>JABMIG010000076.1:281529-326529 GCA_013187285.1 Cyclotella cryptica
CTCGATGGATGCGCGTGAAAGAGAGGAAGAGAATGGCACTGGTTTCGTGTTAAAACTCCTTCTGGAAGCCGAGGAATTGAAAAAACAGTGAAATGAGATATCAGAATCACCACTGCAACATACCCTGCAATATCTTTTGATCCGGAGGTACGTACCGCACGAATGAGGCCTCGATGGATGCGCGTGAAAGAAAGGAAGAGAATGGCACTGGTTTCGTGTTAAAACTCCTTCTGGAAGCCGAGGAATTGAAAAAACAGTGAAATGAGATATCAGAATCACCACTGCAACATACCCTGCAATATCTTTTGATCCGGAGGTACGTACCGCACGAATGAGACCTCGATGGATGCGCGTGAAAGAGAGGAAGAGAATGGCACTGGTTTCGTGTTAAAACTCCTTCTGGAAGCCGAGGAATGGAAAAAACAGTGATTGTTCGTCGTTGAGGGGTCGTTGGGTGGTGATGTATGTTTTGTATTGATGTGTTGATAGCATTACAAGTATTGATGGGTACCATAGTGTAAGTATACTGACAACCCGAACACTGATTCCAAGGCCATTTAGATACATTTTATTAGATTGGCCTCAGCTTTCTGGTACAACTTTTGGTAGTATTGCGTATGCCTAACTTTTCCATGTTAATTCTCCAAAAAGTTGGCTTATGTATGTCTAGCAAACAAATGATGCCAAGCCCTGATTACCTCTGATGGGCAAATGAGACTTTTTAAATTTCTACGCGAGGTACGTAGGAATCGTCCTCCTTATGGTGCACTAGATGCACCATAAGGATTATGATGGGGAAAGCTAGTTATGGTGCACTAGATGCACCATAAGAAAAGGGTGGGGATTGTACACACTTGGGTTCACTGTAGGTCTACCCTAATAACTAGCATATACCAGCATATCAACCTTCCGCCCATCAAAGATTATCATGTCTTCGAGTCATCATAAAGAGTTTGGTGCAGTATGATGGTGAAATCATTCTCCAATCCCAAATCACCAGTGGTGTTTTGTGTTTTGATCACATTCATCCCGTCACTGGTAGGTCTCAACAGTCAACATAAAGTCTCTCATCATGCAAAACGAATTCTTTAGCTTTGTTGAAGTGGCCAATGCGTGACACACAAGTGTGCTGTTTCCCACAAAACTGACTGAGTCAAGATTCAATAGCTGATTTTGTGTTTTACTTTAAGACGTCTTAACGAGCAGCATTAATACTTAGCCCTGACTTCGCCAAGTGTCATCACAAAAGAATTATGTAACAGCAACTCCGCATGCCTCCTAATCCCTAATCCTGCCATTCCAGGATAGTTGACTGCCTCTAACCAATCCAAACGATTATTGTTCAGTAACATTCTCGAGAAGCTTAGTCCATTGTGGATACAGATGGTTGAGTCCCATCCAACATCACATTTCCTCCGCACTCATGTATCTTTTCCACAATAAATTCAACAGCATCATCTAAATATATTGAGGTGGACGGACCCAGTTCATCATTGTCATCATTGTTCTGAAGTTGCTCAGCCGCGCTTGAGGTCTCACGCTCACGAGTCCATTCCAAAGTAGTCACGTTGTAGAAAAAACCTTGTTGGTGTAACTTTTCAGTAGATATTTTTGTCGATATGATATGATTTGTAGTAAGAGTAATGAAGGTTTGCGTGCATTCAATGACTTGTCCTTTAAGCTATGTATCAGGCCACAAATAAAAAGATTTAAGAAGCTTGAGTGTCAATAACTAACCACTGTTTCAAGTATCAAAGACAAAAACTCACCTTCATCCCAACAGTAGGACAGAACACTAACCCATGAACCTGAAACCTATAGTGAATGTAAGGCAAATCATCGAAAATTCTTCCGCCTACCAACCCTTTGTTTCCATTGTCATCACCACTCAACGGCAACAGTTTCACGTCATCTTCCAAACTTAACAATACGCCTTGCATGTTGGAGTCATACATCAAGAGCAATGAGTGGAGCAAGGTGCGAATTCGTCTAGGTACGTCTGCTAGCGATGTAGGGAGAAGGGCAACTGTCCCGATAAGAGTTTTTATTTGGTATGGAGATCCATTCACGACCTTTGCGCCCGAGGATGACATGATGGAGATCATTGATCCAGTGCTTGGTTCTAGTTGCGGTCGGGACAACTGATGCATGTTTGAAATAGCAAGTTGGTGAGAAGTCGATTTAGAGATGGGTTTCGACTCATTCCGGGATACACCATTATTGTCGGTAGAGAAGTTGTTGGGGCGATCTTTTTTCTTGTCTTTCTTCTTTTTGTCTTTTTTGTGTTTCTTTTTCTCGCTTCCGCCATTCATCTCGATTGTGTCGGCTGCAGGACTGATTGCTGCCGGTGACGCTTCTTTGCTTTTTCGTTTGGACTTTTTGGCGACCTTTTCACTCATCGTGGTCGCACGCTTGAGAGAGATCAAATAAGTTCAAGATGGTGCCACCAGAGAAAACAATGCTTAATCTTTTGAGTACGAGATTCGGGAGTCTAGCGGCCCAACAGGGGTGCGATTTCTTAGGATCGAACGAGGCCCTGATCAGGAAAATCTGCTTAGTCAGGAAAAACCTCAAAAAAGGACTTATTCTTTCGTGCCTTGGGCGTTCCAATACATTGATTATATCAAGTTAACCACAATGGGATTGGCGTGTCGTTTCGTTACCTGAGACCTCAGTTATGATGGACAAATTCATGGAACTGATGGGCATCATGCAGTGGGATGGCGAGAGACGGCACGAGACTGGCACGAGATCAATCTAAAAAATGGGTCATGAGCCAAATAATTTTCAATGTTTGGGGCTGTTTCATGTTGGTTTACCATACCTATTTTGACCCCAAATTGGAAAAGATTAGAACTGGCCTACCTGGGACCTCCTGGGACCTATTTCTCGTCCCGTGCTGGAACAGGTACTCTTCTACATCCCCATACGGGCACTACAGCTGTGCACGAGACCTGAACGACATACAGTAGACACGGTATTAATTTTACACGAACCCATGACACGCGCACTATAAATGTCGAAAACGGACCCGTGTCTTGTTTATTTTTCTGTCAAACTTAGAACGAAGATCTCAAAAATTCGCGATCGCACTGCCACAACAATCACAATAAATATTGTGGAGGCCTAGGAAGTGACACGCCCCTTTTCTCAACGGACGCCCCGCAGAAAAAAAAAAATTTGTCTGCCAGAAGAGATCCCAAATCTCCAAAACCCCTCCACCATGGCCACCGAAGCCGTTTTTCGACCGTAACTCAACAACCAACCGGAGTTTTGAAGATCGGATTTTTTTGCTGGATAGCGCCGGACTCACCCGACGCAACAATACCCTACTCGGGTCCAGAGCACCAATACTGGCTCTAAGAAAAATTGTAGACCAAGTCGGCGATTTTGGACTCGGACGACCACCCGCACTTCCCTCCACGTCGTCGTCCCCAACAATCAACCGTCACCACCTCGTCACCACCCAAAATAAGCCATGCCGCCCTATTAATCTTTCGTGAAACAGCGCGATGTATTTTTATGATCAAGGCAGCATGAGATCAAATATTTCAGGTCAACAAACAAACATGAGAAGTAAAAAGAAGCTGTTAACATTGATGCCTCCTCCTTCAAACCATCACGCAACAATCAACCATTTAAAAGTTTGAGTAAATCAATAGCATAAGAATAATTACATTAATACAATAATGATTGTTTCAAATAACCATTATAACTGTTGAGATGACACCTGAATTACTATAAATTAGATAATTGATGCAATAAATAGAAAAATTCTTTGATTTGAAAAAAGGATCAATTGAAAGTTCTGTTCAACGCCGTGCAGATTGCTGACTCGTTCATTGCTTTGTTGTTTTCATCCAACTTTTGAGCGGTTTATTGTGGCGTTGTGTTTTGAAGGAGGAGGCAATAATGTTGTTGCTCGTTTTGATTCTAATATTTTGTTTTGTTTTGTTTTGTTTTGTTTGAATAACTTTCTTGGACAAAGCTATAACTCGATTTTCACTTCTTCTGCATAGGAGACTGAGAAAGTTCTTCTCCATTTTTAATATCCTTCGTGGTGGCATAACCAATGGTCACTTCAATTGTTTTGTGTAGTCCTGAGCACGTCCCTCTGTCGATGTCTGCAGCCATACTCCTTGACCTGAAATATTTGATCTCATGCTGCCTTGATCATAAAAATACATCGCGCTGTTTCACGAAAGATTAATAGGGCGGCATGGCTTATTTTGGGTGGTGACGAGGTGGTGACGGTTGATTGTTGGGGACGACGACGTGGAGGGAAGTGCGGGTGGTCGTCCGAGTCCAAAATCGCCGACTTGGTCTACAATTTTTCTTAGAGCCAGTATTGGTGCTCTGGACCCGAGTAGGGTATTGTTACGTCGGGTGAGTCCGGCGCTATCCAGCAAAAAAATCCGATCTTCAAAACTCCGGTTGGTTGTTGAGTTACGGTCGAAAAACGGCTTCGGTGGCCATGGTGGAGGGGTTTTGGAGATTTGGGATCTCTTCTGGCAGACAAATTTTTTTTTTCTGCGGGGCGTCCGTTGAGAAAAGGGGCGTGTCACTTCCTAGGCCTCTACAATACTATTATTCTAGATTGTTGAAAATTCGCGACCGCACTGCCACTGCAATCACAATAATTTCTAGATTATTGCTGACACGTATTCTTTGACAGTTTCAATATTTGCCTTTACTCTTATCTCCAATCTAAGGATACTAGGGTATTGCGTAATGCGTTTGATAAAATCCCACCAGCAACGCCCTCCCTTAGTTGGTACCCACCTTCCAAACCGAACATAAGTGCAGGTTTCGTTGAGGCTGATTTGTCAATGTGATGAAGCAGACTTTTTGTCATTTCACCATAGTCTGTTGCAACCAAGTTGACACTCGCTAATTCATCACTATCCAAAGCATCATATCCAGCAAAAACAGTGACAAGATCAGGCTCCCATTCGAATGACGTTGAAATGAAAGGATACTTTGTAAATATCTCTCGATAACCGCAATGCCATGTGCTCTGTTGAGACATACGATCCTCTAATGCGTCTATCCGTTCATCCAACACCTCCCAGTGAGGCAATATTTGTATGGAGTCTAAAGTAACTTGAAAGGGCCGTAAAAAGAGAGTTGGCAGCCAGAAGAGAAGAGGTTCGACATTCGGCACCCCCGTATACTCGTGACGATCTTATTGTTGACATCCGTCGCCACGAAAACGAATGAATTGGGGTATGATTGATAGTGCAACACCATAATAGAGCGATCAGGTGTAATCGTGGCCGACGCATGTTTTTCTAACTAATTTATTTCAGCGGCATGATGTAGGTCAGTTTTTTTGTCAGCTAGTGTGGGGCCGAGAGCGAGTAGTAATGGGCCCCAATCTTGCTTAAATTGGTGAGTTTATTGGTGGACGAGCGCGAGTTGCGATGAGGACAAATGTTGCCTTGATTGTGAAAAGAAGCGTGATGTTGATCAGTTTTTTTTTGCGTGGAGTTTGTATGTGGACGAGCGCGAGTTGTGGTAGGGCCGAACGTTGCCCTAAGGGTTCAAAAGATGCGGGACACTGCGATGTGTCCGTACGATGCTTAGGGCAACGTCGGGTACTTGTAGTTTCCGAGATATCGTGATTCCGGTCAATATCATTTTTGTTGACATGGTTGTGTCTTGATACGTCGTGTGAGCTTTGTGTGGATTGACCGTCAGCTGATGATTGGCAGATGATTGGCACAAGTTCGACAAGTGAGGAGTATCGTAAAATAATTTGAATTTTACAGGTAATTCTCATGTAGTCTGAGGGTGGTGCACAGCTGTAGCTGTCCAAAATTGATATGGGCTGACGATTTGGGGACAATTCTTGATTGAGGTAGAGACTTCAGTGTAGTACAAAGTAGGATTCTCATTCTGACATAGGTAAATAGGCCATCTGCATTCTCATTTTTGAGAGCAGTTCCAGCTATGGGTGCCCCATAGTGGCACAGTGCCAGCATGAGGACATCAGGGTCCCAGTTCCAGCACGGAAAGTAAAATCGGTTCCAGTTCCAGTTCCAGTACTGGGCCAGTACCAATAGGGGGGCTAGCGTCTACATCTTTTCTTGAAAAATATGAGTTGTCTAAGGAACTGCAAGACAGGCAACTTTCCACTTTGGCCATATAGATCACCAGATGGAGTCAATAGACGTCATCAGAAGTCATGAAGTAATTATCAGAAAGACTGTCAAGTAAGTACTAGTATTAACTGAAAAATTCACTAAATTACTGTTTCCTGTGATCATGCCGTTTGCATTGGTCAAGTCCCTACTTGTCATGTTTCAAATAATACATTCAAACAGCTCTACCATGTTCAATAGTCCGAATTGCATATTACATCCCAAAGAAATTACTTTCTTGGTCACCAAACCTAAGCAAATATCCATAGAGGAATTATTTGATGCCAATCTAAGGCCAAACGGCCCTGTTCACTTCTATTTGGGCCTTGATCATTTGCATTCACAAGCAACCAGGCCTTCTTCACTTGTATTCAAATGCAATCTTTCACTTGTATTCACATACAATGGGATGCAGTCACTTACAATCAGGCCCTGTTCACTTGCATTCACATGCAATCAGGCCTTGTTCACTTTGCATTCACTTGCGCTCTCTGATGTTCATTGGACTTTTTATCCAAAGGAACATGCCACATGGTGCGACTACAATAAGGTACCGTGCCATATACTCTATTATACCAAACCATACCTTTCACTAAAGTAAAAATTGCTTGATTACTCCACATGGAAGGTTCTTTCACCTAATACAAATCCACTTGGAAAACCTTACATTCTGTACCATGATAGGTGATACGAAGCCCTCCAATCTAGTGCAATCAAATGAGGGAAATTGTGATCAATTGCAATCAATTGCACTTAATTGCAGTCACTTGTGCTCTATTCTGCTCATCGTGCTCACTTGGGCTCAATTGAAATCAAGCCCTGTTCACAATCAGTAAGTTTCCATTGGGATCAGATATTGTTCCCATTAAAGCATCAATAGCCGTTGAGAGGAAGAGTTTTACAAGGATTAAGATCTAGTTAGAAAAGTTAGGTTGAAATCATTTGCTTTTACATGCTTATATGGGAATGAGATTGGCACACATTTTGAGAATGTTTGGATTGTCTATTTCACATTTTTCTAATGTTGGCAGTTTATTTAACCCAAAATTCTGTTGGATTCACTGTCTTCCAGGGTCATCACCTTTTCATCACTCAGTTTGTTGGAGGTAGTCACCCTCTGTCACATGGGACCTTAGGGTCATCTTTCACAAAGGTCATCACAATAAGACTGGGGCTATTAAACCCATACCCCTAGCATTATGTCTCTGGACCGACCGTCCTTTTTTCGAACACACGTTTTGAGATATCTGAGATATACGTTCCGTGACACAACAATACAATACATACATGTACAATAGGCATACCCTCACACACATATGATCAATGATGTGCCTTAACAGGATTTCTGGATTTTT
Organism: Cyclotella cryptica; assembly: GCA_013187285.1. Taxonomy (NCBI): domain Eukaryota; phylum Bacillariophyta; class Thalassiosirophyceae; order Thalassiosirales; family Thalassiosiraceae; genus Cyclotella; species Cyclotella cryptica. The sequence goes on from JABMIG010000076.1 coordinate 289,028, forward strand.
TGGGCTACTTACTGTACAACTATAGAAGTAAGATAAAAAACGTTGCGAATAATTGGTGACGCAAGAGAAAGTATGGGCTTTTTTCAATGGATGAAACATGAAAATAAGAATGTTACCGCATATTTAAACACACGACAACAGTGCGTTTGATATCCATATGTGAAAAATTGCGTGTTGGCGTACCAACAACCATTTTTTGTCCATTTTTCCACCATTTTTTAGGGGCATGGCTTTCTATAGCCCCAGTCTTAAATGTAGTTAGAGAGAGTTACTCAGGTTACCACAAGACATTTGCCATATTGTCACTTACAGTCATAATTTATCTTTTTGTCACCTGGTTGTTTTTCGTCTACATGTTACGAAATAAACAGAGGGACATGTAAGATTATTTCTTGGGCCTCAATGACCCCCAAGAAGCTTTATGCATCCTTTAGATGCTCAATATAGAAAACATTACTTGAAACAGATGTTGGTCACCTTAAAATGACTGTGTCATCCCCACCAAATTCATCTTCAAGGGTGACAAGTATTGCCCAATGTAACACAAAGGGAATATGTAGTCATGTGTGAAACTGGCTGCAGTCTCACAGCTACAAATATAATCTCTCCTTCTACTTGTCATCAACATTCATATTGGTATCACAAGGGTCTTCAGTGTCATCATGATTTACATCACGAGGTATTCACGAGACCCAGCAAAGGTTTTCAAAAGGTTTACACCAAGTGTCATCATAGTCATCAAAATGATGTCTTGACCAAATGTCACCAGAGCAATCAAGCGGTAATCACAATGGGTGTCAGGGTCAAAGGTTATCAGACAATTCAGAACATGGAAAAGTCATCATTTGTCATCAACTGTCATCTCCAAAAAATTGAGTGGTGAAGTTACCTGCTTTGCTGAAGGTCCATTTTCACATTAAAAAATCAGGTAGGCAAAGTTCTATGCTGACAGACCTGAAACAGGATGCCGTCATATCCTGTGTCAGACCATCATTGGACCGGTAATGTTTCCTTCAGGTTTTCATTGCTGATGACATTGTCATTGCAAACACTTTGCAACATCATCTATGTTTTGATCAAGCTGCAAGCACTGCCATTGACTAATATCCTTTTTTTGATTTCCGGTCAGGAAACATAGAAATTTTAGAATTATCAGCATACAAAGAATCTTATCTCTCAGCAGAGCTGGGTGACCCAGAGAAAAGTATGTATCAAAATTTTTCAAAATCTTAGTTGTGTTGGAAACTGAGCCGCTTTTCTCCTTCTCCTTCTTCTCCTTCTTCTTCAGTGTGACAGTTTTTTCACTTTTTGCCAAAAGAGATACTTACACAATAAGCTCAACTTCAGTTACCTGTAAAAAATAAATTTTTCGGCTTGGCGTACATGGGTAGTCTTCATGTTTTATGTCTGTTTACCTTAAAAATGATATCTTACTTTAAAAATGAGTTTGAGCGCAAGCGCGGCACGCATGAAGTGCGTGAGGCGCTCGCGCCCATTTGCAACTGTGATTTAGGTTTGAGATATTTTTGGTCAGTTTTGGTCACTTTCCCCAAAATGGTCAGTGAATTTACCAGATTATAAGTTATAAATTGACTCCAAAGTACTATCCTTTTCAATAAAAACCATTTTTACTATAATTATGACATAAAACCTACATCTTGGGGGTCAAAAAAAAACCACTGCAGGGTCATTCTGCATCGTTGAAAAAACCTAGAAGGCATCTGATCCGCGCGGTAATGTACATAATGATGTCACAAACATACCACCAAGTGCGGGACCAAAGAAATACCAATGTTATATACATATCATTTCTGACGAAAAAACATATTTTACATGTCTCTGAACAGTCTTACCTGAGGGGGGTTGTTCTGCCTGGCAGATTTAACTATGAAAAAGAGATCTGATGTCTGCCGTTATATACATAATGATGTCACAAATAAATCATGTTGCGTGGGATCAAAAGTTTGGTCATTGTTATATACACAACATCAAGGTCAAAAACCAATCCTTTTTCCAACTAGTCTTACCTGGTGTTTTGCAAGGTTATATACATTACCAAGGTTTAAAACACACCTGATTTTAGCATTCTATTACAAACTTCAGTTCTTGTAGCACAATGTCAACATCAGTTGTATACATAAGAAATGCGCCATACTTAACAACATCAAAATGAAGTCTGCCTTTCAGTTCATGCGCAATCCAAAAATATCAACACCATGATGCAGCATTATCTCCAAGAATATTGACATGCTCAATCCAAAAAGATTGACACCGAAGTGCAGGATCAAAGAAATACCAATGTTATATACATATCATTTCTGATGAAAAAACGAATTTTACATGTCTCTGAACAGTCTTACCTGAGGGGGGTTGTTATGTTGTTAAGTATGGCTTTCAGTTCCTGTGCAATCCAAAAATACCGACACCATGATGCAGCATTATCTCCAAAATCATCGACCTGCGCAATCCAAATCAAAAAAACAGAGAGAAATCGAATCCTGGTGCGTAACTTCCTGCTCAATCCGAAAATAGTGACACCATGCTGCAGCGTTATCTTCATAAAAATCGAGAAATCGATCCTGAGGGCATAAAGAAGCATGGCTCTCAGGTCCTGTGCAATCCAAATATAAGACTGTAAGACCTGATATCCCTAGGTGATGTCACGAGACAAAAAGGTATCATTTGCCGGCCAGACGGTCAAGTCTCCAGAACACAAGGTTGAGTCAAGAGCGATCTTCGTTTCAAACACCACAACCGTTGTAACAGGCGTTCTCCTCGCTTTTTTCTGATTACAGCCGTTCTCCTCACGTTTTTCTGATTACAGCAAGTACCATAAGCCAGAAATGGCCAACTGACTCCACGGAGGGTATCTTTCGTCCGTTTTTGGTGATTCGCTGTGACGTCACCTAGGGATATCAGGTTCTACAGTCTTATATACCAACACCACGATGCTGCATTATCTCCAAAACATCGAGAAATCAACATCAAGAAATCAATCCTGGGGCATAAGTCACTGCGCAAATACAAAAATTTATTGACACCATGATGCAGCGTTATCCTCAAAAATCAAGAGATCAATCATGGGGTGTAAGTTCCTGCGCAATCCCAAAATGTCGACACCATGATTTCGGCGCGATCTTCAAAGCATCGAGAGATCAATACTGGGGTGTAAGTTCCTGCGCTTTCCAAAAATATCAACACCATAATGCAGCGTTATCTTCAAAAACATCGAGCAATTCATCCTGGGGCGTATGAAAAGTCTGCCTTCCAAGGTTCCACCTTTTAAGTTGCGACTCACCTTGCTCTTGCCGAAACGATTCAAGTTAAATACATAACCTTTTTACGAACATACCATTCTCTGAGTTCCATCATTGAGGTAGCACCCATAATTTACACCAAAAATGATTTTATATACACAACACTTGACATACATTGTAACAGACGTACCTATGCAGCAAGTAATGTACATAACAAATTGATTTTGTTCAGCAGTTGTGTAAATAAAATGCGTACTATATACATAAACAGTTGATATAAATAACAGACGCACCAATGCAGCAAGTTTTGTACATAACAAATCGATTTTGTGCAAACAAAGGAGCACGACATTGCAGTTGTGTTAATAAAAATCGCTCGATATACATAAACAGTTGATATACATAACAGACGTATCTATGCATCAAGTTATGTACATAACAAATCGATTTTGCACAAACAAAGGAGCATGACATTGCCGTTGTGTTAATAAAATTCACACGGTTTGGTAAAAAACAACTTCCACCCGATCTGATGCGTGTATAATGTGCGTCGTTCCGATTTGTTCTGTGAATCGAGATTCTGTTTCCTGACATTGGCTTGAGGTGCCAAGGCAAAAGCACATTTCAACAAAAAACGAGAGTTTGTAAGTCCTATACACTCACATAAAATAAAAGCATGAATCGGGATGGGCCATGGGGACGTGATGTTCGTCTCCTGTGACCACTGCTCAACCGTAAAAACATGCAGCACCGGAAAAAAACAGTCACAGCAAGCACATTTTTTCACGCGTCTACTCTACCAAAAAGTCATCCCTTCAAGATGTGATCATGGTGGTATTGCATATACATCATCAGATCTGGTCATGCCAAAACAATCTTTTGCTCATGGTCGGTCATTCTAATTGGCCTGATATTTGCATGGTGGTCTATCATTGATGGAACAGTTGAACTGATTGGCGTGTTCTGTTATAAGTCTCCATCAATATGTGCTTCTCAATTCAAATCCTATATTTTGGCAGGAATGAAAGCTTCAAGGAATGATGATCTTTAGGCTAGCCTTTATAGCATTAAACAAGACAGGTGTGTCTATCATCTCTCCGGTGCTGCCTCTCTACATTTTTGAAAAGTAGTTACAACAACTATCCTTATGAGCCACTTCTCAATGATTTATTTCCAGACAGTCCTTTGTTGATGAACTCTCAGTGAGCTTTAGGTGGCATGATATCTTCAAACTCTTAGATTACAAAATCTATTGAGCTGGATTTGAAAGCATTTGATGCACATGGCACATATGTACCATCTACAAGGAAACACAGTGGTTCATATAAAAATCCAGGACTTGTTGCCAAATGTGAATAACATTTGCTGTCCTAATTGTGCTTCCTTGGCTTTTTACCCACTGGCGGACCTGGATTTTTCACATCAGGAGGTACAAGTTGATTATTTATATTGAACAAACATGTTTGTGGCATGGGAAAACAGTCACCTGAGAACCATGTGATGTTGATTTCATGTGCCTTCATGGCATGGCATGGCATGGCACGGCACAAAAATATCCACACAAGATGTAGTCACACCAGCATTTACAATGAACTCTTTTCCTTCTTGTCAAACATTTCCATCAATTACACATTGGTCTCGGTAAACTTTGATGTTCAACATACAAAAGGGTTCAAAGAAATTTTGTGGCATTGGTGCCATTGTCATTGCCAGCATGATTTGTATATCTTCCAGAGGCCATCAAATATCAAATGGTGATGACCATTTCACTACTTCTCCAATAACAAAACAAAGGGATATAACCACAACCAAGGTAGTAAAGAAATAGAGTACAGAGCCAAGCACATAGGTTTCTTTGTTCCACTTAGTGATTGACCCAGCACAAAATGTTCAGTTTTTTCTGCTACCACAAAATAAGATACGCTCCACAGCACACAGCACACAGCACAGAGAATGCCTTCAAGATTTGCCAGCATGACATGGACTTGGTTTCTGCATATTTGATGCATGAGTGTGGTGACTCAGGTTCTTGATTTTTAAAGAATTGGACATTGTCTTTCTGAAATTTTATTCACTGCTTCTAGTGCTTTGTTCACCCTTGTAGCCAATGCTTCATGGGTGCAAGCCCTTTTTGTCTTGGTTGTTTGATTGTCATCTTCGTTGTTGTTATTATGTGAATATATTCTGTGATGATTTGATCCAATGATCCTAAGCGCTGAAAAGTTCCTTGGTGTTTGATTTACTGCTTCTGGTGTTTGGTCAATCCCAGAAGTTACTGTGGCCAACACAGAAAGAAGTGGATTTTTCACTGTTGTTGGCTCGTGTCTTCTTGGATAAATGATTATCATCTGGGTTGTTGCCATGTTTGAATGCAGTGCTTGATTATTTGATCGATTGATTTGCAAATTGTTGGGTTGCTTCTTATTGGTGTTTGATTTCCTGCTTCTAGTGTTTGTTCATCCCAAAACTTACTGCAGCAATGGCAGATAAAGTGTATCTTTCAATGTTGTAGACTCTTAATCTTATTGGTTCTATTGTTGTCATCTGGGGTTTTCTATTGTTTTGGATCTCTTGCTTGATAGTTCAATCCAGTGATCTGAAAGTACTGGATGACTTATTTTGGGTGTTTTATTTTTGATTCACTGGTTGTACTTGTAGTGCTTGGTCCAACACAGAAATCTCTGTAACCAACGCAGAATGAAGTGGATGTTTCAAGATTGCAGGCTCTTTCCTTCTTGGCTGTGCCATCATTGCTTTGCTGGTTGCTATTGTTTTAATACATTGTTCAATGAGTGGATTCATTGATTCTCAAAACATTAGGTATGTTCTTTTGGTGTTTGATACTGTTACTGCTTCTCTAGTGATTGGTCAACCTGAGACATTACGTAGCCAATGCAGAAAGAAGTGGATCTTTCACTTTTGTAGGACCTCTTTGTTTAGGTTGTGTTACTGTTGACTATGACATTGTTATTCTTTTTGATGCATTGTTTGATTATTTGATCCATGAATTAACAGAGTGTTGGGTTGCTTCTTTCTAGTGTTTGTTGCGTTGCTTTTGGTGCTTGCTCAACCCAGGAAGTTGCAGTAGCCATTGCAGAAGAAAGTTGATTTATTGCTGTTGTGTGTTCTTATATAGTTCAAAAGTAGGGGGGGCTTATAATCCGTGGGATCATGTGGACAGAGAGATATAGTAGTATTTGAGAGAGGGAAATTCTACTTCAGCAGTCAATCTTATTCTTAAGAGTGTATCTCTGACAGCATCTGTGCCATAATTGACATAGGCCAAGAATCAGCCTTTTTTGTACCCCTCGGTACAAAACCTAAATGGAGCATGAATCAGCCTTTTTTGTACCCCTGTGTACAAAACCTAAATAGGAGCATTCTCAGGACCCCAAGTAGGAGAGTCCACCTCCCGACGGCATGGACTCCCCAACATGGAAGTTCAGAACCCCAAACAAGAGAACACCCTGGAGGAAGATCTAAGCATCTATCAGAAGGGTATGAACATACCATATTGTGTAGAAACCTACACAATGATCGTTTGCATCGTTTGGATTGGAATGCAGTTCCACTGCCTTTCCATCCTCACAATTGTACAAAATATAGCTCATAAAATCAAATCTTCGACACCTGTTGAAACTACCTATAATTTTTGCGTGATATTTTTTACGACGATTTTCAGCTCAGGTCACTATCTATAGTTAACCCTGGTGCGACCTTTGTGTACCAAAGCCATCGACATCCAACTCTTCCGACACGAGGTACGCTAACAATTTTTTATCGCGGCGGCAATTTTAACTTTTCGCACCAGCGATACGTTTTTTGCACGATCGACGATTTATCCAAAATCGGCTACGCGATCGACAAATTCCTACGGTTTTGCGATCTACGAGCTCTCCAAAAATTCTCCAACGATCAGCGAGCATCAGCGATAAACTTTGAGCGATCGACTTCTGCGATCGGGGATTCCTACGAGTCGGATTAATTTCGTGATCGAGAATTCTCGCGAAATAGTTGGAAGCAAGACTTTCAAGAAATAAAAGCCGACGAAGAAAAATTTAAAAATTTAAAAATAAAAAAATTCTTTTTCGAGCTAACCTCAACAGGGCACCCAAGACCTTCTTCAAGGCCTTGTTTTATAATACGCCCCTTGGCGAGGCAATTAAGAGGATGTCGACCAGCAAGTCAAGCCCAGAAGGACTCAAGCCACAGGAGTGTGAACGGAGTTCAGGGAGGTCTAAGCCACCCATTTCCTACATTCCCACTGCCATGGACACCCGAAGGTAATCAACAAAATCAAGGTCTCCAACAAAATGACCTTGTCTGTCACCGTCTTCGACGAGGGAAGTCCTGAACAGTTCCTCAACCATGTCCAGACCTCGATGGAAATAATTTCCCAGAGAGGCTTAGACACGGACTACGGGAAGCCTGTAAGGCAGATGAAAAGGCTGAGGCAAAACTGACTGCGGCCACTGCGGCCAAAGCCAAGTTCAAAGGGACGGATGAAAATTCCCCGTCCTCCAGTCGTGGAACAAAGCAACTGCTGCTAAAATCCACACCAGTGAGGCCCTAGTGTCCGCTGGCCAAGCGATCTTCCTGCAGTACTCCACTCAATTGTCGGAGACTGCCCGTCGTCCTTGGACCACCATCGTTGGGGAGCAAATCAACTGCGAACCCTGGACCGATGTGTATGGGACCGAGCATCCCACAAAACGCCCGGCATCTTGGACCTCCTTTCAGGAATGTGTCCAGTTGCACCTGCAGACCGTCTTCAGGACTGATGCAGCGGAGCAGGAACGTTTCTACATCAGCAATGGGCTGAAGAAACCAAACAGGGTACCCATCAGGGACTTTGTGCAGAGGATCCAGCGCCTTAACGGGTTTGTGGAACTCTTGCCGTGCCTGTTTTACTCTTCAAAGGCTGCAAAGTCTACGAAAGTATGCGGGCCATTTGATGATGCCGACTTGGCAAGCCACATCCTCAGGATGGTTCCTAGGAACTGGCAGGACCAATATGAGCTCAGTGGAGCTTTGGTACCACAGAGTGTCAGGGAACTTCTCGAAGTCCTTGAACGCATCGAGAAGGCCTACCCCACCGAAAAGGTTGGAGAAGGACCCAAGACCGTAGCCAAGGCTAACGACTCATCTAGGAAGAAGATGGTCTCTTTTAGTGACCGGATTCGAAGAAACGTCGCACAGAGAAGTACTGTTCTCTCTGCAAGAAACATGGGGGCGCACATACCACCCACAACACTCCGGATTGCCGGAAGTATGACTCAATGGGACCCGAAGTCAAGCTTCAAGGGGAGAAAACCAAATGGAAACTCTCATGGACTAGAGAGACCTGCTCGAGGAGGAAGTAGCTATGCGCAGCTATCCGCTAAAATCGACAAACTTACCAAGTCCAACAAGAAAATGAAAGCGCTATCGGAAAAAGAAGCGTAAGCATCACGACATGAGTGACAGTGATGATTCAGACTCATCTTGAGATGATGGGTTGGGGAGTACTAAGAAATTGTGTAGTAAAATCGATTGTAATGAAATGATGAACACTTATCTTAGTCCGATTAAAACTTCCCCACGTGCCAACATAACATTTTCTGGTTCAAACAAGACATGTTCGAACCTGGCAGAAGAACTAGGAAATCTTCCAGCCAACCTTACACAGAGTGAAACAATAACCGAATTGTCGGACCCGAACTGTCGGGTGACCTTTTCAATAGTGTGAACCCCCCTTTGACAGGTAAAGAAGGGCAGGTCACTACTGTAGTAGCACAAGCACGCTATAAAGCGACTGAAAATCCAGCCCGTAAGAATATCGAACACTCTACAGGGCGTCGTACCAGTAACACAGTCATCAGGATCCTACTAGACAGTGGATCTGATGGTGATCTCCTGTTCCATGCAAAGGGAACGGAGAAACGCTTTCCCTACTTGGCTAGGCAGGTGCCAAAGTCTTGGCGCACGTCGAATGGGAGCTTCCTAACCAAAGGAAGGAGCGAAGTCAACTTAAAGTTCTTTGAGTATTCAAACAGTAAGGAGTACACAGTGACTCCTGATGTAGTAGAGTATGATAAGAAAAAGATGGCAAAGCCAGCGTTCGACCTCATTCTTGGATGTCAAACCATGAAAGAGCTCGGAATTGTTCTAGATTTTCAAACAAAAGAAATAACCATTGATCACATCATTTTGCCAATGAGAGACATCAATAGTCTGACCTCATCAAACTTGGATAAAGCCTGGGCTGTTAACAACAGCATGGCAAATGAACCGCAAAGTATGCAGGAAGCGACACGGCGGGTAGTTAAAATCCTAGATGCAAATTATAAGAAGGCAGACCTCCAATCAATTGTTAGCACCAATTGTACTCACCTAAGTCTCCAAGACCAAAACTCGTTGCTGGAGTTACTCACAGAATTTGAGGAACTTTTTGACGGAACACTGGGTGATTGGAACACAGAGCCTGTGTCCTTCGAACTTAAGGAGGGCGCAAAGCCATATCATGGCAAGGCATACCCAGTACCAAAATCTCGCAAAGAAACAACTATCAAAGAACTGAATAGATTATGCGAACTGGGAGTGGTAGAGTTTCAGCCCGAATCGGAATGGGCGTCACCATCATTTATCACTGGAAAACAAGACGGAACTGTACGCTTTCTCACTGATTTTAGAGAAGTAAATAAACGACTAGTTCGAAAGCCGTTTCCATTACCCAAAATCAGTACAGTCCTGCAAGAGCTAGAAGGATTTACCTATGCTACAACCCTAGATTTAAACATGGGTTATTATACCATTAGACTGGATCCCGATTCATCCAAAATATGTACCCTCATTTTCCCATGGGGCAAGTATTCCTACCTCCGTTTGCCAATGGGCATCGCAGGTTCACCAGACATCTTTCAAGCAAAAATGTCAACACTAATGGGAGCCTTAGAGTTCGTACGAGCTTACCTTGATGATTTGTTATGCATCACAAAGGCAAACCTGGAAGACCACCTTGACAAATTGAAAATGGTGCTTACCAGGCTACGCGAGGCGGGCTTGCGAATCAACGCCCAAAAGTCGTCATTCTGCACCTTTGAAACAGAATATCTAGGTTATACCCTCACACGAACAGGGATTAAACCACAGCAGAAAAAGGTACAAGCGATTCTCGCGATTTCATCGCCGAAAAATGTCAAAGACCTCCGTAAGTTCCTGGGCATGGTCCAGTACTATAGAGATCTTTGGGCAAGACGCAGCAAAGTGCTTGCCCCACTCACCTCACTGGTAGGAGAGTGCGGTCACACCAAGGTCACCAGAGCCAACAAGACGAAAAAACGTCCATGGTACTGGGACACGGTGCATCAAAAGCATTCGATGACGTTAAGACTTCAATTGCCAAGGATGTAGTCTTAGCCTATCCCGATTATTCAATGGAATTTGAGATATATACTGATGCCTTGTCTAAACAACTTGGATCAGTTATCACCCAGGGTAATAGGCCCCTTGCGTTCTTCAGCAGGAAGCTGTCGACAACGCAACAGAAGTACAGCGTGACCGAACTAGAACTACTGGCCATAGTGGAAACACTCAAGGAGTTCAAAGGCATGTTGTGGGGACAAAGATTAAAAGTCTACACAGACCATAAAAATCTAATCCAAGACGCCCTCGGATTAACCTCTGACCGTGTCTACCGATGGAGATTGCTCCTCGAGGAATTTGGCCCCAAAATTGTTTACATTAAAGGCATACATAACACTGTTGCCGACGCCATCTCTCACTTAGACATCGGACCAATGCCGAGTGAGCACGAGAACTGGATGACGTTCACCAAATGCTGGTGTCATTACACCATGCAAGAAGAGAGTGCGATAGACACCTCTGCATACCAAGAGGAAATGAATCTGGTATTTGCAAACCGCAGCAAAGAAGATGTAATCTACCCGTTAACAGTACGAGAGATTGCAGAAGCACAAAAGCTTGATGCCAGCTTGAAGACGTTGAAAGACCAGTACTCGACACAATTGGTCGAAAGTACACATCTCCTATGTAAGGAAGGAAAAATGGTCATTCCAAAAGATCTTCAACACCGTGCAGTTAGTTGGTATCACCACTATCTACAGCACCCTGGACACACTAGACTCGAAGAAACCCTTCGTGCTGCGATGTACTGGAAAGGTATGCAAAATACCGTCCGTAAATATGTCAAAAACTGTCATGCATGCCAAGTCAACAAGAGGCATAAGCATAAGTACGGGAAACTCCCTACTAAATTCGCCATCACAAACCCTTGGGAAGTACTATGTGTGGACCTGATAGGCCCGTACACAATCAAAGGTAAAGATGGGACAGTAATTGATTTCATGTGTCTGACTATGATTGATCCAGCTTCTAGCTGGTTTGAAATAGTTGAACTGCCAGTAATCACTGAGGCGATTATTCCCCTGGATACAAAAGGGCATAGGAGGAAAAAGGACAACAAAGAACCTAAGTTAGCATACTTTGATAAGTCATCAGCAATGATCAGCAACTTAGTGAATAAGACCTGGTTTAGTAGGTATCCACGTTGTCAATACATAATTTATGACAATGGAAGCAAATTCAAACTTCATTTCAAAGCCCTATGTGACTCATATGGGATCACAAGTAAGCCTACCAGTGTCAAGAATCCACAAGCGAATGCAATTCTAGAACAAGTGCATCAGGTGATATCATCTATGCTCCGAACAGCTGAAATAGACATCCCAGATTTTTCGAAACACATCAGATCGGGGGAATGTGTGAAACTCAAAATCTTTGAGGTTATTTTACAGGAAGAATCATTAATGATCTTTGTCAGGGCAGAAAACATGCAAAAAAGTGCACATAATCGAGCGCTAATACAGCCCCTAAGCTCTCAAGATAGTCCCAAAGGGATTTGAATACTTGAACGGGTCCCAGGGGTTGGATATTGAGGATGCACCACTGGCCAAAGATATCCCACAAATAAGAGTCCAAACTCAATTCTGACCCGTACCATATTATTTATCTCCTTCCAAAGTTGAACCTAAAGGATTTTTATCACACTACAAGAGACTGTGACCTGAGCCAAAAATTGTCGTAAAAAATATCACGTGAAAATTATAGGTAGTTTCGACAGGTGTCGAAGATTTGATTTTATGAGCTATATTTTGTGCTATTGTGAGGATGGAAAGGCAGTGGAACTGCACTCCAGTCCAAACGATGCAAACGAACATTGTGTAGACTTCTACACAATATGGTATGTCTATACCCTTCTGAAAGATGTTTAGATCTTCCAAAAGAGTGCTCTCTTATTTGGGGTTCTGAACTTCCATGTTGGGGAGTCCATGCCGTCGGGAGGTGGACTCTCCTACTTGGGGTCCTGAGAATGCTCCATTTAGGTTTTGTACCCCAGGGTACAAAAAGGCTGATTCCTGCTCTATTTAGGTTTTGTACCCAGGGGTACAAAAAGGCTGATTCTTGGCCTATGTCACTCGCCCCCACGAATGGAGTATCAGGTAAAAAAGGAACCAAAAAACCTAAGTGTTTTTAGGTGAAAAAATGGGTTCTCGTGAGAGTAACAATAACGAACTAAAGAGTTTGTTAAACATGTGTAACGAGTAAGTGTTGTTTGAAGAGGGAGAGTCCGTTGTTGTCGTTTTGAAACTGACATTTAATACGGTTTTAAGTTTGGTTGTTAAAAAAGGTGTAACTCTTCGTATATTCAGTCTTTCTGATTTGGTTCCGCGTTGAATCCTGATGGTGCCATTTGTATGAACTGATGTGATAGTCCAAGGATCACTTTCATATCTACTTTCACCTTTGCGGAGTATACCATCTTTTCTAAGAAGTACTTGATCACCAACTTTGTAGTCCCAATCACGACGTGAGCTATTTTCTCGTTCTGTGTTTTGGTCTGTTTGGTGTTGCCTATATTCTCCAATTTTATTCCAGTCGGCCAGGAAGGGGATGTCGAACAACATGTCCCGTCCAAAGATGGCTGCACCTGGGGAGGCTTTTAGTACTGTGTGGTATGTTGAGCGAATGGCCCAAGCGACGTTCGTCAAGAACTTGTCTATATCGCTTGTCTCTACTGAAGGGGCCATGTCTATTTCAGCTGTTCGAGCATAGATGATATCACCTGATGCACTCGTTCTAGAATTGCATTCGCTTGTGGATTCTTGACACTGGTAGGCTTACTCGTGATCCCATATGAGTCACATAGGGCTTTGAAGTGAAGTTTGAATTTGCTTCCATTGTCATAAATTATGTATTGACAACGTGGATACCTACTAAACCAGGTCTTGTTCACTAAGTTGCTGATCATTGCTGATGACTTATCAAAGTATGCTAACTTAGGTTCCTCATGGGTCTTTTTACCCTTCCGCCCTTTTGTATCCAGGGAATAATCGCCTCAGTGATTACCGGTAGTTCAACTATTTCAAACCAGCTAGAAGCTGGGTCAATCATAGTCAGACACATGAAATCAATTACTGTCCCATCTTTACCTTTGATTGTATACGGGCCAATAAGGTCCACACATAGTACATCCCAAGGGTTTGTGATGGCGAATTTAGTAGGGAGTTTCCCGTACTTATGCTTATGCCTCTTGTTGACTTGGCATGCATGACAGTTTTTGACATATTTACGGACGGTATTTTGCATACCTTTCCAGTACATCGCAGCACGAAGGGTTTCTTCGAGTCTAGTGTGTCCAGGGTGCTGTAGATAGTGGTGGTACCAACTAACTGCACGGTGTTGAAGATCTTTTGGAATGACCATTTTTCCGTCCTTACATAGGAGATGTGTACTTTCGACCAATTGTGTCGAGTACTGGTCTTTCAACGTCTTCAAGCTGGCATCAAGCTTTTGTGCTTCTGCAATCTCTCATACTGTTAACGGGTAGATTACATCTTCTTTGCTGCGGTTTGCAAATACCAGATTCATTTCCTCTTGGTATGCAGAGGTGTCTATTGCACTCTCTTCTTGCATGGTGTAATGACACCAGCATTTGGTGAACGTCATCCAGTTCTCGTGCTCACTCGGCATTGGTCCGATGTCTAAGCGAGAGATGGCGTCGGCAACAGTGTTATGTATGCCTTTAATGTAAACAATTTTGGGGCCAAACTCCTCGAGGAGCAATCTCCATCGGTAGACACGGTCAGAGGTTAATCCGAGGGCGTCTTGGATTAGATTTTTATGGTCTGTGTAGACTTTTAATCTTTGTCCCCACAACATGCCTTTGAACTCCTTGAGTGTTTCCACTATGGCCAGTAGTTCTAGTTCGGTCACGCTGTACTTCTGTTGCGTCGTCGACAGCTTCCTGCTGAAGAACGCAAGGGGCCTATTACCCTGGGTGATAACTGATCCTAGTTGTTTAGATGAGGCATCAGTATATATCTCAAATTCCATTGAATAATCGGGATAGGCTAAGACTACATCCTTGGCAATTGAAGTCTTAACGTCATCGAATGCTTTTTGATGCACCGTGTCCCAGTACCATGGATGTTTTTTCGTCTTGTTGGCTCTGGTGACCTTGGTGTGACCGCACTCTCCTACCAGTGAGGTGAGTGGGGCAAGCACTTCGCTGCGTCTTGCCCAAAGATCTCTATAGTACTGGACCATGCCCAGGAACTTACGGAGGTCTTTGACATTTTTCGGCGATGAAATCGCAAGAATCGCTTGTACCTTTTTCTGCTGTGGTTTAATCCCTGTTCGTGTGAGGGTATAACCTAGATATTCTGTTTCAAAGGTACAGAATGACGACTTTCGGGTGTTGATTCGCAAGCCCGCCTTGCGTAGGCTGGTAAGCACCATTTTCAATTTGTCAAGGTGGTCTTCCAGGTTTGCCTTTGTGATGCATAACAAATCATCAAGGTAAGCTCGTACGAACTCTAAGGCTCCCATTAGTGTTGACATTTTTGCTTGAAAGATGTCTGGTGAACTCACGATGCCCATTGGCAAACGGAGGTAGGAATACTTGCCCCATGGGAAAATGAGGGTACATATTTTGGATGAATCGGGATCCAGTCTAATGGTATAATAACCCATGTTTAAATCTAGGGTTGTAGCATAGGTAAATCCTTCTAGCTCTTGCAGGACTGTACTGATTTTGGGTAATGGAAACGGCTTTTGGACTAGTCGTTTATTTACTTCTCTAAAATCAGTGAGAAAGCGTACAGTTCCGTCTTGTTTTCCAGTGATAAATGATGGTGACGCCCATTCCGATTCGGGCTGAAACTCTACCACTCCCAGTTCGCATAATCTATTCAGTTCTTTGATAGTTGTTTCTTTGCGAGATGTTGGTACTGGGTATGCCTTGCCATGATATGGCTTTGCGCCCTCCTTAAGTTCGAAGGACACAGGCTCTGTGTTCCAATCACCTAGTGTTCCGTCAAAAAGTTCCTCAAATTCTGTGAATAACTCCAGCGCAGAGTTTTGGTCTTGGAAACTTAGGTGAGTACAATTGGTGCTAACAATTGATTGGAGGTCTGCCTTTTTGTAATTTGCATCTAGGATTTTAACTACCCGCTGTGTCGCTTCCTGCGTACTTTGCGGTTCATTTGCCATGCTGTTGTTAACAGCCCAGGCTTTATCCAAGTTTGATGAGGTCAGACTATTGATGTCTCTCATTGGCAAAATGATGTGATCAATGGTTATTTCTTTTGTTTGAAAATCTAGAACAATTCCGAGCTCTTTCATGGTTTGACATCCAAGAATGAGGTCGAACGCTGGCTTAGCCATCTTTTTTCTTATCATACTCTACTACGTCAGGAGTCACTGTGTACTCCTTACTGTTTGAATACTCAAAGAACTTTAAGTTGACTTCGCTCCTTCCTTTGGTTAGGAAGCTCCCATTCGACGTGCGCCAAGACTTTGGCACCTGCCTAGTCAAGTAGGGAAAGCGTTTCTCCGTTCCTTTGCATGGAACAGGAGATCACCATCAGATCCACTGTCTAGTAGGATCCTGATGACTGTGTTACTGGTACGACGCCCTGTAGAGTGTTCGATATTCTTACGGGCTGGATTTTCAGTCGCTTTATAGCGTGCTTGTGCTACTACAGTAGTGACCTGCCCTTCTTTACCTGTCGAAGGGGGGTTCACACTATTGAAAAGGTCACCCGACAGTTCGGGGTCCGACAATTCGGTTATTGTTTCACTCTGTGTAAGGTTGGATGGAAGATTTCCTAGGTCTTCTGCCAGGTTCGAACATGTCTTGTTTGAACCAGAAAATGTTATGTTGGCACGTGGGGAAGTTTTAATCGGACTAAGATAAGTGTTCATCATTTCATTACAATCGATTTTACTACACAATTTCTTAGTACTCCCCAACCCATCATCTCAAGATGAGTCTGAATCATCACTGTCGCTCATTTCGTGATGCTTACGCTTCTTTTTTCTGATAGCACGTTTCATTTTCTTGTTGGACTTGGTAAGTTTGTCGATTTTAGCGGATAGCTGCGCATAGCTACTTCCTCCTCGAGCAGGTCTCTCTAGTCCACGAGAGTTTCCATTTGGTTTTCTCCCCTTGAAGCTTGACTTCGGGTCCCATTGAGTCATACTTCCGGCAATCCGAGTGTTGTGGGTGGTATGTGCGCCCCCATGTTTCTTGCAGAGAGAACAGTACTTCTCTGTGCGACGTTTCTTCGGAATCCGGTCACTAAAAGAGACCATCTTCTTCCTAGATGAGTCGTTAGCCTTGGCTACGGTCTTGGGTCCTTCTCCAACCTTCTCGGTGGGGTAGGCCTTCTCGATGCGTTCAAGGACTTCGAGAAGTTCCCTGACACTCTGTGGTACCAAAGCTCCACTGAGCTCATATTGGTCCTGCCAGTTCCTAGGAACCATCCTGAGGATGTGGCTTGCCAAGTCGGCATCATCAAATGGCCCGCATACTTTCGTAGACTTTGCAGCCTTGGAAGAGTAAAACAGGCACGGCAAGAGTTCCACAAACCCGTTAAGGCGCTGGATCCTCTGCACAAAGTCCCTGATGGGTACCCTGTTTGGTTTCTTCAGCCCATTGCTGATGTAGAAACGTTCCTGCTCCGCTGCATCAGTCCTGAAGACGGTCTGCAGGTGCAACTGGACACATTCCTGAAAGGAGGTCCAAGATGTCGGGCGTTTTATGGGATGCTCGGTCCCATACACATCGGTCCAGGGTTCGCAATTGATTTGCTCCCCAACGATGGTGGTCCAAGGACGACGGGCAGTCTCCGACAATTGAGTGGAGTACTGCAGGAAGATCGCTTGGCCAGCGGACACTAGGGCCTCGCTGGTGTGGATTTTAGCAGCAGTTGCTTTGTTCCACGACTGGAGGACGGAGAATTTTCATCCGTCTCCTTGAACTTGGCTTTGGCCGCAGTGGCCGCAGTCAGTTTTGCCTCAGCCTTTGCATCTGCCTTACAGGCTTCCCGTAGTCCGTGTCTAAGCCTCTCTGGGAAATTATTTCCATCGAGGTCTGGACATGGTTGAGGAACTGTTCAGGACTTCCCTCATCGAAGACGGTGACAGACAAGGTCATTTTGTTGGAGACCTTGATTTTGTTGATTACCTTCGGGTGTCCATGGCAGTGGGAATGTAGGAAATGGGTGGTTTGGACCTCCCTGAACTCCGTTCACACTCCTGTGGCTTGAGTCCTTCTGGGCTTGATTTGCTGGTCGACATCCTCTTGATTGCCTCGCCAAGGGGTGTATTATAAAACAAGGCCTTGAAGAAGGTCTTGGGTGCCCTGTTGAGGTTAGCTCGAAAACGAATTTTTATTTTTATTTTTAAATTTTTCTTCGTCGGCTTTTATTTCTTGAAAGTCTTGCTCCAAGGTATTTCGCGAGAATTCTCGATCACGAAATTAATCCGACTCGTAGGAATCCCCGATTGCAGAAGTCGATCGCTCGAATTTTATCGCTGATGCTCGCTGATCGCGGGATTATTTTGGAGAGCTCGTAGATCGCGAAACCGTAGGAATTCGTCGACCGCGTAGCTGATTTTGGATAAATCGTCGATCGTGCAAAAAAACGTATTGCTGGTGCGAAAAGTTAAAATTGCCGCTCGCGATAAAAAATTGTTAGCGTACCTCGTGTCGGAAGGTTTGGATGTCGATGGCTTCGTGCGCGAAGGTCGCACCACGGTTATCTATAGATAGTGACCTGAGCCGAAAATCGTCGTAAAAAATATCACGCGAAAATTATAGGTAGTTTCGACAGGTGTCGAAGAATTGATTTTATGAGCTATATTTTGTGCTATTGTGAGGATGGAAAGGCAGTGGAACTGCACTCCAGTCCAAACGATGCAAACGAACATTGTGTAGACTTCTACACAATATGGTATGTCTATACCCTTCTGAAAGATGTTTAGATCTTCCAAAAGAGTGCTCTCTTATTTGGGGTTCTGAACTTCCATGTTGGGGAGTCCATGCCGTCGGGAGGTGGACTCTCCTACTTGGGGTCCTGAGAATGCTCCTATTTAGGTTTTGTACCCAGGGGTACAAAAAAGGCTGATTCATGCTCTATTTAGGTTTTGTACCCTAGGGTACACAAAAGGCTGATTCTTGGCCTATGTCAGAGTATCCCCCAAATGGTAACTCTACTGTTCTGTAACTCTATGGAACATGTGTTTATGGGAGGGTTACTGGAGTGTACTGGTGGATTACTGGTCATTCCTGACCTAATCCTATGTTTGCATTTATTTTTACATACGAAAGAAATCGTTTTCTTGCAGGAAAACTGACTCAGTAAGATATAGAATCAATATTGATCTAAAAAGAGGATATAACTGCATTACTTAGTAGCTAAAAATGTTTACCAGTGGCATACCAAAAGTGTACAGTTGGGTTACCAGAAGTGTCCGAGAGGAATACTGGAAGTGTACTGGAGGGTTTCCAAAGTATATGGGAGGATTACCAGGTTGGTTTTTGGTACTGTAAGATTAACAATAGTGTACTATTGGACTGAGTAGGTGCAAGCTATGGTTTGCACTATAATTATAATTCTTTACTAGAATAATTACACATACAAGTACATTCCTCTTCCTTGACCACCCCTTCATCCCCCATCGAATGAGCCTGACAAACCACACCCCGTCAAATTTCAGCCCCACACTAAAAAACGCTACCAAAGAAGCATCCGCACCAACGCTAAGACTTCATTTTTTCCTGCACACCAACAACACACTATTGCAATGTAATGATAATGATAGAAAGCTAACTGTAATTCAAATAAGAAAGATAATTGAAATCATAAAGCAGCACTAACAGGCAGTGACATGGACAGGCGGCCAAACTCAGTCTGTGGGCTGAGTTTCAGCCATTCCCTTGGAAGGAAATTAAATACTGAATTGAAAATTTGATGTGGTGAAAAACATTTCTAAAAATTGTTGAGTTCATAAAAGCTCACCGTGAAATTATTCAGTCTGTGAACTGAGTTTTGGTCATTCCCCTGGTAGGCATGTAAGTCAAATAGAAAAAATGACAATGCTAAGTAAAACAGTGAAATGGACAAAGTCGCACTAGACTCGTCCTAAAAATATACCTGCCTGTGCCGATTGTTGTTGGCTAGATGACTATGCTGGGCCGGATGCCAAACTCAGTATGTGGGCTGAGTTTTGGTCATTCCTTTGGTAGGCCTGTAAGTATTCAATTGAAAAAGCGCACTCAGTAAAACATTTGAGAAAAAGGTCAAGTTCAAAATATTGCAAATCACATTTCTTTCCAATCACATCCTGCTCCAATGTCAAATGTCTTACTTTCTTGTTTTTTACTATTGTGTTGCTCCATTTGACTTTAGGTTTTGTTCATCTCCTCTCAATTTCATTTCAAGATGCAATTCTCACCATAAAATGATGATCTTAGCTATTTCTATTTACCTTTATGATATCAACTTAAAGAGGTTTAATCCTTCTTGAAATGAAAATAAATTTCACAGGAGGAGGCAGTTGATTTCATTTACTGTAAATCTGCCACCTCTAGACATTTTTTTGAAAAACTGATAAAGCATACAGTAGTTAAAGGTTACAGGGTGGGGGTGCAATCTTAGGTGTTTCCTTGTAAAATTGTGATTTTGATGGCCAATGAGAGCCTCTCGTTACCAAGATTTGTCTAAATTAACATGTTTCCCTGCCAAAACACAGAAAAATATGTAATTGTTTAAGATATGCAAAACATGTTTCAGTTTGCTCCAATTTGTGTCAATTCACATTTCCAGTGAGGGGTGGCTGTCACTATGCTTTACTTTTTGTTTGAACTGTTCTCTGTTTTAGGTTGGATTTTCTCAGGAGGCCACTTCTGAGAAGTCTTCTTACAATTTTTATCATCAAGAGAGAAAGATTTGTCAGCAGACAGGAGGCTTTCAAGTAAGCCAACTAAATGGTTACCTTGTTTTCAAATGCTGCAGAATGTAGTTGTGCAACTGCAACAACAACTTGAGCTGTTTCTCCAGACACAGAAACTTCATCAGCAAACTCTTCGCCTCCACAGTACCAGGAACAGCTATCTTATTCTCTCTGCAATCAGCAGAAATCTTATCATCATGATCTTAGTTGATGTGTTAGGCCAAAAGCTTGACAAAGTTCCATTGCTAAGCATTCGCAAAGTCCACTTTGCGAATCCTCGTCGATAAAAGCTTTGCGGAGGATTTGTAAAACCCCTAGGAATACGTAGAAACCATTCTTTGTCCACAGCCTAATTAGTTTTAAATAGTGTGAATTAATCGTGTTTGGTAGCATTTGGTATTATTTTTGGCGCCAAAACGCATCCAACTGTCAGAATTGTTCTATGTATCAAGTCCTCGCGTAGCACGAGATCTTTCTGTGTTCTCGATTTTATGTGGTGTCAAGTAACATGACGACTTCGCTGCTCAAGTAAGATTCCTTAGCAATCGCACTACGGAAGCATTTAGCAATTGCTGAGGAATATCAATCCGGAACATGGTGTATTCCATTACAATTGCTTGAGAATTACATGAAGATATCCTGAGCTACTCAATTACGATTGCTAAAGAATTACATTTACGTTATGGTACTCATTACAATTCCTAGGAATCGAACTCAAGTTGACATTGAATAGGTAATACAAATCCTAGGACCATATATTGACGCTTACAGCTATACAAAATGAATCATGATGTCACTTCAAATTGACACCATTCTTCTGTCTTTGCCTGTGCGTTGGATGCAAATCGTTTGTGTTGTTCTCAAATTGATGCCAAAATAGAAAAATTTGCTGAAATCCCTAACTTAAACCTCAGTTGTCAGGAATTGCAAAATGGCTATTTTACAAATCCTCGCAAAGTTTTTATCGACAAGGATTCGCAAAGTGGACTTTGCGAATGCTTAGCAATGGAACTTTGTCAAGCTTTTGGCCTAACAGATGGATTATTGATGGGAGATTATTCAATGGACAATATCAGTGATGAGCAACTGTGAGAATGAAAGCAATCCTTTGTAGAGAAGTGTGTTGGCGCATTGACAATTTCTAGAAATAACATAAAGACACAAGAAAGCACCCGTAAAAGTTACAGTGGCAGGTATTGGCAGAGCTCGAATTCTAAAGGTCGTTTTAGGTTAGGATCACACTCATTGACCATTTGGGCAAGTTTTTAATGCCCTAGACATTTGATAAGCACCCGATGGAGCCTTCCCATAAACCATATTTTGATAGAGACTATTCATTAAGTTCATTTTTTGATTTTAGGATGTATAATTGTTTCCATTCCCAAATGTTGTATTTCATCTTCATTCATTCATTTTCTAAACCTTTATTTCAACTATGTTTGGAAAATGAGATGGAAAGACAGTAATAATTGATTCATAATTTCTACCAAATTCAAGATGAATAGCAAATAAGTATTTTTTATTGTTCTATTAATTTTAGTGATGGAGAGTTCATTGGATCTGGTTGACTGCTTTATCTTGCTTTCATAACTGACATGCAAATTTTCTTCAGATTCGATGTATTCCAAGCAAATTGCAGAATTTTCAAATAAACAAACTACTATTGTTCCATATATTGAGAGATCTGAACAACTCTGTTGATTGATTACTTTTGAAGGCAACCTGCCCAGTTGCTTACAGCTCATAACAACATCTACAAAATAGATGTAAATCAGGACTTGAAAAATTAAAGTATCTTGCATCAATTTCATAATTCTTCTGCTTTATTTGATGGAAGATATGTAGCACCAGTTAAAATCAAGCAAAATAGGAACAATAGAAAAATACTGCACATAACATTATACAATTGAAGTGATTATCAATTCATTTGATACCTTGCCAATTAGAGAGATTTTTGGCATGGTACTTCTTCTCACTGTAGTCTCTGCTTTCTTGAATGGGTGACAGTGATTTGACATTTGTGTAAAAGAAGTGCTTGCAAGTACATTGGACGTGTGGTTTTGATATCATTTAATATGCTGCAGATGTTGAGTTGCTTGCTCTTGGATGTTTGTTGCATTGATTGGTGTACACGGACATGTAAAATAACATTGGAATGGAACTGGATTGCAGTAATTGTCACGGTTGGTCTTAATGGATTTGAAACATGACGCATTCAAGCAACAACCTCAGAGATGGGAGGGGTCAATCAAATGCATCAAAGTATATGGGTAATCTCATCATATAGGTCAAAACGTTAGTTACAAAATTGTTGACAGGTAAGATGATGGGTTGAACAGTAGATGCAGCTTTGTCTTGATAATGTTTTTCTTGTCTCATATGTTATGTGACTTTACACCAGAAATGACTTGGACTTGAGCATAGAAATGCCAGTTCCATGGAACTATCTCCTATATGGAGTTGATTTAGAGTGTGTGGGTAGGCAGAAAAATTCACACACTGGCAAGAGAATAATCACACCCTGAAAGCATCTGGCTGTCAAAGGGGTGTGTACTGTGATTCATAGGCAGAAAAACACACACCAGTCATATCATACCCCACACCAGGGCTTGTGGAGACAATCATCGGGATACTGTGAGAGAAAACATGACAAGATTTTGTGGTGGCGGCGGTGGTGGGGGGTGATTCTTGGGGTATGATATTTTTTCTATTGTACCGTTGGAGTCGAACCTGCACAGTCAAAGAAAAAAGCATACCCCCAAAATCACATCCTCATAACCTATTATGGGGTATGAGTTTAAAGTAGGGTATGATTTTTTCTGCCTACACACACACCCTTAGGACACTGTTTCAAATTCAAAAGCACTAGATCAAGTGTGTAGTGTTGTTAGAACAGGGTTTTTGATAAGAGACCAGATATCAGATCAATAGACTTTAGACTCTAGGTAACATTTGAAATGTGGAAGGCATCACACTGTCCTTGAGATGGACTTAAACACAGTACAGTAGTTGGTGCATAAACAACATTTGTTTGTTTGATTCTGTAGTTGGTTGTACTAGAGATTTACTTTGAATTAAACGTAATTGTTTTGCCAGCATATTTCTATATATTTAGATATGAGAAAGTTCCTTTTCTGTAGATGGTTACATCTTTGGTAGGCAGAGTTCTGACAATAGGGGCTTCTGGGTTCCCATGTTCTCACACAAATAGATGATATCATTCAGATGTATCTTTGACTTGAACATCTTAAAGTAGTCGTCTTGTCAAATATAGTAGGTTTTTACTATCATTGTAGATGCCATTGAACTATGTATCTAGCTCCAGCTTGACAGATTTTCCAATAACTAATGAACCTTAGATCGGAGAAGAAAGTTCATTCAATGGTTAGATGTTAGACCTCCTTTATTGATGCCTAACACTCCTTCATGTTGGTTGACATGTCAAATTTTACCATATAAATAAAACATTTGGCTTGAGCTTCATCTGCTTGTTGAGATATCATAGAAGTTAATAGCTGACTGCGTTCTCACTTTGGACAAATTGTATTGAAGGATAAGTATTCTTTGCATCAAATCAGATGATGAACATTGTGGATGTTTAATGCTGTGTTGTTAAGTATTCTTTCAGGTGATGACAATTTTCTGACATCGCTACATTTGTAGTTGTCTAAAACATTTATAACCCCTTGTTGTTTGACATGAGGGAAACCAGATATGTGAAGTTCTTAGCTTGGAAATATCATGTCTTTGTGGGTAGTTGCCTACACTATTCTATCTTTGTGGTCTACAACTGGAAGTCAACCTGTAGTCATACATTGGATGTTAATGGTCATTGAAGACTGTACAGACTAATTTGAGTGGATCTGATTTTCCAGGAAAACTGGTGGCATAATTTGTATTGAGCTATTTTGAATCAAATTACCTTCTCTGTTAATTGGTTGTCAGAGGTGTGCACACTATCATTAAAAGGCTTATCTTTTGCATGTTTGAATGATATGCAACACTGCAGCTATGAATGAGACGTTTTTGTCCGCGTTGCCAAATATTGGATACAACAAGAAACATGTGTTGACAGGAAAATTAGATCAGCATGAATTAGGTTTTACAGTCTTATTTTATGTAGTTGAATTTGTTTTTGAGAGTATATCATTGACAGATTCAAGTATTCCTTTGGTATGAATTTTGATGATGTGGTTGGGATGCCTTGGAGTGCTTCCTTTTAGATGACCATTAGTCAGTTTTGTGTACTACTCAGCTGTCATAATTATGTTGGAGTTGGTCTTGCTAGTGGAAACAGCAACCATGTTTTCTCTTTTTCAGATTGCTTGGTAGTAATTAGATGTATGAGTGAGAGCATAATCTGTCTTGTGAGGTATTACTTCATTTCAGCTATTCGATGGAGTATTTCTTTGTGGATGCCATAAAAGCAGGCTTTGACTTTTTTGATACTCGGGAGTTGTTGCTTGCTCTGTAATGTTTCTTGTGTAGATGAATTTGTTTGGGCCATTTTTGCTTTGTTGTTAGTTCACATGTTCATGACTGTCTTTGTTTAAGGACTTATTTATTTGTTCAGTTTTGCTTGCTTTAGAAGTTAGAGCTTTGTTGCATCTTTTCAAACCTATATCGATGATTCTGCAACAATCTTGGACAATGCTAATCTAAGGTTGTGCATATTATTTCTCTCTAGCTTATGTTAAGATACTTTTGTTAGCCCAGAGATAGACATGATGCTGGCTTGAGCATTGAGATTCAGTCTCAGGTATTGAATAGTTGAAGGGCCCTCAGTTCTTGATCACATCATTGTCTGTGAAAAACAATGACATTGGTTGATTCGCTGAAGAGTTAATCAAAAGATTGTTGCAGATGCTTGGGACATTTTCAGAAATTTAGTATGAATGAGTTGGTGCAATGATTTCACCAAGTCCAAAATGGCAATTATTCAATGGAGCTGGTGTAATTAATGCACCCTCGGGGAATTGGAACACACTACTATGGCCTTCTATAACAAATGTACTATTGAGATTAGGTTACCATAATTGATACCACACATCAATCCAATCATAGGGGCAAAAGAATGGCAACCCCTCTAGTCTATATACATAGGTATCTAAACAATTGCATACTGGTTCCCTCTAATTGATCATTGGTGTTATGTTATATGTTACTGTCCCTTTTTGCCAAGATAAGAGACACTCCTCCTGTTTTCTTGAGGGAGCATGAGACAATGACTTCATAATTGCTTCCCGTACCCTTCAAAATTGTTTTCACAATATTTGATTGTATCTTGACCATGTGACCAAGCTGTTTGAAAAATATGTGTCTTCCTGAACATTTTTGGAAGTACCTTTGCTTATTTTACAACCTCGTGCAAAGTACCTAAACGGACTTTTTGAACCACAACTATGGCCCTGGATTCATGAGGGAATGTAAAGCTATCATTTCTCACCATAAGGGGGCTACCAGTTAGCTAAAGTTGTTTCATTTTTAAGACTATGTCAGTGTAGGTAGGTAAAAAATCAAGCAGTGCTTGCTGACCTATGATCCTGCGTTCAAATACTCTGTCGTAGCCCCACAATTAGATTTTGTTAAGCAGTTTACCTTACTTCAATGATCACCTAAATCAACTTTACTAAAAAGAACAAGATGATCAATGATGGAAAATATTGTTACTATGTTTCATTATCAGTTCTGTAATTGATATACCCATAATTATACATATTTTTTGTACAATATACCAAGAAGGTTTGGCTTTTCCCTTGATGACGGCATATTAAATGATTTATAATAACAAAACATATTTGAAAAATACTAGCAATATGGCTGTCAAGACACAGCTTTTCATGTCCAAACTATTGGTAGATCTATGAATGGATTCTTTGTGTTTTATGATGCTTGAAAACAGCATCTGAAAGCTCACAAATAAAACGATAAACAAGAGTCAGCAATTGACAAATGCTTTGGTTCAAAAGTTTGCCTTCGTCAATATTATGCACAAGTGTAGAAGCTGCATATAGAGTTGGTCTGCTTATGATGCTAGTAATAGTGCTAGGTTGACAGCCAGTGCAAACAACAGCTGACATGGCTTGTTCTTTTATGGCAAAAATTGCCTTGGCATGCAGTGTAGAAACCTTCTCCAGAACTAGTAGGAGTGCTGTCATCCAGAATGATACAGCCTTCATTGTGTTGCTGTCCATTGCAGTTGCTTTGATTTGATGGCAAGTTGATGGTGTATGAAGGGAACGGGATGATGAATGGAAGAATATGTGGGGGGTGATGGGTGAGAATGGCAGATTTTTAATGTATGCGGTGCACCCAGGCTTGATACCAAAATTTGACTCTAGAGAATATCATAAAATGTTTCTGTGATTTTGCAATAACCAAACCATTGAATTCTTTTTGCTAACATTTTCCAGAATCGAATTTTTCTTGGGACCAGGCAAAATCATAAAGTATGTCAATGATGAGAAACAAAAGATGATGACTTCATCCATATGATATTGACAGTGGGTTGAATCAGCTCTTAACTGCTGTTTCATGGAGGTACTGCCACAGCATAACACCTTCGTACACCAGATGTCACCAACTGTTTGTCTGTGACTCATTTTGAAGATGTTAAGTTTCTACCAACAATAAAAAAAGAAATTTCCGATATAAAGCAGGAACAAAAGTAAAAGCAAAAGCCTAGAGTAAGGGCATTTGAACTACGGGAGATCAATCATTCTGCTCATAATTTTAATCATCAATCACCAAAAGAACACATTTCAAGGAACGCTAGCTTCGGATGTAAATCACAATTATGCCATGGTGCTTAACTAAAGTGATGAAACCTCGAACTCAGATATTAGAAGAACAGTCAAATTCAATTTGGTCAATAATGGTAAAAAGATACTTTATGAGAAAGGATCAATTGCTTTGCAACAAACATATATCATGAGAAAAAGACAAGAACAATGCAAAACAATAAAAAAATGGTATTTCAAAGAGCACAAAAATGAAATGAATGCTAAAATAATACCATATTGACAGTAACCATAGAATTTATACTATAATGAAAAGTCTGCTAGGTTTTAGTCCCTATTTAAACTTGTCTTAAGAGATGCTCTTCCCTGCTCTTCATAAAGTCCTCCTTTTCTTTTTCATATAGAAGTCTCACCACAATCAATTTTAGTGAAATGTTCCCAGCTATAATTTACATTACATTCCCCCAAACCTGAGGGCAGCCATGCCTTTTGGGCAGCAAGCAGCGGCTGGCTAGACAAATTGCTACAGCATCCCGTTCGTGTAGATAGTTTATTTTTGACTTCTAGAGGGGATTGGGAACCCCTATCCCCGACAGCCCCCAAGGAGCAAGGCACAAAGGGTGAAGCCCCCAGGTGGAGGGAAACTGTTGTGACTGACAACGTTTCTGTAGTGCTAATTGTGCCGTGTTGGACCGAACGAGGAGGCAACGTTCAATGACAACAGCATTAACTCAACCAAATACATCATAATGATGAAGCAATCAATCAAGCCTCATAGTTGATGCATTGGTTAGTAGCATGGTCACAGCAAACGCTGCAGCAGTCACACTGAATAAATGCTAAACTCGTTTCATTATTGGGCAAGCAATCTGCTTTCAAATACTCATCAGATTCGGGGTTCTCAGAGTAGAGATTTTTATTCTTAAGCGCACAGACTTCTTCTGGAACAGTGCCTCCAATTTGATTATGGTCAATTTGAACCCATTCTGTGAGGTATGGCAGCACATTGACAAAAATCGATGTTGTAAGAAGGTACGCAAGTTGACCACAATAATAGCAAAACAATATCAAACACAAAAAGTCTCACACACCTAATTTTTCACAATTTCCAAGCTCCGACGGGAGAGTCCCCGTAAACTGGTTATAAGCAATGGACAACCAAGTCAGATCTTTCAGATTGCCGATGTCTGATTTGATGATTCCTCTAAACTCATTGCTGTAAAGGTACAATTCCTTCAAGTTTGTCAAGTTGTATAACGAGTCGGGTATAGTTCCAGTCATATTTCCTGGAAAAATGTCTGTCCCATACAAAGATATTACCTCTTTTGAGAAAGAATACAAGGAAAGCTGTTATCTTGACGCTGTTGTATTAGGAAGAAATTGTGACCAAGTTGCGTACCTAAAGCCTTCGCTTGACCGATATTTCCGGGGAGTGAGCCAGACAGCCAGTTCAGTCCAAATCTGATCTCTCGTAAATTAACCATCTCAGAAATTTCTTCAGGAATTGTTCCCGAGAAGGCATTGTTCTCAGCGCTCAGTATCTCTAATAATATGACAGTAGAGAGGAAGCGCAAATTATTGCATGAGGTCGATCAACAATATAAGTTCTTTTCCGCCAATGTCAAACACGGCAGTTTTTACCCTCTTACCAAGTTGTTTCAGATTTTTTATATCTGGTGTTATTGACCCCGAGAAATAGTTGTCATCGACCAATATCTCCTTCAAATGACGAAGATTTCCTATCTTTTCCAGAATGTCACCTTCCAGTCCAGAGTTGAAATCGCCGCTCAAATTGTAGTATAGCTGAATTAGTTCTCCACTACTTGAAGTGCAATTCCATTCATTTCCAGACTGCCCCGCGAGATGGACATGCGTCAGTGATGACATGTTGAAAAATTCATCAGGTACGTATCCACTCAAGCCATTGTATTCAAGATTAAGCTGCTGTAGATTAGACATACAGCCCATTTCAGATGGAAGAGTTCCAACGAGACAGTTACCATCTAACTTCAGAACGTCTATAAATCGGAGGATACTGATCTCGGGTGGAATTTTTCCGATCAAGTTGTTTTCGGCTGGGACAAATACACATCGAAATTATCCGAAGACGTCAAAACGAGTTAAGCACCAAATGCCTTGTAATAATTGGACTTACGCAATTCCAAGCTGCGGACCTTCCCATCTAGACATGTAACTCCGTACCAATTACATTCATTTGAACTACTTAGCCATCTAACGTATTCCTCCGCTGTGTCAGTAGTGTTCTCGATTTCTATAGTACATGTGGCATACTCTGCCATTTCACCATCCGAATAGTTACCTCCACATGAAGACCATGCAAGAGAGTCAAATTGAAATGCCAACAGTGCAAGAACATATCGTTGGTATAGATTAAGGTCAGTTTTTTCAAGTTGCATTCCATCCTTGTGCAAGATCCAATCCAAAGCCAGCCAACGAGGATCATCTTTCTCCATGTCATGAAATGTGGCCCTGCGCTGAAGTACATCCTCTTCAATCTTTGTATCAATTCCTAAGGCTTCACGATCAGTGGTCGGTGGCAACGTTGGAGCCTCGGTGATATAGATGACTTCTTGTTGGGTAACTTCTTCCTTTCCCTTCTTTGTCGAATAGACTACAACTAAAGCAATAATGATAGTAATCAGGAGCAATGACATGGAGGTGTATAATCTGCATCGCCGATTCTTGTAAATAGGAGGCTTCGAAAATGGATCATATTCGATTGCCGCATAGATTGGCTCGTTGTCTTCGGATTGATCGACTTTTGTTGCGACAGCAAGACCATTATTAGGTGAGTCCTCGACAATGTCAATAGACGAATGATCTCTCTTGGATTGGTCTTTGAGATCGACAGAGCTGTTCTTTCGCTGTGAGGCGCCATATTTGGGTTTATCAAGCAAACCTCGTTTGATAACTGTCGCAACCCTAAAATGACTTTCGATATCACCATCCTTGTCGCTGCTGAGCGCCCTGTGTGACTTAAATTTAAGAAAGTCAATGACATGAGCTCCAACGCCTCTGCCTGGAAGAGACACAATCTTTTTGGCGTTCTTCTGTTCGGCGTCCCGAACATCCATTGGAATAGGCTCTTCGTCGTAGTTTTCCATGGGTTCGAGAGCTAGACTCTGTGGGCATCTAAGAGCTTTGGAATTCGTGGCCGAATCTGTTTTATGATCATTATTGTAAACGGATTCCGGAGGAAATGTAGCGCCTCTACTTGGAATTGATACTGTCTTCTTCTGAAGAAGTTCCATTGGAATTGGTTCTTCGCTGCAGGTTTCGAGAGCTACAAGAGATCGGCGTTGCTGAAATTCCACACTTTTTTTCTTTAAGTTTCCTTCTTCAACATTTGCGGAAGGAATGATAAAATGAGCTCCAACCCCTATGGCTTGAAGGGACACGCTCCTTTTTGCACTCTGCTTGTCATTTCGATAATCCTCAACGGATTCAATGGCTTCGAGATTTCTACGCTGCGCTTCTTCGTCGTTGCTTACATTTTCAAAAGTTGCTGGCGATGAAAATGTCAAACCATTTGCAGTGTTAGAAGAATATGGGGAATCGAAATCCGGAAGAACTTCAGGTGAACCCATCATACTAAACGAAGAATCAAACTCAGCTTGAACTTCTTCCATTTCAGCATTTCGCATTATCTCTGGTGATTGCACAGTTGACGGTAAATTATCAGTCTGAAGTTGTTTCGCTTCCGTCTTCTTAGCAGAAACAGCATGAACTTTGGTAAGGGAAGTGCTCAAACTTCCATCTGTAAGTCTTTTTGATTGTTTCATAGTAGTAAGTTCGGAACCATCAGGAAGAATGCAGGTATGTTCCGTTGGTTGAACGGCGATGCCTGGGTCCAAAGAATTGTTGTTAGTTGTTATTATCTCTTCGACTGTTGTTGTGATATGAGAGGCGCGACCAGGAGATGTTTTCCTTGTCTTTGTGTTGACCTTTTTTATCACACGATCTGGATTTCGGGGCGAAGACATTTCATTTCCAGTGACTGGGATAGGATACACGGTCTTCACTACTGCTTTCGTAACCAGGACCCCATCTGGCAGTGTTTTTGTTTTCTTATACTTGGTGACACGAGTACCATCTGAAAGCACCTGAGCAGACCTATTGTGGTGGTGGTGGTGTTTCTCTGCCTTCGGTTTGTCCTGTACCTTCCCCGTTGCGAGGTCGCCTGGATTATGTTCCTGATTATAATGACTTTTTCTCATAACAGGAGGCTGCCCTTCATCATTTACCTCTGATGGATGACGTGCCATTGCAAGTGTCGGGCCGTCTTTAACTTTTGAATTTGAAATCTCCCGGGTCTTCATTGTTCTGTTTCGCTATGTCATTTCAATTAACAGATCATGATTTTTTGCCATCAAGAGTTGCCTCTGCAAAAATGTTTTGCGAGGAGGTGTTGTCGCACACCGTGATTCCATCGGGGTTCGCATTCAAAAACACAAGAAATTCACGTGTAGAAATCTTTCAAATTCGTATTTGGCTTAGGAATTAAAAAGTACGGTATCGCCACTTTTCTCGTTCTCCTTCTTCGTCGGTGAGACAGTTTTTCACCTTTGACCATAACAGGTCTTCCTTATTGTGTTCGTACGACTAAAAACCTGTAAATATAATTTTTTCTTCGTTTCACGTACATGGGTAGTCATGATGTTTTGATATTTGCTTACCTTCAACAATATATCTTTCTTTCCATGATGTCCGCGTTCGCATTAGTGGGGCACATGTTCGGCCAAAATCTAGGGAAAATGCTATTCCCAGGGAATTGTAAAAATTACGAGCAGCCGCTGCAAGATTATTGTATCAAGCTTGACGAAATGCAATTCGTAGGAACAGATTGAAGATAAAGCGGCTTGTCTACACATAGTTGAAAATGGGTGTGTGCGCATCGCGCGTTTCACGCGCACCGTGCACGCAATCGCACCCATTTTTGAAGCAAGATATAATCTTAAAGGTAAACAGCGATCAAAACATGGTGACTACCCATGTACATCAACCCAAAAAAATTATTATTTACAGGAAGTTCCCATCAACTTATCGTGGAAGTATCTGTTTTGGCAAAAAGTCAAAAAACTGTCTCACTGAAGAAGAAGAGAAGAAGAAGGAGGAGGAGGAGGGGGGGGGAGGAGAAGGAGAAAAGGTCTCGGTTTCCAAAACAACTAAGATTTTGAAAAAATCTTAATAAAAAATGTCCGAATGCAATATCCAGGGACATGACTTTTCCCTGTATATTGCTATTTGGCCAAAAAAGGTGAGAAGCAATTCCTCTCTAGGGGACCCTGACCTAAGCCGTTTGGGTGAAAAAAATACTAAATACCTATTGGCGTAGATAGGGTAATAGAGATTGTTGTTGTTGGTAAATTGTGAGCTTATCATTTAGGTTTTACAAGTGAGACATGCATCATGTTCGAATGAGACATAAATGATCATCTAAGAGATTGGCAGTGATAGGGGGCAGTTGCATGACTGCCCCATATCCAACTGTCTTGAAGGAACCGTCCCATGGGAAGGTTCCTGAGAAGGAAAGCTGCCAGTGGATATTCAACCTAAGAAAACACCTACAATATGTATGGTGGATTCTTAGGAAGGAAAGTCTTGATTGGCTATGGTTTCTGAGAAACTCATATCCTATGACTGTTGAGTCCTTCCTTTGTATCAAACAATGTGAAGGAGACCTATGGAGTTCCACTTGGAAGCTCCAGATTCTTGGCCTATGTCACTCGCCCCCACGAATGGAGGATCAGGTGGAAAAGGGGGGAAAAAAACCCATGAAGGGAAAAAATTAAGCTATAACCCCTGTATGGTGACTAGCTAAAGCGTAAGTGTTGTACGGAAGAGGGAGGTGCCACATAAAAAATACCATGCTTAAGTTAAGGCTGTTGGTTAAAAAAAGGTGTGACTCTTCTGATGTTAAATCTTTCAGATTTAGTACCGCGTTGAACCCTGATAGTCCCATTCGTATGAATAGTTGTGATAGTCCAAGGATCACTTTCATACCGACTCTCTGATTTGCGGAGGATACCATCTTTTCTAAGAAGTACTTGATCACCAACTTTATAATCCCAATCACGGCGTGAGCGATTTTCCCGCATCGTGTTGAGGTCAGTCTGGCGCTGCCTATGTTCTCCTATTCTGTTCCAGTCAGCAAGGAAGGGCACGTCGAACAACATGTCCCGACCAAAGATAGCTGCACCTGGGGAGGCTTTAAGTACTGTATGGTAAGTTGAGCGAATGGCCCATGCTGCATTTGTTAGGAACGCATCTATGTCACTGGCTACTACTGTGTCGGCCATGTCTAGTGCAGTAGTGCGGAGCATTGAAGTGATTACTTGATGCACCCGCTCCAGTATTGCATTCGCTTGTGGGTTCTTGACACTGGTTGGCTTACGCTTGATCCCATATGATTCACAAAGGGCTTCAAGTGAAGTTTAAATTCGCTTCCATTGTCGTAGATAATGTATTGACAACGTGGATAACGGCTAAACCAGGTCTTGTTAACTAAATTACTGATCATTGCAGATGACTTGTCAAAGTATGGTAGTTTAGGTGTATTATGAGTCTTATTGCCCTGTTGCCCCTTGTTATCCATGGGAGTAACCGCATCTGTGGTTACCGGCAGTTCTACTACCTCAAACCAACTGGAAGCTGGATCGATCATAGTAAGACACATAAAGTCAATTTCTGTCCCATCTTTACCTTTGAGGGTATATGGTCCAATAAGGTCCACACATAATGCCTCCCAAGGGTTTGTGATGACTAGCTTAGTAGGGAGTTTCCCATACTTATGCTTGCGTCGTTTGTTGACTTGACATATTTGACAGTTTTTGACATGTGATCGGATGGTACTTCGCATACCTTTCCAATACATCGCTGCATGTAACGTCTCTTCAAGACGTGTGTGCCCAGGATGCTGCAAGTAGTGGTGGTACCAGCTAACTGCTCGACTTTGAAGGGATGTGGGAATGACCATCTTGCCATCCTTACACAACAAATGTGTATCCTCTACTAATTGAGTGGTATACTTGTCATGTCTACTAAGCCGTTCTAAAGTTGCATCTGTCGCCTGGGCTTGTGCAATTTCCTTCACTGTTAATGGGTAAATTGCATCTTCGTCGCTGCGATTTGCAAACACCAGATTGATACTATCTTGGTGAGTAGAAGTGCTATTAGCACTTGAAGCATGCTCAGTGTAATGACACCAGCATTTCGTGAACGTCATCCAATTGGCGTTGTCATCCTTGATCGGACCGAGTCTAACCTGGAGATGGCGTCAGCAACAGTGTTATGGATGCCTTTTATGTGCACGATTTCGGGACCATACTCCTCTAGGAGTAACCTCCATCGGTATACTCGGTCTGAGGTTAATCCAAGGGCATCTTGGATTAGGTTTTTATGATCTGTAAAGACCTTTATTTGTTGTCCCCACAGTATACCTTTGAACTCTTTCAGTGTCTCCACTATGGCCAGTAGTTCAATTTCGGTCACACTGTATCTTTGTTGCGTCTCAGACAACTTCCTACTGAAGAACGCTAAGAGGCCTATTACCTTGAGTTATCACTGAACCAAGTTGTTTAGACGAGGCATCAGTAAATATTTCAAATGGCTTTGAAAAATCAGGGTAGGCTAAAACTACATCTTTAGCGATAGCAGCTTTTACGTTATCAAATGCTATTTGATGTACCTCATCCCAATACCAAGGTCGCTTTTAGTCTTCTTGGCTTTGGTGACTTTGGTATGACCACACTCCCCCAC
Organism: Cyclotella cryptica; assembly: GCA_013187285.1. Taxonomy (NCBI): domain Eukaryota; phylum Bacillariophyta; class Thalassiosirophyceae; order Thalassiosirales; family Thalassiosiraceae; genus Cyclotella; species Cyclotella cryptica. The sequence continues at coordinate 324,105 of JABMIG010000076.1, forward strand.
AAGTGAGGTGAGTGGGGCAAGCATTTCACTACGCCTTGCCCAAAGATCTCGATAGTACTGGACCATGCCCAGGAACCTACGGAGGTCTTTGACTTGTTTTGGTGGCGTAATTGCAGTATCGCTTGTACTTTGTTTGGTTGTGGCTTGATGCCAGTCCTTGTTAAGATATACCCTAGGTATTCTGTTTCTATAGCACAAAACTTCGATTTTGGGGCATTGACTCTCAAGCCCGCATCTCGCAGTCTGGTAAGAACCCTCCTTAAATGATCTAGGTGGTCGTCCAAACTTGCCCTGGTGATGCAAAGCAAATCATCCAGATAAGTCCTTACGAACTCTAAGGCTACCATTAGCTCTGACATTTTTGCCTGAAAAATGTCTGGAGAACCTGCTATACCCATCGGTAATCTAAGATAAGAATACTTTCCCCAAGGGAAGATGATGGTGCAGATCTTGGATGCATCAGGATCCAATCTTATGGTGTAGTAACCCATGTTTAAATCAAGGGCTGTAGCAAAGGTAAATCCTTCTAACTCTTGCAACACTGTACTGATTTTAGGTAATGGAAACGGTTTCCTAACTAGTCGTTTATTTACCTCCCTAAAATCTGAGATAAAGCGCACGGTGTTATCTTTTTTGGTATTATAAATGTGGGTGACGCCCATTCTGATGCAGGCTGAAACTCCAATACCCCCAGTTCACAGAGCCTATTTAATTCTTTGATTATGGTCTCTTTGTGCATTCTTGGCACTGGGAATGGTCGACCATGATATGGCGCTACGCCTTCCTTTAATTGCAGGGAGACAGGGTCTGTTTTCCAATCACCTAGTGTTCCATCAAAAAGTTCCTCAAATTCTGTGAGTAACTCTAGTAACTTGTTTTGGTCTTGGAGACTAAGGTGAGTACAGTTGGTGCTAACAACTGATTGGAGGTCTGCTTTTTCATATTTAGCGCCTAGGATATGTACCACTCGCTGAGTCGCATCTTGCGTACTGCTGGGTTCATGAGCCATGCTGTTGTTAACAGCCCAGGCTTTGTCCATTGTTGACTTAGTCAGACTATTGATGTCCCTCATTGGCAAAATGACGCCATCAATTGTTATTTCTTTTGTTCGAAAATCTAGAACAATTCCTAACTCTTTCATGGTATTACAACCAAGAATGAGGTCATACATTGGCTTGGCCATCTTCTTCTTATCATATTCCACAACGTCTGGCTTCACCAGATACTCCTTGCTGTTGGAATAATCAAAAAATTGAAGATTAACTTCACTCCTTCCTTTGGTTAGGAAGTCCCCATTCGACGTGTGCCAAGAATTTGGCACCTGCCTAGCCAAGTAGGGGAAATGCATGGATGCTCCTTTTTCATGGAACATCAAGTCACCATCAGATCCACTATCAAGTAGAACTTTAAGGACTTTGTTACTAGTGCAACTCTTCCTCGAGTGTTCGTGTCTCTGCGGAAGTTGATTTTCAGTTGCTAAGGTGTGCCATGCTTTGGCCACTACAGCTGTGACTCTTCCTTCTGTTTGACTTTTGAAAGAAGTGTTCACACTATTGAGAAAGGCACCCGACAGTTCGGGGTCCGACAGTTCGGCAGTTATCTCACTCTGTGTGTTGGTTTCGACTTTTGCTGCAAGATTTTTTTGATCTTGACTTGTCGTAATATTGTAAACAATTCGATTATTTGAAATTGAATGTTTCGGTATCTCATTAAGATTTTTCAAATCTTTTATAAACTCGTTATTCGAATCAATATTTGAATTTGAGTCAACGGTAGTTTTACTCGGACTGGGGTAAGTATCACTTGGTTGTTTATTACTTCTTAGTTTCTTACAACATTTACTTAATTCCCCTGTACTACCGCACCCATCCATTCAGGACGAGTCGGAGTCATCGCTGTCACTTTCGTGGACGGCGCTATGCTTCTTCTGCGAACGCTTGAGTTTCTTGTTAGATTTCTCAAGTTTCTCGATCTTCGCAGACAACTGCGCGATAGGCACTATTGGTGCGAGGAGAAGCCTCACTAGAATGCGAAGGTCCACGGGCTTTCTTCCTGTGAAATCCTTTTGAAGGAACCATCCTTCGCATACTTGCGGCAGTCTTATGTGATATGGGTCGTGTGCGCGCCCCATGCTTCTTGCACAAAATACAGTGCTTCGCATTTGTGGTACGCTTTACGCGGATACGATCCTTAAACGTAACCATCTTCTGCTTGGAGGAGTCGCCAGACTTCGCAGAGCTTTTGGCCCATCACATCCTTGTCGGTCGGATAAGCCTTCTCGATGCGTTCGAGTGCTTCTAGAAGCTTCCGAACGCTTTGGGGTACCGTTGCCCCACTGAGTTCGTATTGGTCTTGCCAATTCCTTGGGACCATGCGTAATATGTGACTAGCTAGGTCCGGTCATCGAACGGCTTCACCGCAGTGG
>JABMIG010000076.1:331529-604588 GCA_013187285.1 Cyclotella cryptica
GCTCTCTACCCTGACCAGTCATCAGCCTCAACTCTTTCAAAATCATCTAGACTAGTCAACAAGGATTCACGGATATTGGTGACATCAGCGTACTTTCCACAAGGAAGCAGACCACTGATCCACTTCATTTCTCCACTGAGAATTCCAATAGCAACTTCATACTGGAGAACGGACTTCTTTCAAATTTGTGGGAAGAGAAAGCTTTGCCCTTACGTTGCCCTTTACAGTCAGGTGAGTCCACACTCAGATGGATGCCTCCATTAATGTTGACCCTCCTGTCATCAAAATTGATCTAAAAAAGAATATGTTAGAAACAAATAATAAACAAAAGAAAGTTACTTGCCACTTCAGCTTCCCAATCAGTCAATGAATAAATCATGGGTCTGAGGTGCTTCTTCCGGGTCTTGTGGTCAGCAGCACCAGCATCTACGGCCCCAGCTGCAGCACCTGAGTGCTGGGGTAGCCCTTCAAGAAGTACATGGCCCACAACATGCGGGAGACCTCACTGCCCTCATCAAGCTTGTCATACTCATTGAACAGATTCCAAGCATTGATGGCTGTGTGGACATTGGTGCCAAAATACTAATGGATCTTCCGTAACGTTGGCACACAGCTTTTGTCCACTCCTGTTTTGGACTTCCTTGCCAAGGCTGTAGAAGTCCTCAACTGTGGTGAGGTCACGATGTTGTTTGGCCGGTGGCTAGTCATTCCTGAAGACAAGGGGGCCAAGAGCACAAAGAAGGCAGACCGGATGGAGGTGGCAGGGGAGAGGTTAGGTGCTAGAGGTGCTCCAACAGCTTTCTTGTTGGCTGCAGCAGGGGCAGCTGATGAATTGATCCATGATTGACAAGAGAAAGAGAGCACGGTTGGCAGAGTGATGACTGTTTGTCAGTAGAGCATAGACCAGTGATGTTGTTTTGAGTAGTGCTTTGGTATCACTAATGCCTTATGTCTTATGTCAGACTAAATAAGCTTATTTGCAAGCTTGCAAATAAGACTGTCCTTGCTAGCAAGCTTATTTTCCACATAGGAATAGTACACTCTCACAAATAAGTCTATCCTTGAAAATAGCACTATTTCTTGTGTCGAAGCCAATCTTGACAAAGACATGATGCTTCCCAAGAAGAGCCCAACCCCAAAGAAGGCCAGTCCCAAGATGAACACTACGGATGCCATTGACGTACTTCCCAGCCAAATACACAAGATCAAGATGGCTTCTAAGGTCAAGAACATCAGGTTTGACTGGGGATTCCCAATGTCCATGTAAAGCATCATGGAAAGTGACCCCAACAAGACTTACATTGGGTTGCTCAAGGGAGTCCAGCTGCCTCCCAAATTCATCCAGCCCGCCAAGGTTTTGCCTGGTGGGATGCAATCCAGCCTCTTGATTGGTGTGCCAAGGTGGATGTACAAAGAATTGTACATGAATGCCCACATGGACAAGGCGTACAACACCAGTTCAGCCATTTTACAGGCTTTTGACCGCTTTGTCGTCCAGCCAATCTGCAAGCTTTTTCCTGGAACTTCTGATTGCATTGAAGAAACTCATCAAATTTTTGACCTTGATGAGGAGTGTGTTGAGGGGCCAGATCCATACCACTTTGGCAATGACCGCAGAAAAGGAACTGACCGCATTCACAAGACCAAGCAGTACCAGAGTACCATGACCTTCCAGTTGACTGCTGTCAAGAAGAAGGTCGTGAAGGTTGAAAAACCCAATCACCTTGTTTTTGGTTACATCAATGGAAGTGACTGCTCAGATAGTGAGGAAATGAAGGATGATGAATAGGAGTACTGAGATGCAATGTGATTGGTTGGTTGATTGCTGAGTTCGTGTTTTGTGTATTGAGAGAGACTATCATGTATTTTGCTACCACATAGATGCAAAGTAATGGAATAGAAACAAATTGTATATCATTAAAACTTTAGCTATATTAGAGCATTCCCACAGCCTCATTGTACCTTCTTTGGTTGGGGTTTTACTCCATTGCAGTTTCAATGGTACAGAAGGAGAATTTATGTGAATTGACTTGCAAGCTAGGTTGTAAATTCCAATTTTGGTTACTGCCTCAAAAACACAGTATTCCTGTAGTAATTACTGTAGGTTCATGTGATATTACGGTAAATTTTGTCAAAATGAGTCTTATGTTGTGATGTCACAGCATCACACTCCTTAAGTATTGTACAAAGTACCTAAGTAATTCTTTCACAGTTATCTCGCTACCACAGTAATCGCGTTACTGTCAAAATTATCAAATATTCCGAAGTAACGCAGAATTCTTCCGGAATTCCTCCAGAATTTACAACCTAGCTTGGAAGCCTGTCTCTTGCAACCTGATCAGGACCATTCTTAACTTGTCAAGGTTGTCTTCCAGGCTCTCTTTTGTGATGCATAACAAATCATCAAGGCAAGCTCAGACAAACTCTAATAATGCCATTAGCACTGACATTTTTAGTTGAGAAATGTCTGGAGAGCCTGTGATGCACCTTCATAATCAAAGACAAGAGCAAATGTCCCAAGGAAGAATGAGGGTGCAAATTTTGGATGAATCAGACTCCAATCTAATGGTATAGTAACCGTGTTCAAATCAAGGGTAGCACCGGTAAATCTTTCTAGCTCTTGCAGAATTGTACTGATTTTAGGTAGTAACAGCAATGGTTTCCTAACTAGAAGATTATTTACTTTGCTAAAATCAGTGAAAAACATGCAGTTCCATCATTCTTTGATGGTGAAACCCATTCCAACCCAGGCTTAAACTCTAACACCCCCAGATCACACGGTCTACTCAATCCTTCAATGGTTGTTCCCTTGTGTGATTTTGGTACTATATATGCCATGCCATGATATGGCTTAACAACTTCCTTTAGATCAAAGGAGATGGGCTCTGTTATCCCTCAAACTCTGTGAGTAACTCAAGTAATTTGTTTTTGTCTTTGAAACTATGGTGAGTACAGTTGGTGCCAACAACTGATTGGGGGGCTGCCTTTGCAGAATTCACATCTAGGAGATGTACTGCCTGCTGTGTTGCACAATGCATACTTGACTGCTCATGTACCAGGTTGTTATTTCCAGCCCAGGCTATATACATGTTTGATGTGGCCAGACTACTGATGTCTTTCATTGGCAAAATGATGTCATCAATTGTTATTTCTTTGTCCAAAAATCTAGAGCAATTCCTAACTCTTTCATGGTTTTACATTTAAGCATGAGGTCAAACACTGGCTTAGTCATTTTGTGCTTATCGTACTCTACAGCATCTGGTGTTACCATATACTCCTTGAGGTTCAAGTACTTAAAGAGCTTTTCCAATTCAATGTGTGCCAAGATGTTGGTACCTGCCTAGTGAAGTAGGGAACGTGTGTGGCTGTTCCTTTTCAAGAAACGATCAGAATTGAATCTTGATGAATGTGCTAATGGTGCAATGCCCTGTAAAGTGTGTGAAGCTCTTACAGGCTAGGTTTTGAGTTGCTATGTAATGTGATTTTCCTACTACAGTGCTAGTCCATTCTTCTTTGCCTGTCAAATGGGAGTTCACATTATTGAGAAAGTCACCCAACAGTTAGGGGTCCGACAATTTGGCAGTTATCTCAATCTGTGTATCATCAGCTAAAAGATTTCCTAGGTCTCTTGCTGGATTCAAACGCTCATGGTTTGAATCAGAAAATGTTGAGTTGGCATATGGGGTAGTAATTGGACTAGGATAATTGGCAATTCTTTGTTTACTACAGTTATTTCTGTTGCATAAATTCCCAGTACTACCCAACCCATCATCTCAAGATAAGTTGGAGTCATCACGGTTATACTGCTGCTGTCATGATACTTACGCTTTTCCTTGTTGATAGCACGTTTTATTTTCATGCTGAACTTCTTGGGTTTATCAATTTTAGTGGACAGTTGAGCATGGCTGTGTCCTCCTTGATTAAGTCTCTTGGGTGAGTCTTCCCACTGAAGTTCTTCTTCATGATACCATTGGATGTGTACTTCTGTCAGTCTGGAGCCTTATGGGTGCTATGTGCACCTCCATGTTTCTTGCAAGGGAGCAATGCTTCTCGCTGTGTTGTTTTTTGGGAATCCTTTCATCAAAGGAGACCATCTTCCTCTTGGTGGAGTCATTTGACTTAGCGCTGTTCTTGGGTACATCTCCAACCGTTAGCTTGGGTAGGCTTTCTCAATGCACTCAAGGGCTTCAAGGAGCTCCCCAATACTCTGTGGTACTGTGACCCACCAAGCTCAAATTGGTCCTGCCAGTTCTGAGGAACCATTCTGAGGATGTGGCTTGCTATTTCTATGTCATTAAGGGTTGTACTACCTTCATGGACTTTGTAGCCTTTGAAGAGTAATACAGGCAAGGTAAGAGGTCAAAGTACCCATTAAGGTGCTGGATCCTCTGCCCTCTGTACAAAGTCCTGAATGGGTACCCTGTTAGGTTTCTTCAAGCCATTGTTGATATAAAAACTTTGCCTTTCTGCTGCATCACATCTGAATATGGTTTGCAGGTGTAGCTGGATGCACTCCATGAAGGAGGCCAATGTGATGCTGCATGCTTCATGAGGTGTTGCACCCCATACACGGCAGTCCATGGTTCAGAGTTAATCTGTCCCTGCGGATGATTTTGGTCCAAGGTTGACATGCTTCTTCCAAGAGTAGAGTGAAATATTGCATGAAGACTTCATTGATAGTGGACGCTTTGGTCTCACTTGTGCGTGTTTTGGAGCAGTTGCCCCTTTTTCACAACTTTATCACCGGCAAATTGTCATCTGTTCCTAGGTAGCCTTCTTTGGCCACAATGGCCTCAGTAAGCTTTTTTCTACCCCTGAGTCTTCCTTGTGGGCTGTCTGGTAGGCAGGATTGAGTCCTTGTTGACTGATGGTTTTGAGAGTCATTTGTACATGACCCAGGAACTGCTCAGGAGTTCCCTCATGGAAGACTGTGATGGTAAGATGCATCTTGTCAGTCACCTTGACTTTGAAGGAATTGTCATGGGTGGTGTCCTAGATTGCATCTAGGATATAGGAGATGGGTGGCTTACTTTGTCCTGAACTCCTCATACATTTTTGAGGTTTAAGTCCTTCTGGGTGTGATTATGGTGTAATCATCTTGTTGAGGGCCACACCAAGTGACATTTTAGTGACTAAGGCCTTAAAAAGGTCACCATCAGAATAGTGATACCCTTTTTCAACAATCAAATTCTGTTCTTATACATGTTTTTTTGCGTGCTATCTCCCACTCCAATAAAACACGTATGGTTATATACACCACAAACAGACTTTTCAATTTGTTATTGTCACTACTCGTGGTATTTTTTGTCCTATAAATAGGATCTTTTTCCATTTTCATCTGATACTACATTTGTGGGGGCCAGTCACATAGGCCAAGAACAAGAATGAGCCTTATTTAGTACCCCTAGGTACTAAAATTTAAAAGTATCCTTTACCTAAAAGTAAAACACTGCAAACAAAAAACACCGGTAACCTCCCCATACACTCGAGTGTACAGGGAGGTTACCGGAGCCCCCGGAATGGTATCTTCCGGTAACCTCCCGGTACACTTCTGTAACCCTCCAGTAAACTAGTGTATGGGAGGGTTACCGGAGTCTACCGAGAGGTTACCTCGGATTTATTTCTACGTACGATAGGAATTGGTACTTTTTACAGGAACACAGACTTCTCAGTAAGTCTTAGAATCGATATCAATCTAATTAGTGGCTATAACTGCATTACTTAGTAGCTCAAAATATGTTTACCAGTGGCATACCGGAAGTGTACGGGAGGGTAACCGGAAGGTTACGGGAAGGCTACCGAAGAGTACCGGAGGGTTACCGGAGCATACGGGAGGGCTACCGGAACATTACAGGAGGGTTACCGGGAGGGCTACCTACTGTTGGACTACAATAATAGAGTATGTGTGTAATTTATCTCCACTAATAATAACATACTACATTAACATGTTTTAGGGACCCGCCCACCACCCCGAGCCCACCAAAAATGATACAGGTGCCAAAATTTCAGCCCCAAGCTACTCCAAGATGAAAAACGATACTGTGGACAATATTATCACCAAGGTAGAAGAAAATTAATTATTTAATTGAAACTAAGCTGAAATGAAAACAATTGTAATATAGTTTGACTTCAATAACTCACCATAAAAATTTACATGCCTCTGCAAACCGTTGTTGGCAACACGGCGGCGCAAGGCGAAATGCCAAACTCAGTCTGTTGACAGAGTTTCGGCTGTTCCCATGCCTGGCCTGAAATAAAATAATTGAAAATTAGATGTAGTCAAGACAAGTGTAAAAATAATTGTATTCCATGCAACTCACCTCTATTAATATACTCACCGCTGACAATTGTTCTTGGCAACACGGCGGTCCAAGGCGGAATGCCTAACTCAGTCTGTGGACTGAGTTTTGGCGATTTCTCCAGTAGACCTGTAACTAATTAATTGGAAAAAAATGGAGGTGTGGTGAGTTTAGTAGGTTGAAAAAAGATGAGTTCATGAAAACTCACCCCCAAAATATACCGGCCGCTGCCAATCGTTCTTGGCAACATGGCCGTCCAAGGCGGAATGCCTAACTCAGTCTGTTGACAGAGTTTCGGCGATTTCGCCAGTAGACCTGTAACTAATGAATTGAAAAAAATTGGATGTGTGGTGAGTATACTAGGGTGAAAAAAGATGAGTTCATGAAAACTCACCCCCAAAATATACCGGCCGCTGCCAATCGTTCTTGGCAACACAGTGGTCCAAGGCGGAATGCCTAACTCAGTCTGTGGACTGAGTTTCGGCGATTTCGCGAGTAGACCTGTAACTAATGAATTGAAAAAAATTGGATGTGTGGTGAGTATAATAGGGTGAAAAAAGATGAGTTCATGAAAACTCACCCCCAAAATATACCGGCCGCTGCCAATCGTTCTTGGCAACATGGCGGTCCAAGGCGGAATGCCTAACTCAGTCTGTGGACTGAGTTTCCGCGATTTCGCTAGTAGACCTGTAACTAATGAATTGAAAAAAATTGGACGTGTGGTGAGTATACTAGGGTGAAAAAAGATGAGTTCATGAAAACTCACCCCCAAAATATACCGGCCGCTGCCAATCGTTCTTGGCAACACAGCGGCCCAAGGCGGAATGCCTAACTCAGTCCACAGACTGAGTTTCGGCGATTTCCCCCATAGGCCTGCTTCTATTTAATTGAAAAAAATGGACGTGTAGTAAGTATTATAGGGTGAAAAAAGATGAGTTCATGAAAACTCACCCCCAAAATATACCGGCCGCTGCCAATCGTTCTTGGCAACATGGCGGTCCAAGGCGGAATGCCCAACTCAGTCTGTGGACTGAGTTTCGGCGATTTTGCCGGCAGGCCTGAAACTATTTAATTGGAAAAAATGGACGTTTGGTGAGTATAATAGGGTGAAAAAAGATGAGTTCATGAAAACTCACCCCTAAAATATATCCGCCACTGCCAATTGTTCTTGGCAACATGGCGGTGCAAGGCGGGAGGGATAACTCAGTCTGTGGACTGAGTTTCGGCCGTTCCCATGATGGGCCGGTGGGGTATCAGTGATGTAATTGAAAAAAATAATTGTGTGATGTGAAAGCAGTGAGAGAGCACACTGCTACTGTTGTGTCTGGGTCAAGCACCATTGTTGTAGTATGGTACCATACGTAGATGTACTAAAACTGTATTATCATATGAATATGCCACACAAGAATTAGGTGACGCGATACAAATGAATATGTAACAAACACGTAGACACACTACTCTCATTTTCAGCCCCACTTATTATTCTTATGTGTTCTCATTTTTTGGCGCAGTCACTTCTGATAGTACCATATTTTGAAATTATGAATAGGCCCAAAGCGCACTCACCAAATGAAATCATAGATCAAGCCTAGAATTGAAACCAAAACTAGACCCAACAGGTGATCTTGCTGTTTACAACTCGTAATTCGCAAAATGTGAGTCATGAAACAAACAACCACTGTGAAGATTTTTTTTGCTTCAAAGCTTCGCATGATAAACGAAAATGCGGCTTAAGTAATGTATAAAAAACTGGTAGCCCACCCGTACACTCTTGAAATTCCGGCAACCTCCCCGTACACTCTGACATTTTGCGAGTGTACGGGGAGGTTACCGGTGTTTTTTGTTTGCAGTGAAGGTAAAATCCCAAGTGGCAAGGACTCCTCATGGAAAGGTCTCCATTGGCCTCAATCCCCAGAGGCATGGAGACCCTAGAATGCAGACCTTGAATTCCCCAACCAAGAGAACACTCTTGAGAACTGTATAAACAAATCTACACTGTATGGAATCTGCATGGTTTCATTTTGGATGAAGGGGATTAACATTGCCCTTTCATCCTCATTTTTTACATAAAAGTAAACTCATAAAAACTGAGAACATACTTGAAAAGAGATTTTGTATTCAGTTTACAAGGATTTCAAGAAGTCATTGACTTCGGAAGTAAAATGGCAGGGACAAAATGTATTGACGCCTATGTCACGACATCATTCATCATTTTGAAGGACATTTGTTTTATGCCTTCTTGATATACAAAGGCTCAAAAAGGAATAATTGTGATGGCATAAAAAAGTAAGCCCAGTTGTGCCTTGCCAGGCATACTTTTGCTTTTTGAGAAACTTTTCACACTATTTTTGTCAACAATTAGGAGTGTGGAATCTCCATGCCCTTTTATACCTTTGTAAGCCAGGATAAAAATATGTACAAGTATGCTCAAGTATGCCTTTTCCGGCATAAATCTAAAATTTCAAGGAAAAAATGAGCCTTTTTGAGACACAAGAAGCTTTTTGTCTCAAGCTGTTTGCACAAAGTTTCGAGATTTCTGTGTTGCTTCAAGTAGTCGATGTTCTTCTCAAAATCCAAAAAAATTCATATAGAAATTTCTCAAGAAAGTCCGTTTTTAGCTTTTAATGACTTGCTCCTAGTCCATGGAAAATGTGCTAGAGTATGCTAATCCTGTCTCGTCCATTTCTGGCATTATGGTTGGCTGTTTTTTGTCTTCAAAGAAGCACCATACTATGAGTATTTGGCTTGGGCTTACGACTAGACAAAAAAGTTACTTTGTTCCTAAAGCGGAGGCCAAAACAGGCAATGTGCTGGTTGGGGAAAAAGAACATTCAACTACATCAACTGAAAGATATGCCAATCCCAGTTCTTGAATTCAAATAGTATCAGGATGTGGTTTAACATCCATGCCAGTTCATCAAAATCAACTATTATTGTATGTTACAAGCTTTATATTTTAAACCATGAAGATCTGTTTCAGTGGTCACATATAGCTCTCTCAATGAATGTATCAATGCTATCTCTTACAGTGTCACAGCCACATAGATTATGAGTTCATAATATTTTCAGATTGGGGAACATATTAGTTACCAATAGAAGATGACAATGATATGTTTTATGCTGTACTTACGCAAAAATGCACACACATTTTTGGCACAGATACTTTCACGATAAAAGAAAATATTTTGATCTCAGTTTTTTGACCACATTATTTGGTAAAATTTCGAGTGCTAAATTGTTTGGTTTGAAATGACAACACACATGACAAACTCTGGAAGTCACAAAGCCTGTCGCCACCTCTGGATCCAGTTCCATTTCAGTCTGTGCATGTGCTACTGGATGTAAAGTTGAACAGAAATTTAAAAATCTTGATGTCATCCCTAGTCATCAGTCATATGCAGGTGTAAAGCTGTTAGAAGTTTCTGGGCAGGAGCATCAGCACAGATTTATCACACTATTATTGAGGTTGACTGCTTCAAAGAAAAGATGTCTGCCTACATGCCATAGTCAGCATCATAAGTTGTTTTGTCGATATGTCAGAATCTATTCATAAATGCCATCATGTCACCTCAAATGGGATGTAATAAGACTGCTTTACCATTGTTCTGAAGTACTCTGATCCATTCATGCAATGCTAATAAATCATCAAAGGAATGTGTTGAGGCACGAACTTTATTTTCATACGCCTTCATTGACACAACCCCTTCTGCTACAGCACATAATTATTCATCACTGTCAAAAAAATTATTGGAACATTGATTCCAGTTCTTGTGTCAGAATCATTATTTTGTTGGTTTAGTAGCATTATGCGCTCTCAAGGCAATTGGCAATCGCTATTAGCTGGTGTCTGGAGTCTGGGGCCTGTGGCTGAGGGCTTTGGTTGTAGAATAGCACCCATTGCCATCAGAGGATCATTACACATGATATTGTTTAATTGGGTAAGCAGTAAAGTACCTTTGTATAGAATTTTTGTCAGCACAAAAATGAGACCCAACACTTAGGACAAGGAAAACCATGGTGCAGAATCAATTTGTGATGTCAGATTAAACTATATAAATCAAGCCTGAATGACAATACTTGCATTTGTATACTACTCAAAACAAGTGTGTCATACCATACTGGGATTGACAACAGCTGCTGCATGATTCTTTGGCGGCAGGGGTAGTAATGAGGGTACAGGTACTTGTACAGTATTGTTTGTTCACACAAATAGCAATGAAAAAGTATGCATTCATACAAAAATCACCCTCTGATGTTCCAAATTATTCACCTTTGCACCACCACATGCCCTGTGACATGGAAATCGATTTCTTCTCATTTCCTGAAGTCTCATTCTTGAAAACAGAGGAAGCAGAATTGAAAAAAAACAATGTTATTGGCATTTACCACATGCACCATGCTTACTCTATTACTTACTTCCAATTGAGGTAACTCAAGTCCCTCCAATATATCATTGTGTTGCAATGCAAATAAGATGGAAGGAATAATGTGAATCCATATTGGGTATCAGCTTGACCTCATGTTTTATTGGTGACAACATATTGCTGATGATGATACATGTGTCATCAAATGTCAAAGTAGGTCAATCATTGCATACCTTGACTTCAGTTTCAGGGTAAAATTTCCATTTTTAGGAACAATGCCAAATTGGCCTCCTTGTAAACATTCCCTGCTGTGTATGGAGAAAATGTCTCCCCAAAGGTATATTGGTATCATTGATCATGATAAAACAACTACATACGGAAAAACACAGATAATATCCCTGTACACTCCCAAAATGTCAGAGTGTGCAGGCAGGTTACCAGAAGATTCAAGAGTGTACAGGTGACTTACTGGAATTTTTATGCATGGCTTAAGCCACATATTTGTTTATCATGCTAAGCTTTGAAGCAAAAAAAATCTGAGTGTACGGGTGGCATACTGCTAGCTCATGACTGACATTTCATGAATCATGAGTTACCACCAAGAAGATCACCTGTTGGGTCTAGTTTTGGTGGCAATTCTAGTGTTGGCTTTTGACTTTTTTCGTGACAGCTTATTGGTGCTATTCTTATTTATGAATCAGTTGGTTTCATACATGTTCTGCCATTTTTAAAAACCCTAAATATAGGAACAAAGTACAAAGTTTGAGAGTTCCTGTACCAGAAGTATGTCATTCACTGGCTAGGCTTGATATTACTTTTAACCTCATGATTACATCATCACAATATATTATAATAATATATTCTGCACTTGATAATTATGTCTAAGTACTATGAGACTAAAAACCAAGAATCACACATCTCAAAATACTCCTTTTATACCTCGAGTATGTTATGGTACAATACCATACCATATCATACCTACAACACACATGCTTGTGCCGGCAGCAACTTTAGAGGGGGTGCACTCACAATTCTATCCCCTCACCTTGATTTTTTCAATCACATTGATACCCTGCCATCCCATCACAAGAACCACTGAACTCAGCTCACAGACTGAGTTAGTGCTCCAACTTAGCACCGTCATATCTCCCAAACAAATATTCACAGCCGCGGGTATATTTTCAAGGTGAGTTTTTTATGAACCCGGCCTTTATACAAATGTTTTGGATGACATCTAATTATCAATTAAATATTTAATGCCCTATTACAGGAACGACCGAAACTCAGCCCACAGACTGAGTTTGGCATCCCACCCAGCACTGCCATCTAGCCAACAACAATTGGCAGCAGCAAATACATTTTCAAGGTGAGTTGTTGCGCACTCAACCTTTTTACGATTGTATTACTCAGCACATGTCATTTTTCCATTGAATACTTACAGGCTTACCATGGAAATGGCCAAAACTCAGCCCACAGACTGAGTTAAGCGTCCCACCCAGGACTGCCATCTAGCCAACAAAAATTGGTAGCGGTGGGTATATTTTCAAGGTGAGTTTATGTCAAATTGGGGGTTAAAACACTGAAAAATCACAAATGTACATGGAATTAGCTCCGCGGCACTTATACACCAGCAGTACTTATAAACTGGGTTTTATGGTAACCAACAACAATTGGCAGAGGTGTGTGAATTTCCAAGGCAAGTTTTTATGAACTCAACCTATTTTAATTGTTTTGATGAGCACAGATCAATGCTTTCAATTGAATACTTCCAGGCCTACCTCAGGAATGATCAAAACACAGCACTCAGTCCACAGACAGAGTCAAGACCAGTTACAGGATGGGTACTACTGTAAAATGCGGATTATAAGTACCACCACTGTATAAGCGCCAAATCCCCAATTTTCCGAACATTTGAATTTTTATAGTGTGACGTAGGCCAATTATCTACTCCACAGTAGTTGTCTAAGGGTACCATTAAAGATACCCTTATTTTCTCAGGAGATGCTGGACATCCCTCAATGATTCAACGTCTTGCTAATGAGCAAGAATTGCTTCATTACCCAAATACCATTTGGGACAATATGCTCTATAACATTAACTTATGACATTAGAGCCATACCAGATGTGTGTAGAAACCTACACAACATCTCTTTGTGTCATTAACACAAAAACATACCAATTCTGTGAAGAAACCTACATAGTCTTGTTTTGCCAAAATGAAGCAAGTTTGCTTCATTATGGTGTCTTGATACTTCACAATTGTAACTAAATTAACACAAAAAAATACAAAGCTGAAAAGCATACGACAAGATTTTCTAAATACTTTTCGGCAAAGGTCACTATCAATTGATAACCTACTCGAGCAAATTTTTTTGGACCATCTGTCCATCGCCACACTGCCCTTTGACTGCACATCATCGTCGAGCCAACCACCATCCATTCAACACCGATTGCATCTGTCCTCTGCCAGTCCAGCGTTCAGCATCCACGTGTTTGCCCATTGAGTCATCGTCTTTTGTGCACCGGTAAGTAGTGGCACCATGTCTGCGCTACGTGATCCCGCCACCAACAAGATTCGTGTCAATTGTGTCTCCTTCGAGTGCGAACCGCCACGAAGCTCCCCTTTTTCTTGGAACAAGCCTCAGAGCAGCCCTCTCAAGAATGTCCACTGAGAAGATCGCGCCCATTGGGCTTAAGAACCAAGAGTGCGAGCGAGGAAGAGGTGGCAAGAAAGCCCCTATCCATTATGTGCCAGATCGGGACCCAGTCCAAGAAGCTTTGGACCTCAAGCCCGAGACCCTCAAGTGCACCCTCGCGAACGTGTCAGAAACCAGAGGCACCGTTTGATCTGGACACGGTACGAACGAGCAGTTTGTACTGCATGTGAACAAGGCGTACAGTACTGCCAAGAAAATTGGGCTAATTCCTGCCTGGTTAGGTCAAAAGGGCATATGACTCGAAAAAAGGTGATTGGAAGGATGTTCTACACGAACTTGCCGATGACCTCCTCAGAAAGACTGAGAAAGAGAAAAAGACCACAGAGTCACTCTCCCTAAAGGCCGACATGCTTGCCTTAAGGACAAAAATGACCAACTCGGCCCTAGAAGTTTTTCAACTCTACGCCAACCTTCTCACAGAGGAGGCACGTCAGCCTTGGGACTTAATCGTCAAGGAGTAGTTGGAGTCAAGTCCCTTTCACGACATCTTGGAGTCAAAAGGAAGAAGTAATCAGGCAAAACATCCAAGTCATTCAGGAGGTGACAGTTACTCCACCTCCAATCGTGTTTTGCACATGATGCGGGCAAAAATTTGAAATTCTATATTCTAAATTGCCTCAAGAAGCCCAACAAGGTTCGGGTACGTCAGTTTGTGCAGTGTGTGATGCAGCTGAACAACTATGTGGAAGACCTCCCGTGTTTGTACTACAGCCCGAGCGCAAGTACGATAACCCAACAGGTCTACTCCTTCACTGACATGGAGCTTGCATGCCATATTTTGCATATGTGCCCGTTGAAGGCAGGACTAGTACCACTTGCTTGAGAAGTGCTATCCCAAAGGGGTTAAGCCTTTATTGCTCATTCTTGAGCAAATCAAGGTGGC
This sequence comes from Cyclotella cryptica, assembly GCA_013187285.1. NCBI lineage: Eukaryota > Bacillariophyta > Thalassiosirophyceae > Thalassiosirales > Thalassiosiraceae > Cyclotella > Cyclotella cryptica. The sequence goes on from JABMIG010000076.1 coordinate 345,793, forward strand.
GCACCCAGTGAATGAGAGGCAGTCATCTTCTAAGCCTGCAAAGGCCCAAGGAGCTGACCAGCCTCCAAGAAGTTTGCGCTAGGTGCACAAATTCCCAAGAAGCCCAAGCAGTAGACAAGAACTGTGAGCTATGCAAAATGCATGGGGGTGTGCACACCAAGCATAACACCATGGAGTGTCGCCATTACAACAAAAACGGAACTCCTACGCGAGGTACTTTCGGGCAAGCGGCACAAAAGTCTCGCGAGGAATTTCGCCCCAAGAAGTCCTACGCCCAGGTCTTGGCTTGTATGGAGAAACTTGAGAAGTCTCTCAAGAAAGCCAACAAAAAAGGCAAAAAACATTGCCGTCGCCAAGAAAGTCACAGTGATTCCAACTCATCCTGAAGTGTTGGGTTGGGTAGTACCGGGGAAAATGAAAATAGATGTAAGAAAATTAAAACTATCCACGAGTCAGCTAATTACACTACCCCTGGTCCGATAAATACTACCAGTAACCAAAAATTAGAATTAAACGACAAAATTTTAATTCCGGATTATTCGAGTCCCCTAGTGGACGTAGCTTTGAAAAATCTCGAAGACACCTCAAACTTATCCACTAACCTTGATGTAGAACCCAACTCAGTGAGGGACACCCTACATAAATCAAAGTCAATTGAGCCATCTACTCCACAAAAATCAACGGACTCAGTAACAGCAGTACTAGCTGTGCAAAAATTAGCGACTGGAAGTCAGTCCTTAACAAAACTCAAACACTTGTCCAGGAGTTGCAAAAACAACTTCTTGAGAGTACTATTGGACACTGGTTCAAAAAGGAACCACCAAGCATTTTCCCTACTTGACCAGGCAGGTGTCAAAGTCTTGGCACATGTCAAATGGGTGCTTTCAAACCAAAGGAAGAGGCGAAGTTACTTTAAAATTCCTAGAGTACTCCAACAGCAAGGAATACACAGTTAAGCCTGATGTTGTTGAGTATGATGGAAAAAAGATGTCTAAGCCAGCGTTTGACCTCATCTTAGGTGTAAAAACACTAAGAGAGCTTGGAATTGTTCTAGATTTTTGAAAAAGTGATATTACCATTGATGAGATCATCTTGCCAATGAGAGGCATCAACAGTCTGTTAACTAGCTCTAAGATTGAAAAAGCTTGGTCAGTTAACCAGAGCATGATTCATGAACCACACAGTACTGAGGAAGCCACTCAGCGTGCTGTTCACATCTTAGATACAAAATATGAAAGAGCAGACCTCCAATCAGTTGTTGACAACAATTGTCCTCACCTTAGTCTACAAGATCAAAACAATTTGTTGAAGCTCCTCCGTAAATACAAGGACCTCTTTGATGGTACACAAGGTGATTGGAACCCTGAGCCTGTCTCCTTCGAATTGAAGGAAGGTGCAAAACCATACCATGGCAGAGCCTACCCAGTGCCACATTCAGTCAAAGAGACTTTCATGAAAGAGCTCAAACAACCATGTGACTTGGGGGTACTACAGTGGCAGCCCACATCTGAATGGGCTTCACCATCATTAATAGTACCAAAAAAGATCAGACTGGACGTTTCCTAAGTGATTTTAGAGAAGTAAACAAAAGGATAGTTAGAAAACCATTCCCGTTACCTAAAATTAGTACAGTCATGCAAGAGTTAGAAGGTTTCACTTTTGCCACAGCCCTTGATTTAAACATGGGCTACTACACCATTAGGTTGGATCCAAAAGCATCCAAAATCTGCACCATTATATTTCCATGGGGTAAGTACTCTTATCTCAGGTTACCAATGGGAATCGCTGGTTCTCTGGACATATTTCAATCAAAAATGACAGAACTAATGGCCACCCTTGAGTTTGTAAGAGCTTACATTGATGATCTACTATGTATCACCAAGGGAACCCTGGAAGACCACCTGGCTAAATAATTGGTCCTCTCCAGACTGCAAGATGCGAACTTAAAAGTTAATGCTCACAAATCAAACTTCTGTGCCATTGAAACAGAATATCTTGGGTACAACCTCTCACGAGATGGAATAAAACCACAACCCAAGAAGGTACAGTCAATACTTGCACTGACACCTCCCAAAAATGTCACCGGAGATTGCCGCAGCTTAACACATGGATAAAACGCTGGACAAACGCAGCCTGCTGGAGGCATACAAACCTCAGCTGGTAGAAAATGTGCAAGTACTTCGCAAAGATGGCAAACTTGTCATCCCACAGGAACTCCAGCAGCAAGCAGTACAGTGGTACCATCACTACCTGCAGCATCCTGGGACAACCCATCTCGAAGAGACTCTTTGTGCTGCGATGTATTGGAAAGGTTTGCAACACTCTGTCCGCACATTTGGAACCTATAAATTAGAACTAAAACCCTCATGGGTAGTTTCTACATGCCATCAGTAACACACCCATATGTAGCACTCCTGGTGACTCCTGATGGTTGCCAAGAAACCTCCGATGCCATCGGAAGTCGCTACACATCTTGCGCACATTGTGGAGGGGTGCACAGCATGGAGGAAGCATGGAGGGCGAAAGGGCCGGAGGGGTACAATATGCCTATCTCGAAGTAAATAGGGTAACTGTCAAGATACCGATTATTTTTCACCATGTTAAAATCACTAGCTTGTAACACGGTATAAGCACATCTAAAATGAATCTTTTAACATTTGTGGGTACTCATAATCCACATTTTACGGTAGTTTGTGGTCAAGCGGCCATTTTCCAACCAACTTTGCTGAAATGGCAACTATTAGACCCCCAAGTTTGCCGGTGCAACCACAGTAAGATTTCCTTTCAGTTGCCAAAAAAATAGTATGAGTATTTTTTCTGACCAGTTCTTTTTCGATGTCATTTTGATAAATGGTATATTTTCTTTTTTTGGTCACTAAAAATGCAAACTCAGTTTATTTGCGTTTACAGGGATTCCAGTTAAAATTCCTCTGTACCATTATTATTTTTACTCATGACCATGGATCACTTCTCAAAACGATGACATGCTTTCCAGACAATGCTGCCTTCACAATGGTTCTGGGACAATGATCTCTGGTGTGATTTGGTGGTATTGGGTTGTGATACTGAGAGATGAATGATGCAAAAAAGGCATTGTAGGCTTGGAAGGAATTCCGCAAGGTATGCTTTCCCCCTTTCCCATTCCTTGTGTCATCAAATCTCAACACCTCCCAAAACCATCTGCTGCTAGAACAGTGCATTAGTTCCTTCCCAGTGACACAGATGCTGCATCCGTGCCCTCCTTGAACTTCCCGGCATGATGAATGCTGGGTGATGACAAAATGCCATCAGATTTTGGCTGCAACTGGTTGTGCCAAGTGCAACAACAGCTTGAGAATGATGCAGCATTGATGGTGTTCTCTTTTTGCCAGAAGGGAATGGCTGTGGCACACGCTTTTGCTGGAGGAATGCTTACCATTCTGCCCTGCTGATGGGGGGCAATTGAAGTAGGGATGCCTTGTTTGATTGGGATGTTTTTCTGAATCCCTCAACTGCACGACGTCAACGTACGGTACTGGATAAATCAATGCTTTTGCTACTGACATTGACAACGCTGCCATTGCTTGCTCTTCTCTTTGTATTGAGCCGCTGTTGGGAGGCATGGCTTGTGTTGGTTTTTTTCTTAACTGGACGGGAGGCAAATCAGATTGGAGGATCATGTCCTTGTGATGTCAAAGTATCCTGCGAAGGCATGGATGTCAAATGATAAGTTGTCAGATGAAACTCTTTGCAGCAGTGGACAACATTTGAATCCATTGTAACAAAATAAACCAGAATACATCGGGGTGTAAGGAAACAACAGAATCACAATTCTATTTGTATAAATGCTTGTCTGATGTTAAAAACATGATTAATTGAATTTACAATTTTAACCAGTGAGGATGCAGCTGTAAGTAGCATCTGTTTGCCAAATAAATGAATTCTTTTAGGTGGTCAAAATGAGCACAATTGTAGTTGAAAACTCATCCTAGGTCAAAATGAGGGATCATGTAGCTCTCAGGTAGCTCATGCTAGATCTTTTGACCCTCCAAGGCTCCAGGTGGAAGCATGGCCAGTTATTTAGAAACTGTGAGTTTTGCAAACACTGAAAAATGATGACCATGGCTACAGGATGTTGATTGGTGGCCATAATTTTGGTAATTGTATACTCTGACGGTCACCAAAAACATATGGCAATCCAGAAAATATCACCCTTGGCCTGTGGCTGCATCCAGTCTTAGTACAAGCGTCCCGCCCGGCATCAACATCTAGCCAACAACAACTGGCAGCAGTGGGTGTAATTTCAGGGTGAGTTCTTATGAACTCGACCTTTTTTACAAACATTTTGACCAGATCTAATTTTCAATTAAATATTCAATGCCCTACCACGGGAATTACCAAAACTCAGCCCACAGCCTGAGTTTGGCATTTCCCCAAGCATCACCATCAAGCGAACAACAATTGGCAGCGGCAGGAATAATTTCAGGGTGAGTTCTTAGGAACTCGTTGTTTTTACAAATGTTTTGACCACATCTAATTCCACATCTAATTTTCAATTAAAAAATTAATTGCGTTGTACCTTGAAGGCCTAAACTCAGTCCACAGACTGAGTTCTGCCTCCCGCTCACTTTGCTGCCTGTAAGTGTAAGTGCTGCTTTAGGTTTTTAATAATAATTATTTCAATTACAATCAACTGTCTTTTATTGCCTTTACTTTGCAATAGTGTGTTGTTTGTGTGCACAAATAAATCAAGTCTTAGTGTTGGTGCGGATGGTCCTCAGTAGCGTTGGGGCTGAAATTTGGCGGGGTGTGGCCTTTAAGGCTCATTCTTTGGGGGGATGAAGGAGCAGGCTTAGAAGAGATTAGGATGTACTATGTGTAATTATTTGAGTAGACCATAATAATAGTGCAAACCAAAGCTTGCACCTACTACGCCCAATGTTACACTATCCTGTAGTCTTACGCAGTACCTAAACCCAACCCAGTAACCCTCCTGTAAACTCTGGTAACCCTCTCATACACTTCCAGTAACTCAACCATACATTTCCGGTATGCCACTGGTTAGCATTTTTTAGCTACTAAGTAATGCAGTTATAGCCACTATTTAGATTGATATAGATTCTATATCTTACTGAGAAGTCAGTTTTCCTGTAGAGAAAATACCAATTTCTATCATCAGTAGAAATAAATACAAACACTGGTTTAGGTCTGGAATGACTGGTAACTGGTAACCCACCTGTACACTCTGCTAACCCTCATGTACACTAGTGTACCGATTGGTTGCCAAAGTGTACAGGGGGGTTACTAGAATATACCATTCTGGGAGCTATGGTAACCCTCCTGTACACTCAAGTGTACAGGCAGGGTACTTGTGTTTTTTTGTTTGCTATTACAAGCATATTTTATAGCAGATGTGGTGACTTTACAGAGCTAAGTGAATGATTGAGATGCTAGTTTAGCTATGTAGAAAGTAAACTTAGAATTTAACTCCATAGTTTCACACACCTTCTCCAAATATGTTAAAGCTGAAACTCTCTGTAGAATTTAAACTCTGGTACTTACGAAAAATCTCCTCAAGGAAGGCTAGCCTCTCTTGGCAGTACCATATAAAGTATGCTTTCTACATGAGAGAGTATGGCATCCCTTAGCCTTACATTGAATATAAGTAATTATTCACCAAACAAGATTATATCTAACATGGCATTGGATTGTATTCGTATGTTACAGGCTGTAGAATAGTAATTAAGCATAATTACGTCTATGAGAAGATATAAGAAAAGAGCAAGGGTTTCCCTCTGAATATTGCCATAACCTTAATTTTTCAAATCCAGATATGTTTTCAATAAGAAAAGAAGAACAACACAGAAGCGAAGAAGAATGAGAACAAACTCCACATAGAGTTTTCCGGCCATCTTGTTTTTCTTTTAACTGGCTACAGTTTTAATTTATTTACTCCTTCTCGCAATTCTGACACAACATGTTATCACATGTTTACAACACCAGTAACACCTCTTTTGTGATTTGAGGGAGGACATCTTGGGTGGAAACTGATAAAATGTCACATTTCTGGGGATAATTTGTGGATTTCTTAAAATCAAGCCACCAGTTCAAGGTGAGATGTTTTGAGAGGAATGAGTCAGCGCCCAAGTAAATCAGCAGGCAACTTCAAAATAATCACCTTCAGGGGAATGTTGTTTTTGTATTGTAGAATATAAATTTGTGAAATACAAAATTTGAAACGAAGATGTGAAATGAAACAAGCACGCAGTAAAACCACCCAATGATGATACCTGGTTGGATTCCACAAAAGGATTCAGATTTTCAACATAACAAAACTACAAGCCAAACCACCAAGGAAAATGAAGCAAAGTTTGCTATAAAATAACACTGATTGCAAATGGATTCTTTTTCTTTAAGAATAAAGATTTCAAAAAACTCATAAACTATGCTATGGCATCTGTTGGTGGGAGGTCTGAAAATGCTAACTAACATTTGTTTTAATTAGTTGAGTTCATTAACATTTATGTCAACTTGCACTCCATTATTTCTTCGTTTTCTTCTTTTGGGATATGACTCTAGATTTGAAAGTTTGGATGGAACGAGGTGAAGGATCAGAACACACCATTTGTATTCAATGTGAGAATCTCTCACAAACTGATTACGATGCGTAAGGGAGTTAGGTCATCTCCAGAGATGTTAGATAACCGGTGAAGTCAATATTAAGGGTTCATCCCCACCCATCTTGCACACTCATGTCATAGACCAAAAACCAAAATGACCCCCCAAACTATTGGCTTTTGCAAAAGTCGTTTGTCTTCCATTCAGGGGTAAAATTGCTACAAAGAAAATTGTTGTCACGGAAGGTTTCATAACTTTGCTCCAATTCCAAATTTCCTGACATTAAGAGATTCCAAGGCAGATGATGGTGTAGTCTGTTCATCCATTGACAACAAATCTGCTCTTGATTCGTCTACATCAGCAAACGAGAACAAGTTAATTTAGTAATCAACCCGCATCAACCATGTGATGAATCCTTTGCAACTTCATGTATCTGCACAGATTATAGTGAAATTATCTTCAAAACAAATCAAACTAGAGCAAACCCTTGAAAATCCTCACTGAACTGATAACATTAAGATGGTGCCATATCATTCATCACGCAATCAATGACTTAATCATCTGCAATACACACTCTCGTCGTGTGATCACAACAATCTGTGCAACACGAACAAGAAATCCAAGGGTCGCCAGTTTTGTTGTTGGGTCGGCAGTCGGCGTAGAAGATTCCCGTGCCAGTTTCAGTATTGAGCATTTTATCGCGAAGGAGACACACTGACTTTGGAATGGTGCCTTCAATGTTTGTTTGATGGATGTGGAGAATGGCTACGATGTATGATAGCACGAGTAACTGAGCAATGCATGTCAACAGACAAACATGGCGACATAGAATCTTCGTGTACTTACATAATTTTTCACAATTCCCGAGCTCCGACGGGAGCGTCCCATTGAAAGGGTTGTTGTTGATTACCAACTGAGAGAGTTCCTTCAAATTCCCAATCTCCGTCTGAATCGTTCCTTCAAAACCTACATCTGGCGAAGCCTCACAATCATTGGTAACATTGCTGCATTCGTATGTGTCTTGGAGCCAGACGTTCTTCATTTTTCGCAGGTTATAGAAAGATTCGGGAATGGGATTATACATCATATTCTCGCCCAAGCGAATATCCTCTGGTGAATTCGACAACGCACGGAAGGATCAGCTCAGTCGAATGGTATAGTCCAAAAGGTTTCTAATCAAAGAAATAAGAGACATACCAAGGTCTTCCATTAGGCCGATATCAGGTGGAATGTCGCTCCATAAACCGTTTTGGTAAAGATAGAGTTCGCGAAGCTTCTTAAGCTGAGTCATCCCATTTGGAAGTAATCCGGAGAATTGGTTGTTTTGAGCACGAAGAAATACTATAGTCCAAAACAAGAGAGTACAGACGAGCTGAGATAATATGGCCGACAAATAAAAAGATCAACAGACAATAACTATTGTGGTACACACCTAAATATTTTAACTCCCCGATCTGATCCGAAATTTCTCCAGTGAAAGAATTATCAAAAATATGCAACCCCTTCATGGACTCCCACCTGCTCGTCTGATTCCCCAAAACATTCCCCGTCAATCCCCAATTAAGGCCATTTGCTAGGTTTCCCCTGGCATACATCGTATAGACAAGAGTGCCGTTGCTCCTCTGGCACGTATCGTCGTAATCATATTGCATCGCAACATTGAGAAGTTGAAGTTTGGTAGCGTCGTACATTTCAACGGGCATGTACCCGCTGAGGCCGTTGCCCTGAAGTTCGAGAGATAGGAGATTTGGCATTGTGCTCATTTCGGGAGGGATGGTGCCATAGAGGCAGTTTCCGTTGAAGGCGAGATATTGAAGGAAACGAAGTTGGGAGATTTCGGGCGGAATCTCACCGATGAGGCTGTTTCCAACTGAGGATGAACAAACAAGTGATAAGTTGAAGAACGAGCATCATCACTTGCTGAATCAGACCATACACACACAGGTCAAACTGTCAACTCACTCAGTTGCAACCCTCTCAAAACATCATCACTCGAACAAACCGCCCCATACCACCCACATTCTGGCGTACTACTCAACCAAACACTGTGTTCTTCCTCATCTCCCGTCATATCCAGGACCGTGCAATTCTCCACCACATACTCTTCAGTCACATTACCAAACTTGGGATCAAATTCACGATGTTCTCCACAATAATGCCACGCTAGTGAATCGAAGGAGTATGCCAGCAATGCCATGACGTATCTTTGGTACAAATTCTTATCATTCGATTGGAGCTGCATTTGATCCTTGAACAAAATCCAATCCAATGCCAACCACCGTGGGTCATTCTTATCCAAGTCTTGAAACGTCACACCGCGCTGCAACACACCCATCTCAATCTGTTCTTTGATCCCACTCGCCTCCCTGTCCGTGGTGGGGGCTAAGGTAGGCGCCGCCGTGGGGGGAGGAGTATAATCCACACTCAAATTAACAATTTCGTCCCCCTTGGCACTTTTCGTAATGTAAACTACCACCACGACGACGACGGACACGACAATGACGAGGGCGATGCAGGTATAGAGACGAAACCTGCGGTTCTTATGGAGAGGCGGCTTGGAATCGGGATCGTATTCGATCGCAGCGTAGATGAATTCATCCTCTGCGGCGTTGTCGACAGCAAGGGCGACGGCGAGACCTTCTTCGGAGAAGAGTCCTCCTTCTTCGCGAGGAGCCTCGGTATCTTCGGGGATGGAGGAGGGGATGATTTCATTGGTTGGGTCATATTCGGATGCTTGCACTGCGACCGGCGCAACGTTTGCTGATGCTTCGTTGTAGAATTCGGCTTCTCCGCGGTTTACCGGGAGGGGGGCGCGTTCTTCGTCAGAGTTGGTTTCTCTCTCGCGGCGGGACTTTTTCTTCTTGTCCTTTTTCTCTGTGGTGAAAAAAAACGTAAATCGCAAGCGAAAAGAGTAAGTCATTTGGCTCGGCAGTGGAACCAATTGATTCATTATTTAAAGCAAGACGTTGAGAAGAGACAAGACAAAAATCATAATAACAAAAAGCCTTGGCAGCAAAAATATATCATAAACTGGAAGAAGTGCAGATTTTAAACAAACGAAGAATAACCATTGAACTCAAGAAGATGACAACCAGAATGAACATGCAAGCGGGGACACTTGGCCCCATCATTGCATTTTTAAAAAGGCGACGTTATTGACCCCCGAATCGATAAAAAGAGAGACAATGAGGAAAACCACCAGGTCCCTCGTATCGCAAGCGGCTAGCACAAGAGGTGGCACGGCTTGAGCGAGTCAATACATGTCAAAACAACCAAGCGAGAATGTGTTCATGCACAATTTCGTTATTAGTGACATTGAGGCATAAGAAAGTAGACCTACCAACGCACCATCCTTCACCGCAATTTTCCCGAATCGGGCATTACTCTATCACAACATATCATCTTCTGCCGCACGAGGGGGGAAACCACGTGAAATAGAATTACGACAGCAGGACGACAAACGCACGAAGGACGGCTCACTTAGCCACAGGGCACGGGGGAAGCGAAACGGCCTCACCCCCCAAGGGCGTGCCCCACTTTCAGGTAGCAATAACTCACTCTTTTTCCTTCTTTCCTCTTCGTTTGCCATGATTTAGTGCAGTGTTACTTCGTTGGACGCTGTCGGCGGTGAACTTGTTGTTTGCGCGGAAAGAGCGTAGAAGCCTTGGCCGTAGGTGGATGTATCCATTGAGCATTCCGACACGACACCTGTGTGCGTAATAGACGTATTATAGACACAGGATTCAGGAATAGGCAAGAGAGGCAATAAAACGGTTTTGTTAACTTGTTAAAAGAAGAGGTGTGAAAGTACGAATTTATAATTTATATCATAAATGGAACTTTATAGAGATGATGTTTTGGTCGTATATCGTAGTCTCAATGAATGTTCGAGAGCCAAAAGGAATTTCGGAATTCTTAAGCCTCTAGCAAGCAAGATTGAACATCGGCAACTCCTTCTCTTGTCGGGCCTTTTGGAGTCTTCGTACGGTACAATACAAATAATTTTGAATACTTCGTGATGTCATATCCAAAACCGTGGCAATCCACGAATAGATTTTACGACTGTAATGACTCGCAGAAAGTCATAAATACAAGGAAGAACCGGCAAAACCACGTTTTTAGAATGAGAGGAAGTGTTGCACGCAAATGTTAGGCCCAATGCTCGGTAATTTGCAATTGCCAAGCAATTGCTAAAATGGGCAAAAATCACATTGCAAATCCTTGTCGACGTTTGCATTACCAAGGAATTGCAAACGATTCCTTGACAACTTAGGTTTAGCTCGGGATTTCTGCAACGACCTCTTGTTTGGCATCAATTCTGATGTGTGACACCTCTGACTGGCATCAATGGAGTGTATACCATGTCCGTTTGGCATCCCGTGATGCGAACGGAAGAGAACACTGACTGAGAGAAGATACTAAGTTACATAGGGATTAATACATTTTAAATCACAGTCAGTTGGATGCGTTTTGGCGCCAAATTTGGCAAACAACTATATCCAAACTGACAAGTCTCGCAAAATTCAAATGCAATTCGGCTGTCGTCAAAGAATTGTTCTGCGTATTCCCTAAAAAAATGCAATTCCTTGGCAGTGCAAACGTCGACAAGGAATTGCAAAGTGGAGTTTGCAATTGAGGGCAATTGCTTGGCAATTGCAAACCGAGCATTGGGCCTAACACAAAAACTCTGATTACACTCTAGTTGACAAGTACAAGTCAGAATTGAGTTTGAACTCTTGACTGGACTTTGAACCATTAACCCTCCAAGCGAGATTCGTCTTAAATCTCTATACTACTGCTTAAAAAAGAAGTATACGGTGTACTTCTGCTAGTTTTGCACAAGTATGCGGGTTTTAATGTTATTTTTTGAGGATGTGCTCACGTGAGCGCAGAAAAGGAGCGCACGTAAGCCGGGGGTTAAGGGAACTAAATTTATTTTTTCTACGATAATTCTTTATCAAGCATGGAGTAGGGAATATACTCGATAGTACCTTTAATAATTTCAGAGGAACGTAACAATGTCCATGTATACATATCTCGAGAGAAAGGACAGTGTCTTCCGACAACATACTTCGTCGAATCGCGATGAAAATGACTATGAGTGGTTATGAGGGTGCATCTAGAGCGTTTTTTTGCGAGGAATTCAACAGTGTGCTCAGATTGACATGGCGAATACGAGAACATGGAGATTTCACAAGACGGGCTATACTACTGCTCGTTTTAGCAGATGTAGCTATACTACTTCTTGTTTTTGCAGAAGTATAGCTCGGAGGGTTAAGGAGGTCATATACTATTCCTACGTAAAATTGTACATGTTTTGACAAAAAAAATCTTGAATGCGAAGCGTCAGATAGTCCGTCCGTGGCTTACGTTAAGTCACAATAAAAAATTATCGTGCACAAATGCTCATGATGTGCCATCATCGTAGCATGATCCCACAATTTTCATGATGTTTGCTATCTGACATGAACATCAGCGTAGAAAACATACCAATTTCTACGTGTTGGACTTTGAACCACTATTTCAATTTAGACCACTAACCATAGCTAATTTTAGGTGGTGATCGTGACGAGCCGAGGATGTGTAGAGCTGGGCTTAAGGAGCTGTATTAGCGCTCCCCGTTGTGAAACCTCACAGTTCCCATTTTTCTTGCTTTTTAACAAATGGGAGCTTTTTGTATAAGCGCTCCAGTGTGTCAAGGTGCCACGGCTCCCATATTTTTAGGGACGTCGCCCCAAGACACATCTCCACGTGAAAATAAAACCATCTTTGCATTTTACTTCCTCCGAACGGTATCGTTGGCCTTAACAACCGACAATGGCACTCTCATCTGACGCCAATTCTGATAGGTCTGACGTTAACCCCCCTCTCACCGTCATCGCACTTGGGAGTCTCTTCTATGATAGCACTGCCCCTACCATCATTGAACCAAAGAACTAGCATATTGTACAATACCAACGCCAAAACAGTTCGAGACGGCCAGCCACAGACTGATGCGTCAGAAGACCGTGTGACCAGCGAGTGGCGAAATCTAGTCTAATCTTATCCAATCGTTTTGTTTCGTTGATATCATCTCACCAAACGAGATTCCATTTCTTAATAAAAGAAATTCGGACACGCCTGCCATCAACCTGCTCAATTATCTGAAACCGACAACATCTAATTCTCAAAATGGTGTGCAATCCACATGTCTGTGGTTTCTACTCCTTCACTGGTACAATCTTCATGCTGTTTGTATACATCATGCTTAGCTCTCGACCATTTTTCATCATGGGCATCAAAAACATGGAAGCTGCCCAACAGAATGTGATCGGTGCCCTCTTGACGTTCGTAGCCACATTCATCATCAGTATGTTCTTCATTTGGAAGAATTGTGGGGTTGAAAGCGACTATGATATGGCTGGCAACGACAAGAATCACTTAAATATCGACTTGAAGAGGGATTATGGTGCAGTTCAGACAGATTCCTACTGATTATACTTGAGTTGAGAGTCGGTTGCATTGGGGGGTTTGTTTGTGTTCTGCTCGATAAGGCCATTATGATTATTTTCGAGATTGATGCGGCTAGTGTGATTTCCGTCATACGTAAACAGTTTCCTTGTGTAGAATTTCTTCAATGTAGTTTATGTGAAATAATGTTTGACAAATACCTGGATATGAATGTGACCTTACCTTAAAGAACTCCACTTTCTTTCACTATTAAAGCACTTGTGTCTATTCCTTGTTCATTTGCATAACATCCAATCCTCTTTGATTGGTTGAATAATGATTCTCATCCCCATCCATCACGGAAGCTACTAATGGAAAAATATTGAGTGTCTACCGCAATCGGACTGGCAAGCACACAATCAGCAATCCAAGACGACTTCAGTTTGGTGACGTATAAATGGTGCAAGGCATAACGTGAAAGCCACGGTGGGAAAATCATTCCTTAACACATGTTATTGAATCTTCAACTACCATCAAAGACAGATCAGTCCAACGTCCTCACTTCACTTACATTCATAACAATCCCGTTGATCGCCTTTCCTGAAACGGCAACACCCAGCTTCAAATCTTTATGCCCACCCCCCATCCAAATAAACTTTGGCTTGACGTGCAAATACTCTTGCTGACTACAACCGGTAGAGATGTATCCAACATGACATACAGTGACACGCCATTGTGACAATACCACGTCAACTGCTCCGACGCCGCTTCCGGCACCAAACGCATATCAGAAAAATACTTTGGATCCATTCTTGTACTTCCCCTGTGGACGCAATCCATGCAATTCACTTGCGAGTTTGTTAGTATTGATGCTTTCGACGTATGGGACTACGACGAGATAGTATTTGGAATTTGTGCTATTGACAAGACTGGAATTGTTTGTTTCGTTGGGTACATAATTTTTATTCTCGATTAGGCGTGCTTTGCACAGTTGCAAAATGGAGTGACTGCAACGCCAAGTACAGAAGATATGGTATATTTACGTGAGGTATTGCGAAAATTTGTGTAAGAGATGATATATTTAAGGCAAACCGCAATCGAATCATACAATCACAAAATAACTCACACTCCCAAAATCTTCTTTCGCTCCTAGAGACCAAGCTCGTAGTAGTTTGGTGAACACCAGACCCACCTTGAAGAATAACACTGCAAGTTTTGAATGTGACGCTGAGCCCAACGAGCTGATTGTGTTGTCCTGACCTTTTTCACAAAGGAGAGTACAAAGCTTTTGGGTATGGTGGGACCCAAGATAAGGAATTGATGAATGATTCGACTGTTGATGCCTCGGGCGCAAAGTTTGCGATGAATGTGTAGATCTATGGCGTCGACAACAACTGGTATTGCAAGCCCAAGATCTCATTGAAGTGATTGCGTAGCAAATATTGTAAAATATGCGAGATGATGGGACGGACGAGTGGTGATGGGTGCAAGATATGGGATGGACGAGTGGTGATGGGTGAAAAATAAGCTCCCCAAATTTGGGGTGATGACTCTGTCCAGCTCACAGAAATCGGGGAGCCACGGAGATGCCTCCCAGATTTTTCGAAACACATCAGATCGGGGGAATGTGTGAAACTCAAAATCTTTGAGGTTATTTTACAGGAAGAATCATTAATGATCTTTGTCAGGGCAGAAAACATGCAAAAAGTGCACATAATCGAGCGCTAATACAGCCCCTAAGCTCTCAAGATAGTCCCAAAGGGATTTGAATACTTGAACGGGTCCCAGGGGTTGGATATTGAGGATGCACCACTGGCCAAAGATATCCCACAAATAAGAGTCCAAACTCAATTCTGACCCGCACCATATTATTTATCTCCTTCCAAAGTTGAACCTAAAGGATTTTTATCACACTACAAGAGACTGTGACCTGAGCCAAAAATTGTCGTAAAAAATATCACGTGAAAATTATAGGTAGTTTCGACAGGTGTCGAAGATTTGATTTTATGAGCTATATTTTGTGCTATTGTGAGGATGGAAAGGCAGTGGAACTGCACTCCAGTCCAAACGATGCAAACGAACATTGTGTAGACTTCTACACAATATGGTATGTCTATACCCTTCTGAAAGATGTTTAGATCTTCCAAAAGAGTGCTCTCTTATTTGGGGTTCTGAACTTCCATGTTGGGGAGTCCATGCCGTCGGGAGGTGGACTCTCCTACTTGGGGTCCTGAGAATGCTCCATTTAGGTTTTGTACCCCAGGGTACAAAAAAGTCTGATTCCTGCTCCTATTTAGGTTTTGTACCCAGGGGTACAAAAAAGGCTGATTCTTGGCCTATGTCACTCGCCCCCACGAATGGAGTATCAGGTAAAAAAGAACCAAAAAACCTAAGTGTTTTTAGGTGAAAAAATGGGTTCTCATGAGAGTAACAATAACGAACTAAAAAGTTTGTTAAACATGTGTAACGAGTAAGTGTTGTTTGAAGAGGGAGAGTCCGTTTTTGTCGCTTTGAAACTGACAGTTAATACGGTTTTAAGTTTGGTTGTTAAAAAAAGGTGTAACTCTTCGTATCTTCAGTCTTTCTGATTTGGTTCCGCGTTGAATCCTGATCGTGCCTTTAGTATGAACTGATGTGATAGTCCAAGGATCGCTTTCATACCTGCTTTCGCCTTTGAGGAGTATACCATCTTTTCTAAGAAGTACTTGATCACCAACTTTGTAGTCCCAATCACGACGTGAGCTATTTTCTCGTTCTGTGTTTTGGTCTGTTTGGTGTTGCCTGTATTCTCCAATTTTATTCCAGTCGGCCAGGAAGGGGATGTCGAACAACATGTCCCGTCCAAAGATGGCTGCACCTCGGGAGGCTTTTAGTACTGTGTGGTATGTGGAGCAAATGGCCCAAGCGACGTTCGTCACGAACTTGTCTATATCGCTTGTCTCTACTGAAGGGGCCATGTCTATTTCAGCTGTTCGGAGCATAGATGATATCACCTGATGCACTCGTTCTAGAATTGCATTCGCTTGTGGATTCTTGACACTGGTAGGCTTACTCGTGATCCCATATGAGTCACATAGGGCTTTGAAGTGAAGTTTGAATTCGCTTCCATTGTCATAAATTATGTATTGACAACGTGGATACCTACTAAACCAGGTCTTGTTCACTAAGTTGCTGATCATTGCTGATGACTTATCAAAGTATGCTAACTTAGGTTCCTCATGGGTCTTTTTACCCTTCCGCCCTTTTGTATCCAGGGGAATAATCGCCTCAGTGATTACCGGTAGTTCAACTATTTCAAACCAGCTAGAAGCTGGGTCAATCATAGTCAGACACATGAAATCAATTACTGTCCCATCTTTACCTTTGATTGTATACGGGCCAATAAGGTCCACACATAGTACATCCCAAGGGTTTGTGATGGCGAATTTAGTAGGGAGTTTCCCATACTTATGCTTATGCCTCTTGTTGACTTGGCATGCATGACAGTTTTTGACATATTTACGGACGGTATTTTGCATACCTTTCCAGTACATCGCAGCATGAAGGGTTTCTTCGAGTCTAGTGTGTCCAGGGTGCTGTAGATAGTGGTGGTACCAACTAACTGCACGGTGTTGAAGATTTTTCGGAATGACCATTTTTCCGTCCTTACATAGGAGATGTGTACTTTCGACCAATTGTGTCGAGTACTGGTCTTTCAATGTCTTCAAGCTGGCATCAAGCTTTTGTGCTTCTGCAATCTCTCGTACTGTTAACGGGTAGATTACATCTTCTTCGCTGTGGTTTGCAAATACCAGATTCATTTCCTCTTGGTATACAGAGGTGTCTATCGCACTCTCTTCTTGCATGGTGTAATGCACCAGCATTTGGTGAAGGTCATCCAGTTCTCGTGCTCACTCGGTATTGGTCCGATGTCTAAGCGAGAGATGGCGTCGGCAACAGTGTTATGTATGCCTTTAATGTAAACAATTTCGGGGCCAAATTCCTTGAGGAGCAATCTCCATCGGTAGACACGGTCAGAGGTTAATCCGAGGGCGTCTTGGATTAGATTTTTATGGTCTGTGTAGACTTTTAATCTTTGTCCCCACAACATGCCTTTGAACTCCTTGAGTGTTTCCACTATGGCCAGTAGTTCTAGTTCAGTCACGCTGTACTTCTGTTGCGTTGTCGACAGCTTCCTGCTGAAGAACGCAAGGGGCCTATTACCCTGGGTGATAACTGATCCAAGTTGTTTAGATGAGGCATCAGTATATATCTCAAATTCCATTGAATAATCGGGATAGGCTAAGACTACATCCTTGGCAATTGAAGTCTTAACATCATCGAATGCTTTTTGATGCACCGTGTCCCAGTACCATGGACGTTTCTTCGTCTTGTTGGCTCTGGTGACCTTGGTGTGACCGCACTCTCCTACCAGTGAGGTGAGTGGGGCAAGCACTTTGCTGCGTCTTGCCCAAAGATCTCTATAGTACTGGACCATGCCCAGGAACTTACGGAGGTCTTTGACATTTTTCGGCAATGAAATCACGAGAATCGCCTGTACCTTTTTCTGCTGTGGTTTAATCCCTGTTCGTGTGAGGGTATAACCTAGATATTCTGTTTCAAAGGTGCAGAATGATGACTTTCGGACGTTGATTCGCAAGCCTGCCTCGCGTAGCCTGGTAAGCACCATTTTCAATTTGTCAAGGTGGTCTTCCAGGTTTGCCTTTGTGATGCATAACAAATCATCAAGGTAAGCTCGCACGAACTCTAAGGCTCCCATTAGTGTTGACATTTTTGCTTGAAAGATGTCTGGTGAACCTGCGATGCCCATTGGCAAACGGAGGTAGGAATACTTGCCCCATGGGAAAATGAGGGTACATATTTTGGATGAATCGGGATCCAGTCTAATGGTATAATAACCCATGTTTAAATCTAGGGTTGTAGCATAGGTAAATCCTTCTAGCTCTTGCAGGACTGTACTGATTTTGGGTAATGGAAACGGCTTTCAGACTAGTCGTTTATTTACTTCTCTAAAATCAGTGAGAAAGCGTACAGTTCCGTCTTGTTTTCCAGTGATAAATGATGGTGACGCCCATTCCGATTCGGGCTGAAACTCTACCACTCCCAGTTCGCATAATCTATTCAGTTCTTTGATAGTTGTTTCTTTGCGAGATTTTGGTACTGGGTATGCCTTGCCATGATATGGCTTTGCGCCCTCCTTAAGTTCGAAGGACACAGGCTCTGTGTTCCAATCACCAAGTGTTCCGTCAAAAAGTTCCTCAAATTCTGTGAGTAACTCCAGCAACGAGTTTTGGTCTTGGAGACTTAGGTGAGTACAATTGGTGCTAACAATTGATTGGAGGTCTGCCTTTTATAATTTGCATCTAGGATTTTAACTACCCGCTGTGTCGCTTCCTGCGTACTTTGCGGTTCATTTGCCATGCTGTTGTTAACAGCCCAGGCTTTATCCAAGTTTGATGAGGTCAGACTATTGATGTCTCTCATTGGCAAAATGATGTGATCAATGGTAATTTCTTTTGTTTGAAAATCTAGAACAATTCCGAGCTCTTTCATGGTTTGACATCCAAGAATGAGGTCAAACGCTGGCTTTGCCATCTTTTTCTTATCATACTCTACTACATCAGGAGTCACTGTGTACTCCTTACTGTTCGAATACTCAAAGAACTTTAAGTTGACTTCGCTCCTTCCTTTGGTTAGGAAACTCCCATTCGACGTGCGCCAAGACTTTGGCACCTGCCTAGTCAAGTAGGGAAAGCGTTTCTCTAGTAGGATCCTGATGACTGTGTTACTGGTACGATGCCCTGTAGAGTGTTCGATATTCTTACGGGCTGGATTTTCAGTCGCTTTATAGCGTGCTTGTGCTACTACAGTAGTGACCTGCCCTTCTTTACCTGTCAAAGGGGGGTTCACACTATTGAAAAGGTCACCCGACAGTTTGGGGTCCGACAATTCGGTTATTGTTTCACTCTGTGTAAGGTTGGCTGGAAGATTTCCTAGGTCTTCTGCCAGGTTCGAACATGTATTGTTTGAACCAGAAAATGTTATGTTGGCACGTGGGGAAGTTTTAATCGGACTAAGATAAGTGTTCATCATTTCATTACAATCGATTTTACTACACAATTTCTTAGTACTCCCCAACCCATCATCTCAAGATGAGCTTGAATCATCACTGTCACTCATGTCGTGATGCTTACGCTTCTTCTTTCCGATAGCTAGTTTCGTTTTCTTGTTGGACTTGGCAAGTTTGTCGATTTTAGTGGATAGCTGCGCATAGCTACTTCCTCCTCGAGCAGGTCTCTCTAGTCCACGAGAGTTTCCATTTGGTTTTCTCCCCTTGAAGCTTGACTTCGGGGTCCCATTGGAGTCATACTTCCGGCAATCTGGAGTGTTGTGGGTGGTATGTGCGCCCCCATGTTTCTTGCAGAGAGAACAGTACTTCTCTGTGCGACGTTTCTTCGGAATCCGGTCACTAAAGGAGACCATCTTCTTCCTAGATGAGTTGTTAGCCTTGGCTATGGTCTTGGGTCCTTCTCCAACCTTTTCGGTGAGGTAGGCCTTCTCAATGCGTTCAAGGACTTCGAGAAGTTCCCTGACACTCTGTGGTACCAAAGCTCCACTGAGCTCATATTGGTCCTGCCAGTTCCTAGGAACCATCCTAAGGATGTGGCTTGCCAAGTTGGCATCATCGAATGGCCCGCATACCTTTGTAGACTTTGCAGCCTTCGAAGAGTAGAACAGGCACGGCAAGAGTTCCACATACCCGTTAAGGCGCTGGATCCTCTGCACAAAGTCCCTGGTGGGTACCCTGTTTGGTTTCTTCAGCCCATTGCTGATGGAGAAACGTTCCTGCTCCGCTGCATCAGTCCTGAAGACGGTCTGCAGGTGCAACTGGACACATTCCTGAAAGGAGGTCCAAGATGCCCGGCGTTTTGTGGGTTGCTCGGTCCCATACACATCGTTCCAGGGTTCGCAATTGATTTGCTCCCCAGCGATGGTGGTCAAAGGACGACGGGCAGTCTCCGACAATTGAGTGGAGTACTGCAGGAAGATCGCTTGGCCAGCGGACACTAGGGCCTCACTGGTGTGGATTTTAGCAGCAGTTGCTTTGTTCCACGACTGGAGGACGGGGGAATTTTCATCCGTCCCTTTGAACTTGGCTTTGGCCGCAGTGGCCGCAGTCAGTTTTGCCTCAGCCTTTGCATCTGCCTTACAGGCTTCCTTGTAGTCCGTGTCTAAGCCTCTCTGGGAAATTATTTCCATCGAGGTCTGGACATGGTTGAGGAACTGTTCAGGACTTCCCTCGTCGAAGACGGTGACAGACAAGGTCATTTTGTTGGAGACCTTGATTTTGTTGATTACCTTCGGGGTGTCCATGGCAGTGGGAATGTAGGAAATGGGTGGCTTAGACCTCCCTGAACTCCGTTCACACTCCTGTGGCTTGAGTCCTTCTGGGCTTGATTTGCTGGTCGACATTCTCTTAATTGCCTCGCCAAGGGGCCTATTATAAAACAAGGCCTTGAAGAAGGTCTTGGGTGCCCTGTTGAGGTTAGCTCGAAAAAGATTTTTTTTATTTTTAAATTTTTAAATTTTTCTTCGTCTGCTTTTATTTCTTGAAAGTCTTGCTTCCAAATATTTTGCGAGAATTCTCGATCACGAAATTAATCCGACTCGTAGGAATCCCCGATCGCAGAAGTCGATCGCTCGAAGTTTATCGCTGATGCTCGCTGATCGCGGGAGAATTTTTGGAGAGCTCGTAGATCGCGAAACCACAGGAATTTGTCGATCGCGTAGCCGATTTGGATGAATCGTCGATCGTGCAAAAAAAACGTATCGCTGGTGCGAAAAATTAAAATTTGCCGCTCGCGATAAAAAATTTGTTAGCGTACCTCATGTCGGAAGGTTAGGATGTCGATGGCTTCGGTGCGCGAAGGTCGCACCACGGTAATCTATAGATAGTGACCTGAGCCGATTCATCGTAAAAAAATATCACGCAAAAATTATAGGTAGTTTCGACAGGTGTCGAAGATTTGATTTTATGAGCTATATTTTGTGCTATTGTGAGGATGGAAAGGCAGTGGAACTGCACTCCAGTCCAAACGATGCAAACGAACATTGTGTAGACTTCTACACAATATGGTATGTCTATACCCTTCTGAAAGATGTTTAGATCTTCCAAAAGAGTGCTCTCTTATTTGGGGTTCTGAACTTCCATGTTGGGGAGTCCATGCCGTCGGGAGGTGGACTCTCCTACTTGGGGTCCTGAGAATGCTCCATTTAGGTTTTGTACCCCAGGGTACAAAAAAGGCTGATTCCTGCTCTATTTAGGTTTTGTACCCAGGGGTACAAAAAAGGCTGATTCTTGGCCTATGTCAGAGTGTCATAATCCCTTACGTACCCAGGACCTCTTTTGGACCTCTTTTTTTCTATTGGCCAGTGCATAGAGCCAATACTGGGCTGTTTTTCATGTTTGAAAACATCATATACTCCACAAACACTAGTATTTGAAGACTTTATTGAATACGAGGATTACATTTTCAATATTCAGTGTCCCATACTACCATTCATGTTACCTCTTTCTATTTGTGTCATAGCCCTCAGCCCAGCATTTTTTGCAAATGACTTCCTTGCACGAAGCACACCCATTGTTAACTTTTAACAATAGGGTTATCAATGAAGTCATGAACAGCAGTCAAGCAGTTGTCACTAGTTGAAGAAGGGTCACCAAAGTGTCTTCACCTTCACCGAGGGTCATCAGGGTCATTCAAGTGACTTCACCTAGGCTCACAAGTGGCATTAAAATATTGCCACTCTTGGTCATCAGGGTCATCAGAAGGTTGTAAAGTAAAGTCACAAGAACCAAAAAGATAGCAAAGTCATGACTTGTTGTCACTTGTCATCAGTTTGTCTTGCCAAATTCCACGTGATAAAGTTGCCTGTCTTGCTGAGTGACTCGGTATGACTCTTTGAAAGGGTAGAAACACAACATTATGAGGTGCCACATCACATGGTTGGCCATTCTTTTTCAACGTGGCATCTCAAATTCTTTTAATGACAATCCCTTTCGTGCTGTTATGAAACTGGATTTAAAGAACCACTATATAGCAGGTCATTTCAAAAGGACATTTTGCGGTTCTTATAATCTGAGTCAAGCTAGTCTCCTGAGTAAACTGAAAAAATTAGCTGATCTCTAAATTTTGCCCTATTTACATCCAGGTAGCCTTTATCCTTTATGTACCCTTCCACCCTGTGATACCTGGAGGAACTGGGACTTTTTGGTGAGTCTAAAGATTCCTGTCTAATGAATTTACCAGAAATTTAGTGATATCCCAGTTCATGCTGCCCCTCCACCATGTGAAAGACATGCTGCTCATACAGGATACATATGAAATCTAATTTTCCTGCACATACTGTATCTGTATGGGATCCACGTAGACTTTCCTGACAAACCTTTAATTGACATTCTAACTTTAACAGTCTAATCTAATTTTAAATCAGATTGAACTGGTCAAGTTAGAATATTGAATGATCAGTTTTAATTTTCATCAAAAAGGTGCAAAAAGGGACATTTCATGTAGAATGTGTGGAGATTTGTACTCACCAGAAGCCACAGAGAGTTAAATCAAACTCTTCAAATAATTGAATAATTGGTCAATTAATGATACAGATGTTGTTACATCCGGCATGATTCTTGAAGGAAGTCACTGAATTTTCAGTTTTCGTTTGCAGCCTGTTAACATTTTATGCATTGGTTGTACATCATTTTGATGATTGGTCTCTTTTTTGCATCTTTGCATGATATTCTCAACCCACACAACTTCATGTAGAGTGTTCTCCATGTATCATGTTGTGGAACATTCTCCACAAAGCTACATAAGCTACCTGGTGAAAAAACACCGACCTTCCCACCGGGCAGCTTTGTGTCAATCTCTGCCACACAAACAGCCTTTGTATGATTCAGCATATTGATTTGTCAATTCGTATTCTTCTCACTTTTATTGATCGAATGATCAAATGATCAGATCTCCCTGATGAGAGACATGCAGGGTTGCCTTTTTCAAGATACTATTGAAGAATTGCATACAAACAGCACGAGCAAAGGTTGAATGATCAGTCATGAGTGTGTAAAAATGCACCACCGTGTCATTGAAGGATGTATTCCTGAGTTTGCATCTGACTGAAAAGATGTGGTGCAGACAGAGACAAGTTAGAACTTGCAAACCAGGATGTGTTTTGACTTTCCCATAAAAGTAGGGGAGAAGTGCTGCTTGTTTAGCTGTAGACACTTACTTTATGTTAGTGCTATTTCAGCTGG
The DNA here is from genome assembly GCA_013187285.1 of Cyclotella cryptica. Lineage (NCBI taxonomy): Eukaryota > Bacillariophyta > Thalassiosirophyceae > Thalassiosirales > Thalassiosiraceae > Cyclotella > Cyclotella cryptica. Next base: position 369,131 of record JABMIG010000076.1, read on the forward strand.
ACTCTTGTCTTGCTCCACCTATGATTCTAACACTGCTAACCATCACAAATTGCAAAAATTGAGCTGAAGCCAGCTCATCCATCAAACCAATTCACTCATTTGAAAGGTACTGCTTCCAGCTTCCCCATACCTCAAAGCTCTTGTTTCAGCTCTCAATTCGGGGATGCATTCAGAGAAGGCACATTCTGAACATGCGGCTGCATTGTGTATCTTATGATATATGAATCTCCTGGTCAATGATTAGAGAAACATAACAAATATTTTGTTTGTAAGCTCAGAATAGCTATAATGCCTGCCAAGTCTAACTACAGACATCCCAGTATGTCCTCCAAAATCAGGTTTCCCTCCCAATGCTTAAACTTCCACGAGACTTTGCTTCCACCCTGACTTGATCATCAGCACTAGTGAAATTGTCTTGCAGCCACAAATGATTTATCTCTGCACCAGAGATGCTTGGATTCACCCAGTGTCCTATGCAGACTAAGAATGCTGATCTTGACCATTTTCATTATTCTTGCAGCCAGCCTGGTGTCAATATACTGGAGAATATACTAGAAAGCCAAAGTCATTAATTAATTGAAAAAATAATAATAAATCAATGGACAGTTTGCTCTACACTTTTTCAATTAAAAAGTGAAGATTAAATCCCAGTTGTCTTCTGTATATCCATTGCCATCAGGACATTGGATATGGGCCATAGGCCATGTCACTTGTATGATGGTTACGCTATTACTCTCATTGGTACACTCCTGTGCCTGGCAGCTGGAAGGGTGGTCTTAGTCGAGAATGTAAGGGATAATTGCACTCGTAAACAGGAATAACCTTATCATCAGAGCATTACTATATAATTAGCTTTGCTGCATGTTGTAAAAATTGAGGAGAATTCAGCAGATGCACATACAAGCATCAAACTGTCTGATGATGACTCGTGGGATGACTTTTGCTAAAGTGTCTACAAGATCTGGATGATTTCAGCGTTTGATTATGCCCATCAGGTAGCCAAAATTAGCACATTTCCATAATGTGTTTGTTTTTGAAGCTTCATGGTGTTGCTCACAATTCCCGTCACAGTATAATTTTGATAAGGATGGATGTGGGAGGCTGAGGATATCTTAGTCCCTCAAGGGTAAGTCTCATGATTTTCCTCTTGTATGTAAAAAAGGCACCGGGTTTGGTATCTGAAGCAGAGGAGGCAACAGAAGAGTACATGGAAGGCACCATTGAGGACAATATGATGTCCATCAGAAGGACTTTAAATGGGGAAAAATAGAAAAGTTCTCTGATTTTGGGATTAGATGAAATGAGGTAGGAGGCATCTGAGTGCACCCCGAGGAGCATGTGGGACAGATTTTTTTGTGTCTGTCTGAAGGATCCGGGATGACAATGGGTGTCCACCTTATTTTGGCAAGTGAGAAATGATGTGGCAAGATTCACATGTGATGGGTAGGGACGGGGACTGGGGTGGGGAGGGGCTGGGATGGATGCAAGCCTGCACATTTTTGGAGGATTTTGGTGGGATCCAAATGTGCCAACAGTATGTGACTCACACAGATGCAAGGACACTCCTACAGAGGATCTGACGCTATGGTTTGTGTCAACCTTTTTGGCAAGCATTGCGTGATGTGGCAACATTTGGGCACAACAGGCAGGTGCAGGGTACGGAGGGACAGAGAGATGGGAGAGGCAGCAAGCAATGAGGAGGGATCGGGAGGGGCCTGCACAGTGTGAGGCAGGGGCCAAGGCATATCTGAGCCTGAAGGATTTTTTAGAGGTTTTTGCAAGATAGAAATGTGTCAAAAATGTGTGACTACACTGATGCCAAGGGAGAGAATGTGTTGGCATAGTCTGGCTGATTTTCTCAGGAGTAGGTGCAGCAAGTCTTGGTTTCAACTGATGTTGTGAGAAATGTCATTTGTATTCAGTTTAAAAGGATTTTGAGGAGATCCTTGTCTTTGGAAGCAAATAGCAAGGACCAAAAATGTTGATTCCAACATTGCTGCATCACACAAAAGAACTGTCAACTATTTGAGGGAAATTATGCCTTGTTATGACTTTTTGGGCATGAAAGGCATAATTATGTTGGAATGAAAAGTATGCCCAACTATGCCTTGCTTGGGCTTAATTATGCCATTTAGGCATAAATATGCTCAAACAAGGCATATTTGTGCTTAATTATGCCATTTAGGCATAATTGTGCTCAATCAAGGCATACTTGTGCTTTTCGATAACTTTTCACCTAATTTTTGTTGCACACAAGTAGTGTAGAATTTTCATGCCATTTTGTGCCTTTTTCCGGCATAATAATGCCTAAGTATTCTGGCATAAAAAATATATGCCCAAGTATGTTTGAGTATGCCTTTTGGGGCAAACATTTAAATTTTTAGGCACAATTATGTCTTTGTGAAAAACAAGAAGCTATTCATCTCAAAATGTTTAAGGAAACTTTCGATGTTGCCGCTTTGCTTCCAATGGTAGATGTTCTTCTCAAAATCCAAAAAAGTGATCTAAACATATCTGAAAAAAGTCTATTCATTATTAAATGAATAGTTCCTAGTCCATTGAATATATGCTAGAGTGTGCTAATCCTGTCTCTTCCAGATGAGCTCACCTTCAAAATTGACCCTCCGCTGCCAATTGTTGTTGACTGGACGGCGCTGCCAGGCGGGATGCCAAGCTCAGCAATTGACCGATCCCATGGTAGGCCTGTAACTATTTAATTGAAAAATTGATGTGTGGTGAGTATAATAATAAAAAAGGGCGAGTTCATGAGAACTCACCTTCAAAATATACCCGCCGCTGCCAATGGTTGTTGGCTATAGACAGCAGTGCCAGGCGGGATGCCAAACTCAGCCAGTGGGCTGAGTTTTGGCCGTTCCTGTGGTAGGCCTGTAATTATTTAATTGAAAAAACATGATGTGTGGTGAGAAAAATAATGAAAAAGGGGCGAGTTCATAAGAACTCACCTTCAAAATTGACCTGCTGCTGCCAATTGTGGTTGGCTAGATGGCGGTGCCAGGCCAATTCAAACAAAAAACACCGCTAACCTCCCCGTACACTCAAGTGTACGGGGAGGTTACCGAAGCCCCTGGAATGGTATCTTCCGGTAACCTCCTGGTACACTTCTGTAACCCTCAGGTACACTAGTGTACAGGAGGGTTACTGGAGTCTACCGGGAGGTTACCGGAAATTCAAGACCAAAAGGAGCTTTCCAATTTATTTCTACATATGATAGGAATTGGTACTTTCTTACAGGAAAACATACTTCTCAGTAAGTCTTAGAATCGATATCAATCTAAGTAGTGGCTATAACTGCATTACTTAGTAGCTAAAAAAATGATAACCGGTGGCATACCGGAAGTGTAGGGGAGGGTAACTGGAAGTGTACGGGAGGGTAACCGGAAACGTACGGGAAGGCTACCAGAGTGTACGGAAAGGTTACCGGGGAGTACCGGAGGGTTACAGGAACGTACAGGAGGGCTACCAGAGCATACGGGAGGGCTGCTGGGTCTTATACTCTTGGACTACAGTAATATTGAGCAGAGTATGTGCAATTTATCTTAACTAATAAAATTTAACATACTACATCATCATATAATTCTGGGCCCGCCCCAAACATTGCCCACCACCTTGCCCCCACCAAAATGACACACATGCCACAATTTCAGCCCCAAGCTAAAAAATGATACTGTGGACCATACACCAAGGTAGAAGAAAAATAATTATTTAATTGAAACTAAGCTGAAATCGAAACAATTGTAACATAGTTTGATTTCATCATAACTCACCTGAAAAATTTACATGCCGCTGCCAATTGTTGTTGGCTACATGGCGGTGCCAGGCGAGATGCCAAACTAAGTCTGTGGCTGAGTTTCGGCTGTTCCGGTGGCTGGCCTGAAAATAAATAAATTGAAAATTAGATGTAGTCAAAACAAGTGTAAAAATAATTGTGTTCATCAGAACTCACCCTCAAAATATACCCGCCGCTGTCAATTGCCGTTGGCAACACGGCGGTGCCAGGCGGGAGGGTTAACTCAGTCTGTGGGCTGAGTTTCGGCAATTTTGCCAGTAGGCCTGTAACTATTTAACTGGGAATAAATTGGCGTGAGGTGAGTACAATCCTGCAAAAAAGACAAGTTCATCAGAACTCACCCTCTCAGTATACCCGCCGCTGCCAATTGTTGTTGGCAACACGGCGGTGCCAGGTGAGATGCCAAACTAAGTCTGTGGGCTGAGTTTTGGCAATTTTGCCAGTAGGCCTGTAACTATTTAATTGAAAAGAAAATTGACGTGTGGTGAGTATAATACTGCAAAAAAGATGAGTTCATCAGAACTCACCCTCTCAATATACCCGCCGCTGCCAATTGTTGTTGGCAACACAGCGGTGCCAGGCGGGAGGGTTAACTCAGTCTGTGGGCTGAGTTTTGGCGATTTTGCCGGTAGACCTGTAACAATTTAATTGAAAAGAAAATTGACATGTGGTGAGTATAATAATGCAAAAAAGACGAGTTCATCAGAACTCACCCTCTCAATATACCCGCCGCTGCCAATTGTTGTTGGCAACACTGCGGTGCCAGGTGGGAGGTGTGGGCTGAGTTTCGGCAATTTTGCCAGTAGGCTTGTGACTATTTAATTGAAAAAAAATTGACGTGTGGTGAGTATAATACTGCAAAAAAAGATGAGTTCATCAGAACTCACCCTCTCAATATACCCGCCGCTGCCAATTGTTGTTGGCAACACAGCGGTGCAAGGCAGGATCTCAAACTCACTCTGTGGACTGAGTTTTGGCCGTTCCCATGATGGGCTGGTGGGGTATCAATGTGATTGGAAAAAAAAATAGAGGTGATGTGAAAGCAGTGAGAGGACACATTGTTACAGTTGCTTCTGGCTCAAGCACCTGTGTTGTAGTATGGTATGGTACCATAATATCATACCGTATGCTGTAGGAATATGTCGCGCAAGAGTGGGGTGCAGTGAGACACAGGAATATGTACCAATCATGTAGACACACATCACCAATTTTCAGCCCTATGTGTTATTCTTGTGTTCTCATTTTTTGGCGCAGTCACATCTGATAGTACCATATGGTACCATATACAGTAAATGGCATAATTGTGTGGGTGTTTAAAAAATGACAGAGAAACCAATGGATTCGAAAATAGAAGTAGGACCAATAAGACTTCAACAAATAAAATCAAAGATCAAGCCTAGAATTGACACCAAAACTAGACCCAACAGGTGATCTTACTGTTAGTAAATTGTGATTCGCAAAATGTGAGTCATGAAACAAACAAACACTCCAAAGATTTTTTTGCTTCAAAGCTTAGCGTGATAAACGTATCTGTGGCTTAAACAATACAAAAAAACCTGTTACCCTCCCGTACACTCTTGAAATTCTGGTAACCTTCCTGTACACTCTGACATTTTGAGAGTGTAAAGGAAGGCAACCGGTGTTTTTCGTTTGCAGTGGTCGGATGCCAAACTCACTCTGTGGGTTGAGTTTTTGCCATTCCCGTGGGAGGCCTATAATTATTTAATTGGAAAAATATGATGTGTGTTGAATATAATAATGAAAAAAGGGTGAGTTCATATAAACTCACCTTCAAAATTGACATGCCGGTGCCAATTGTTGTTGCTGGACGGCGGTGCCAGGCGGGATGCCAAAGTCAGCCATTGGACTGAGTTTTGGCCATTTCCGTGGTAGGCCTGTAAATATTTAAGTGGAAAAAATGATGTGTGTTGAATATAAGAATAAAAAAGGGCGAGTTCATAAGAACTCACCTTAAAAATTTACCTGCTGCTGCCAATTGTTGTTGGCTAGACGGCGGTGCCAGGCAGGATGCCAAAGTCAGCCAGTGGGCTGAGTTTTGGCCGTTCCCATGGCACGCCTGTAATGGGGGGTGCTATTTGTAGCCAAAACAAAAACGTATATTTTACGTGTCAACCTTTTGACTGCCATTGTAACAAGAGAGCTCAAAGGTATCTATTGCTGTTTTTTGTCATTCGGTGGCTTTACTGATGCTAACGGATCTTTGCAGTACCAACGACTATATGATGCAAGTGGCTCTCTGTAGTGCTGCAGTAATGGCTCTCTGTAGTCCTAATGACCCCACTGATGGGGCTGACAGACATCACTCCAACAGGGGTCACCACTTAGATTACATTGATACTCAAGTATTTCTTCTGCACATGTTGGAGAATGTACGTCACAACGTCAGTGACAACTATTACTGTACGCGACGACTACACTTAGAATGTACCATCACTTTAGAACCTCTTCCAGTGTGAGCGACTATGTCGTCAAGTTGTAGTGTAGATTCACATTCCAACGTAGAATGTACATTTTGACTTATCGCTACAATAGTGATCACCACGTACATTACCTTGGTACTCATGTATTTCTTCTGCACTTGTTGGAGAATGTACATCATGACTTCAGTGACAACGAATACTGTACGTGACGACTACACTTAAAATGTACCATCACTTTAGAACCTCTTTCAGTGTGAACGACTATGACATCGAGTTGTAGTGTAAAAAGTATGTTTGTATTCACATTCCAACATAGAATGTACATTTCAACTTATCACCTTATCATCTCTCATGTCCTAGTGACAACAAATAATGTACGTGATCATCACTATATAACACATTCATCAAACATTTTCTATGGTGTGACATCTATAAATGAATTTTCTGCTATCAAATCATCCCCTGGCACATTATTTACTGCGTGATCTACAAATCAATTTTCTGTTTTCCCCATGCATAGGCACTGTAATTTCATCAATAACTTCATCTACAACTTCTTCTTTGTAGCTCTCTTCATGGGATCCGTCGGGACTTCCATGAGGGGCATCATCTTCACAGGACTGACTACTATGACGAACATCACCATTTTCTGACATCTCTTCATTGGATCCATCAGGACTTCCATGAGGGGCATTATCTTCGCAGGACTCACTTCTATGATGAACATCATCATTTACAGACATATCATCAGAACTATCTTCTGATTCATCAGGTATCCCCTGCTCTTCATAATCATCATGTCCTATGGCCAGGATTCTATCTGCTATCTGCCAAGAGCCTAATATTCCGTGCACGATCATGATACACCTTGCCTGGACGAGTAACAACAGAAAATGCTTCACAAGCCAAAACTGTCAGTCTTGCATGAGAAACAGATACAAAGGGCCTGAAGACCAGGTAATGAGGTAAAAAGGAGTTGGGTCAGTGACCAATTTTTTGTTTCCACAATACAACAACTCCTCTCTCTCTACCACTGCACCTCTTGCTGACTATTACACTGGACATGACAAACAACATCCATGGAGCATCTACGTCCCATAGCTTCATTTGTCTAGTTCTGGCACCTTGAGTTACTCAAACAGACGTAATCATGTCAATTAACAAATAACCAATATCATTGTACATTCTTCATGCTATCTTGATCATGTCTTCAAAGGAGTGTTTGGATCTTCTTTGAATCTCATCATGAGTTTTACCCCTAGATGGGTTTTTAGGAATGCTTTGAAATGATTTGGGTGGACATTTGGTGTACAACATATAATTTGTTGCAATGACATGGGCAAACAAAGCATCATGGTGGTTCCACTGGTTGGATATAAACTGGGGACGGCTATGTTACAAGATTGCAATAAACTAAATCAATTGTTGAAAAAATGCACAAACTCTGCTTTAGATTGTGATCCAGGTTGGTTATTGAAGCGTCTTCTAAAAAAGAGTGCAACTGAACTTAGCTGTGGCAAAGTCAATACTGTAGAGGAGAGGAGGGTAAAGTGGACAACTTACTTAAACATCAAAAGTTGATTTGACAATTGGGAGAATGATTTGGTAAAGCTTGGTTTTGCTAGCCGCAATGACAATGACAATATTGTTATCCCTGATGAACAACTTAAGCGGATTCTCAATATTGATGAGACTTGTCTTGTGATGGATGGCAGTAAATGCAACCATGGTGGATGACCTGAAGTGACATTTTATTCTCACAATCTACCAAGTCTTGGAAAGTCGACAATCAAGTCAAGTGTGTCAACAAGCATTATTACGGGCAGTACAGCAGCTGGCGAAGCAATTCCGCCACACTTCCAAATTTTCTACTACTTCAAAACCTGAAGAGACCCAACATATTAATGTGAATTCAATTGCATTCTTTTCAAAAATACATGGACAGTTTGGTACCAGCGATTTTAAGGAGCGGCCACTGACGATAGGAATGAATGAAAAAGGTGGGATGGATGATGAAGAATTTCGAAATATTTTTTAAATAGCATTGTTCCATTATTCCCAGACCCAAACAATGTAAATGGAAAAAGAGTGATGGTCAAAGTAGATAGCTGGCCTGGAAGGTCACAAGAAGACTTTTTAGCTGAAGCCAGAACTTTAGAATTTATTGTGCATCCTGGAGTACCAAACACAACAGCAGTTACACAAGAGACAGATCAAAACTACGGTCCATTTAAGACACTCTTTTTAAAAATCTTAAGAGAGTGTCGGACACTAGAATTATGGGAGATCTACCTACAATTCTCCCACCTTATTTGGTTGGGCTAATTGTCTTCTTAGTTTCACATGTCCGCTGCGTCCATGTCCAAAAATTGTTGAAAAAGACACTGCCCAGAACTTGTCCTGAACATGTCCAGGACACGTCGAGGACATGTCCTGGACATCTCCTGTTTTTAGTGTTTTCAAACGAGGACGCAGGACATTCAATTTTAGACACCGAGGACATGACACGACTTGAGAGGACATGGAATATTTATTTCATTTAAGGGTCATTTTTGATACTTTCAGGTGAACTATACCAAGAGAGGTGGCTGTTGCATGCATGTTACATTCATTTAAGTACAATCCATAAGGCCTGCAGTACAAAAATATTTAAGATACCTTGTCATGTGCCTAGATACTGTCATGTAATGCATGTGAGTCAAAACTTCTGAGGACACGGGGCAGACATGTGACTCAACACTGACGTATGTCCTCGTGTCCACAAAAAACTGTGTCCTGGAGAAATTAAGGACATAGGACACGTCCAGGACATGTCCAGGACATGTGAAACTAAGATTGTCTTTGGTGGTGTGGATCCTGTGTCAAAAGTTGTTGTGTCAGATAGTGCATTTGAACTTGCGTTTTCCAAGGAGCAAAATAGTGAAGTCTGGAAGAGAAGGCTGGCGCCGCTCCTCTCACCCGAGGATGCCTGAAAAACCACAACCAAGTCCGCCACGAAATGGGTGATGCGGAAGACGCAGCAAACAACACAATGCAACACATCCAAACTACAAATTATCTTTCAACCTACTTCCTAAAGGAATGTGGCTTTAACAGTGATGTGTTGAAGGCTTCAAATAAAAAGGTTAAAAAACAAAGTGTGACTGTGAGGAATTCACAAGAACAAATTGGTGTAATATGTAAGGCAACAACTGAAGGCAACTTGTTCCATGCAACAGGAGGCAAGCATTTGACTGAAATACCACTGCAGAAGAAAGTCAAGGCAGAGATAAAGCAACTGAAGAAGAAGAAAGATGTGTCATTAAAAATGGGCGATGTTGCGGCAAAGGCTAATGCAATTCTCCAACAGCAAAAATTGTACACGACTTACACTAAAGGTGAGCTTTCTGTCCTCTTGATATACCACCAGGTGAAAGGCATATCTGGAATGAAGAAAGATGTGATGGTTTCCAAATGGAAACATATCTTGGAGAGTAAGAAGGCTGCCCCTGCATGTGACTGTTGGAGTGATGAAGATGAGAGGAGGTTGATGCATCTCACTTCTCAGCCCATCAAAAACAGTGATACAGCTCTTGGTAGACATCTAGAGGTGATAAAGAGACAGGTTAGTATTGTCATAACTAAAATGGGGAAGGAGGAGAGAAGTGAGTTAAAGTGTAAGTTGGGGAGCATGGGTTTGTTGCAATCATCTTGGCAGTGCAACGTGCTTTTTTGGAAGATTTGCTATTTTTGGAGGGATGATTTGATTTTTTGACACTCTTGGTTTTCTGTTGGGGTGGTGACGACAGAGAAGAGGACTCATGTATCAATGATAGAGCAAAATGTCCTGCATAAGAAGTGGGACATAATGTAGGCATAATGCATGTAAATTTGAGTGAAAACGTATAATATACGTTTTGATGAGCTTTAAACTCACCAGCAATAGAGGTCGTCAGAGAGAACCATGGTTATATCAGTGGAATATACAAAGGATGAAATGCAACAGCACGCAACTTAAATCATTACTCACCTAGATTAGTGTCCTTCTTGGCTTTTTCTGCAATCAAGTGTTCATTGATGGGGTTGACGGTGAGTTGCTTGCTCTTTTTTACATCACTTTTTATGGTGAGAAGGGGAAGACATGGGGGTAGGTGCATCAGTAGGAAGGTCACTTTCAGCATCATTTAAGGTTGGATCATCCATAGGGTTCCCATGATTGGGCTCTGCTGTGTGTGATTTGGAATCCTTGGCCATGGTTGTTGGAGAATCCATGGTCTTACTTTGATTAATGGGGTTGACGCCATGAATGCAGTGAGAATTTTCTATGTGAAAGTGCAGCTTCGAATTTTAACCAAATGCAGATGCCCAATGACAAGAATGCACGGGAAGGTTTGTGCAAAGTGAGAAACATTTTGAGGAAGGATACGTTTCACAACACATGAGCAGGAATATAACATTCTTGTCTTTATGAAATACATAGCTGACATGTATAATATACATTTCCGTTTCGGCTATAAATAGCTCACCCCATAGAAAAAAATTACGTGTGCTGAGAAATATAATTGTAAAAAGGGCAAGTTCATAAGAACTCACCTTCAAAATTGACCCGCTGCTGCCAATTGTTGTTGGCTAAATGGCGTTGCCAGGCGGGATGCCAAACTCAGTCTGTGGACTGATTGTTGGCCAATCCCATGATGGGATGGTGGAGTATCAATGTATTTGAAAAATGGAGGCGAAGGGATGGAAGTGAGAGCGCATCCCCTCTACAGTTGCTGCTGGTGCAAGCACCTGTGTTGTAGGTATGGTAGGGTATTTTACAATACCATACTGTAGGAATAGAAGTACTATGTTGAGATATGTAATTCTTGTGTTTGTATCTTTTTGCAGTCACTTCTGATAGTACTTATACATAACTATCAAATGCAGAATACAGTAGTAATCATGATGTAAAAATAATATTCGGCCTAGCCAGTGAAGACGTACATCTGGTACAGGAATTCTCCATTTTTTACTTAATTCCTATTTGGAGGGTTTTTGAGAGATTTGGCGGATTAGGATCCTAACCTAGCCAGTGAATGGCGTACTTGTGGGACGGGAATTCTCAACATTTGTATTTAATTCCTACATGGATTATGTATAAAAAAATGGCAGAAGATATGTCAAACCAAACAATTCAAAAATAAAAATAGGACCAACAAGCTGTCACCAGAAATTCAAAAACCAAGCCTAGAATCACAACACAAACTAGACCCCACAGGTGATCTTCCTGTTGGGAACTCGTGATTCACCAAATGTCAGCCATGAACCACCCGCACACTCGGAAGATATTTTTGCTTCAAAGCTTTGCTTGATAAATGTAGCTGTGGCTTACACAATGTATAAAAAAACGGTAAGCCCCCCATACACTCTTGAAACTTCCGGTAACCTGCCTGTACACTCTGACATTTTGAGAGTGTACAGGAAGGTTACCAGTGTTTTTTGTTTGAATTGTATCCCCCCAGGCGATTTCTCCTGGGGATTAACTCTCACAGCCACTCATGTTCCCCATCATATCTTTTTGGTGTGTGATTCATCTGAATCTTGTACTCTTTGTCCCAACAATTATGCCACATAACATTCGGTGTCCAAAGAAAGCATACCAGGCTCTACACCCCACCAAAGAATACAACACCATCCTCATGCATAGTGATTTTGATGCAATAATACAGCACAGTGTTTCAACATAGGGAAAATAGATTTCATGTGGGGGCAACTTTTTAGAGTGAATTTGATTATTTACTTGTTCTACATCATTGCCTCATCCAAATCTCCTGCTGGCACCTCTTCAATTCTTCAACTTGTTCCAAGGGTGCCTGTTCATCTGCTGGGCTGCACTAGGATTTCCCAGGAAAATTTGGCATGCCAGAGAAGTTCGACATGAACCTTTGGTGAGCCTAGTTTCACATGTCTGCTCCATCCGCGTCCAAAAATTGTTGAAAAACACACCGTCCGGGGCATGTCCTAGACATTTTGTGTTTTTAGTGTTTTCAAACAAGGACACAGGACATTTGATTTTGGACACAGAGGACATGACAGGATGTGAGAGGACATGGAGTGTTTCCTTCATTTAAGGCTCCTTTTTCATACTTTCAGGTGAAATATACCAATAGTGATGGCTGTTGCATGGATGTTATATTCATTTAAGTGGAATCCATAAAGCTTGTGGTACAAAAATACTTGAGATACCTAGGTATGTTCCTAGATACTGTTAGGAAATGTATGTGAGTCAAGACTTCCGAGGACATGGGGTTGACATGGGACTCACCCTGATGTATCTCTGTGTGTCCACAAAAAATCCGTGTCCTGGAGAAATTAAGGACATTGGACATGTCCAGGACATGTGAAACTAAGTTGGTGAGTCCTCCTTGTCTTTGATGCTCTCCGGCTTCTGCTTCAAGTCACTCTCTCCCCCTTTGAGCATTAACATTACTAGTTTCGCGTAGTTTGGAAAAATGGCAAAAAACAGCAATCAACAAAATGGGACCAACTGTCAGTCCTTATGGTGGGTTTTATCTTGGTTGGTTGATGCATATATCTTGTTTGTTTCAGAAAAGATGGTGATAGATGTCAATAATTAGTCCTTATTTTCAATATTACTATTGCACAATAGTTGATAGTGCTTGAATTATCTTGTAATTTGTGTAATATAATTTATCTTCAACCATTACACTTCAGGCCAAGAGAAAAGATGTAATCAACCAATGGAACCCAGTGTTGACTGTGAGTTAGAGCAGTAAGCAGATGATTTGCATTCAGATAATTGTTGAATGTGTGTCAATGTGGCGTCTCTCTTCTCTCCTGCCTCTCCATCAGTCCATCTGGCCCCCGTACTCATTAATTATGAAAAACCACCATTGCAGGTAGTTATTCATTTAGTGGGTGGGCTACTACAGAGATGAATGCACACAGAGGAAGGAATTGTGTTTATGAGTTGAAAGAGCATCCAAAATTTTCTATAAACAACAACATTTTACCCCCAAAATTCGGTATATTCTTCACCCAGTTGCTGGCTCAATCTATGTGGGGATAAAATTGAACTACTTTAACCCAGTAATTGGCATGAAAAATCCACTGGGGCAAACTTCCCAAAAATCGGGTGGGTTAAAAAATGTAACGCAGGACAATATCCCAGTGAGATGCAAATGGCCTGATGTCATTGATTCAACAGAGACTTGGTAGCTTTATGTTAGATCCTAAATACTTTCTTTTGAATGTTGGTCCCAGTTTTGGTGATTGCTACTACTGGAGCAGATCGAATGTACATTTAAACATTTTTTTGTGTTTTGGTGGGGGAAATGTGTAATTGTACACAAATTTGGGTAAATTTACACAAATCTTGGTCAACGAGAGGTCCTCATTGACCATGTTTCACACATTGCAAATCACATTTACATGGACCTTTATTTAATCTATACCACTCCAACCCCTCCCTCCCCCGCATGTATTGCATATAGAACCTCTTTCAGTAGCAAGAATGGATGAAAAACTTCTCATCCTTGATTTCATCAGGCTAGGACATTTTAGCATTCAATTCCAATTGACCAATCCAAGTCCATGACAGAATTTTTGGTAAATCTCGACTTTGTATAGCAAATCACCGTGCTTTTGGATCTGATAGGGCACTAGCCCAATCCAATTGTTCCTGTCATGTCATTAATTTTCCCGCCACGTCATTGTCATTGTGTCAAACCTGCCTCACGTCCCCGTTTCATCTCTCATTTCTGCTTTCAGCAGAGTGGCATCAATTTTCAAATGCAGTTTATTGTGTTGCTTTTAAAATCTTGACAAGCAGCATTCTATTGGGCACGTCACCTCTAAGTGTTATGGGCTTTCCAGCTTGATGTTTTCTTCAGAAGAAAAAGCACAAGGCCACTGACAATTGGACTTGCAAAATGAGTAGACTCCACTGGCAAACCCAAAGGAGTTGGAATAATGTGTTAGCTCGTGCATCCGTGGACATCTCACAAGTTACACTGGACCTCCAGCTTTCATCTGTCAACATAATGAAGCGCCTCCTTCTCCAGATCTCCTGGATGGCACTCAAGGAAGCATCAACCCAGGGACACAACTTCCTCCACTCCCTGCTGTCACTTGAGCTTGCTCTCACAATTCTTCATGTAAAGGAGATGATGATGACTCCTTAGCTGATGACCAGATGCCTGTATGTGACAACACCCCAACTAAGGCAGATGGAGAAGGTGACAGGCAATTGGAATAGATACTTAAATGGGACAGCCAAGTGAGTCTATATTTAGGACATATTTTAGCTTTGGATAATTCCACTGTGAGTATGACATGGTTGCAGAAGATTTCAGTTTCCATGAACAAGTCATGCATCACTTGGGTGGAAGACAACTTGATGAAAACAACAGATTGGCAGTAGAATTTGTGTGCATTGGAGACTGGCACTATTTTTACAGACAAACACACCATGGACAGCAAGGAAATTGATTTGCACTTCTAAGAAGAGTATATTTGGATCATTGACACCTTCAAACCCAAAGACTTCCAGAAACAAGCACTCCAGTCTGTTATGCACCACAAACTCTACTGGGGGAATAAACCATTGCAAGGCTATTGGGTTAAGAAGCAATTGAGAGAGATTTGTGCTGAGATTCTCTCCGAGTTGATTCCGCTGCTACAAATGAAGATAAGTCAGATTGGCGGTGGTAATCAACTGCAGGATACATATAAAAAGTTGACCATCAACACTTATCAAGAAACCAATGTGAGTACTTATTTGTTTTCACTGCTTCATCTATATCATTCCATCTCATAAACAATTCAAGAGAACAATCAACTTCAATGAAAGGCTGGAAACTGTACCAACCTTGATGATGACAAAGTCTACAATGACATTCCATCTGACTGGTGGCTTTCTCCCAGTAGCAAAGAAAGACTGTTGTTGATATGCATCGTTAATCGGAAGAACAAAGGGATAGCTCTGCTGTTCACAGAACATAAGAGTGGACAGAATCGAGATGGCTAGATAGGCAAGCAAAAGATGCAGGAGTACATAAAGAGATAGAGGAAGAACACAAAGAATGAACCTTGTGATACCTCAACAATCATCACAAGATGTAGCAAGGATGGCAATTATTGAGAAAGACATAGAGGCAATTGGGGAAAATGCAGCGTATTTTGATTTTACTCCAAACCAAAATAATCTCATCGCAAAGTTCAGACAGGAATAGTTCGATAACAAAATCATGGAGACCGTGGCTATTCTTACGGATGGTAATAAGGTGCTGTTGAAGAAGGATGATGTCATTTCTGCAATCAACCATGTCAATGAGGTAGATAGTTCTATTGATCATGAATAAATGTGTTAGGATGATCTAAATGCTTTACTCTAGATTATATATTATTGACCATTCAAATGTAAACATTAGCATCAAATATATACTTAACCTTTTATTTTAGAATATATACACTTCATCTTTAACATAGGAATGTCATAATATTAAAGTCTTTGCTGCTTTGCCTGTCAAGAGACATATTCAACCTGCTCTGCCAGAGATTGACGCTGCTTCCCCCACAAAACTGCCTGAGTCTTTTCATCATTTGTTATGCAACATGGAGAACTGCCTTCTCTGGGAGCAGCTAACCAAATGACACCACCGGGGATTGACTCTCCACAACCTACAGGAATGTGTTAACCTTGGTTCCGCTTCTGACAACATCTTATTGTCAAGTATGCAACACACAACAAAAACCCTCTCCACTACTTCTATTTCATCAAACTGAATAAGGTACTCCAATATCTTCCACCGCTTGTTCAAATTACCAAACGTACATTCCAAATCCTTTTGAACACTCTCAAGAGTGAATCTAAAATAGTCTTGCTTGGTTGAAGGTCCAGAGTGTTTATAGGGACAAATGAGTGTGGGTCAATGTAGGTAGCCACTGTCACAAATCAAGTAGACTTTATGTGATCGCAACCCCCTGCCCATCAAAGCATACTGATCCCACATAACATAGCCTTTTTAAACTTTACTCACCGTGGGATCCAGCTTGACAATGTGTTGGCCATTACAGGTTCCAAATTGAACAGGAGAAATGCCGAGGACATCCCTATCTGCATTAGCACCTTGTAACCTAAGGTGGGATATCCTTCTTTACTCAAACTTTGGTTGTAGTCACCTGCAGGACAATCGATCCATTGTAAGTGTACCACATCAATTGATCCACCACATCCAGGAAGCTTCTTTGCTGTGCACTTGTTCATCACAGACTTCAACTCTCCAGTGGACTCAGGATACTTAACAAATTCACTGGGCTTCTTCAGAAACTTATGGAAGAACAGGCAATGATTCTCCACTGACAATTCTATATTTGTGGTGAGCTGGCCGAAAGAGTGTGATTGCCCAAGCAAAAAAACATCATTCACCGCATCACCTCGGGAAGGAATACACCACCCCCTTTTGATGACCATATGAGTTGGGGCATCAACCTTGGCAGGTGTGAGACTAGACCAATTGTATGTCTTGTCAGGAACGTCTGGATGCAGGTATTTGGAATTTCCTGTATCGATTTGACTGCATTGCATTCCCAAAGTGATATGGGTATTTGTTGGGCTGACACGGACGTCCTGGTGCTTCAATATTTTCCACTGGTGGCAAACACTGAATGCAACATGATGGCAACAAGGGTGAATGGGTGTCAGTGTGAGTTTGGAAAAAATTCACTGAATAGGGCAGGAGCCTAGCCATGAATGGCCTCCCTTCCGAACTCGTCAAACTTGCCAGAGTTGTTCACATTGATACCATAAAACTCATTGACATGGTGCAAGAACTTGCTGATGGAGAATAATTCACAGATGACACAATCTTTGAGAAATAATCCATGGCTATAGACAGAATAATAGTGTGGAAACGACTGGGATATGAGTAATTGCAGGGGGTGGTTGTGTGTATAATTTTGCAGTGGAGAACCAATCAATGAGACTCCTCCTGATAAGTTACTGGGGAGTATAAAATAATTACTGGGGTACTGTGATTGCTGTGACAGTAATATTTTGGGGGTTTGGGTGACAGTAACAAAGAAACTAATTTGCAACCTAGATTCACTGATTGGAAAAGTCTGCTTGTTTTGATTGTAAGCATTTATTGGGGCATACAGAGTCGCCGATTCACAGTACCGATCAGCCAATTGGGCATGTTGGACTCACTCCAATCCAATTGGGTCCTAGCCACAAGGTGAAGGGCAATAACCCATAGCATTTTCTCGGTTATGAAGTGAATATTGAAGATGAAGTGTGTGAGGTTACAATGAATAGGGATGAACTGTAGGGGGAAACTTTACACCTGTTTGGCATTACAGAAAGAGAAAGTGATTTACAATTTGTGTTTTTGGTTAGATTAACAACAGGAAGGAAATGGACTTTCAAATTTTACTGGACAAAGGAGCAGTAACAAATTGTGAGAAGAAAGGATGCTGATCTTGACTTTCTTGCAGTCAGCAATTTTGTGAGAAAAGTCACCATTGATTGGCAGTTGTATGGACCGTGTGACTGATTTGGCTTCCCAAAAATATTGCCACCAATCAAGCAATTAACCCATTCAAAGGGTCCCCTTGATTGTCCAGTAACACTGTGCATGCACCGTGAATTTGCAGTAAATTTACGGTGAATTGTGATGCATGCGCGGTGACTTGCGGTAAACCTGTGGCAAACTCGCAGTGAACTCACAGTGAATTGCGGTATTCATATGGTAATTGTGTGGTAATGATTGGTGAGAGGTGATATTGTGGTGCGACTAAATGGGGCTGCAGTAAAGTAGTCGTACTTGTAACCATAATTCTTTTTTATTGGTACATATGATGTAGGATAGGGCATTTGACTTGCGGTAGACATGTGGTAAATTGTGGTAAAGGTGCGGCAAGGCTACGGTGTTTTGCAGTAAACTTGCGTCACTCTGCTGGAAGACTGCAGTGCGTATAGATTACAATTGCGGTGCACTCGCAGTGGTTACTATCCCATGCTTCACTTGAACCCATAAGGAATGGGGTCACGAGTTGCCTTGATCAGGCCCTTCCAAATTCAAGGCATGGAAACATTGCTGAAAATTATTGAGCCCTATCAAACAACTGTTGTCGTCATTTCTTAATTAAATTGCAAAATGACACGTAACAACATTGGTAAGAACAAGTAGGTATCTTTCCTCCTTTCCATACAATTCGAAAATCCAGTTCCTTCCAGATTTACACAAATTTATGCAAATGTAATACATAATATGTGCAAATGCGATTTTTGATTTGTGTTTTCAATCTGCTCATCTGAGAGCCTGTGGTACTGCATTTTTTGCCCAAATGTCCAAATGCCCAGTTCTAAATTTCATAATTGGAACATGTTTGGAACTCATTTAGAACGTCCCTGCTTAGCTGTTGCCTGTAATTCATTTTTTCCAAATTCATGTTCCAAACCTCGCTAAATGTCTCCAAAATTTATGGTACGGCCACATTTTATTGTGTTCGTCTTGTCAAACTAACATCACTCCTGCACTCATCGATCAACTACCATCACTCAAAAGACATCAGCTGTTGTCGTGTTATCATTATCTACTGCCCTTGTTGCAAACATTTCAAAGGTGTGTCGACATTGCGTCAGAATGTTGGCATTCATACTGTCATTTGCTACTACTACAGCATTCGCAAGCACACATATCTTTTCAGTGAAGCCATTCTCCCCGGACGTAAGTCCCTGGTATCATCTTATGGATCATGGAGACCCCTCTTCCTTTCTACTGCCAACTAGATTAACTCTTGAGAGGCATTCAATGCATTGAATGACATCATCATGCCTCCCCGACATCCAGGTCATGGAAATGAAAAAGGGCGTAAGTGGTCATTTCCCCACGATGCACAGTTGGGCACGTTACTTTTATATCTTGGAAGCACCATGAGTTACAAGCATTTGTGCTGTTGTTTGGAGTCACACCTTCAGCTTGTTTGTGCATTGTTACTAACATCCTGAGGAAGGTCGTCCGGAGCTTGCGTAACCACCCTTTTGCGAGAGTTAAGTTTCCATTGCACGAGATAATACAACAGTTTGCCAACATAGTTAACAAGTGCGAGCCCTTGGTCAAGGATGTTATTGGCTTTATGGATGGCGTGTC
Source organism: Cyclotella cryptica (assembly GCA_013187285.1). Lineage (NCBI taxonomy): Eukaryota > Bacillariophyta > Thalassiosirophyceae > Thalassiosirales > Thalassiosiraceae > Cyclotella > Cyclotella cryptica. The sequence goes on from JABMIG010000076.1 coordinate 388,513, forward strand.
TTTCAATACTGAATGTTCCAATGAAAGAATTACACAAAATGCTTTCAATTGTGGGTATCATTGTGACACTACAATCAGCAATGTCTTGGCATACAGGCCTGATGGGAAAGTATGCTTTTGTGTTTTGAATTTCCCAGGTAGTTGGGTAGATGGAACAATGACTGCTCGTTTCTCTTCCTCATGTTCTTAAGAGGATAGGCAACTACAAAATTTGTGTTGACTAGGGCTCCCCGTGAAGTGGGTCTGCTTGGAATGTTTTGGTGGGACCAGTGAATGAGCGCTCTGCTAGGCGACTGCCTCCTATGATGTGTTGGTACTTGATATGCATAGGCAATGTTTATCGATCACTCCGCCAGGCCAGCAAATGGGGAATGTGTGGATTGCAAGGATCCTTTCCCAGGTCCAAAGAACCCTTCCCTCAGAAAGTGCAAATCGAAAATTAGTGTTGGAGGCCATTGTATCGATTCACGATTACCACACTGAACTAGTAGGTTGCAATCAAATCAAAACGGTCTTTGATCCCAAGTACGAGCATTATGTGAACGTGGAGGGCTACAATAGGATTAGTCAGTCTACCTGCAGAAAGCAGTTTATGACACAGATGTAAGAAGATTCTGATGATGATAATGCTTATCGACTACAATCCACTTTACCCCCCTTTACCCACTGTTGACAGTCCCCCGTTTGCCCACTGCTGCTTCCATTGTTGCTCCTACTCTCAAGATTGTTCACCTCCAACTGTACTTCCACACCGTTGTCACTCTTTCCAACCGTCTCAACTACCTCAGTGGTACCTCCTTCGCCATCATGCCTCATCCCCTTGGTAATCGTGGAAGCTCTGTCCTTCATCAGCCTCTTTAATGCCTTTTCTGTTTTGTGTGTATGCTTTTCCATTGTTGGGATCTAAGTCTGTAGAGTTTGCTGGAACAGATTCATTTGTTGTTGCATCGCTCGGAATTGTTGATATTGATGATGATGCTGCATCTGCTGCACTTGATTCTGCAACTGCTGCTGCACCATCATCATCATCGACAATGCCCCACCTGATCCTCCACCGCCTGAAGAAGTGTTCTCAAAAGACATGGCAATCCTGTTCAGAGTCTTGAGGACTGAACCCTGCTCCTTGTTAGAAGAATTCTTGGTCTTCGCTGGAGTAATAGCAGATCAAATGATTGAGCTCTGTTTTGATGAGAAACCAAATTTTGATTTGCCATAGAAGTATCAGCTACAGAGGCAAAGTCATGGAGGTAGATTGTTGGAAGAGTTGGCACACTGTTGGGAGGAAGGGTAGGAAGATTGGCAGGGGGAAGGGGCGGAACATTCAAGATCGGGGGATTGTTGTTGATCTCCTCTTCATTGTTGGTGTTGGGCTGACTAGGATTGTCATCCCTGTCTTCAATGGCGTCTCCAACAGACAAGTCGCGATCAGATGCCTCTTCATTACCACCGGCCTCATCATCTCCCTCCAATTCATGACACCTGAATGTCATGATGCCATAAACATCACAGGACAACTCCTAACCCTCCCAAACAGCCCCTAAACCAACAATGAGCCATGGAATATCAGACACCCCAACCTTTGAGACCACGAAATATCACGACAACATCATAACCTCCCATGTATGTTGTTCCTACGACATCCCATAACCAGGTCCCAAAAAATACAATCAAACACTCTCACTCACTCTCACACTCACTCTCTCCTATGCCCCCTCAATCATACCCCAATTTTAGGGATATGACATGTTTTTGTCCTGTGACACTATGGTAACTGTATACAATTTGGACATTTTTTCATATTGAAGACACTAGGATTTAGGACACAAAAATATTTTCTTCTGACTACATGTGGCTGACTGTTGATTGTTGTATTGTCACCTGCACTTGTGTGCAGTTGTGTTCATCTACTGCTGTTGAGCCCTCGGGCAAAACTATATACACCATAGTTTGGTCCCTGAACACACCGTTAAAAATAAACCAAAGTAGCGGATAATTCCCCCCTTTGAGCTTAATACTCAATTGAAAGGACTCTAACTCCTCCAAAAACAAGTTAGTTCGGTCCCTGAACACACAGTTAAAAATAAACCACCGTAGCGGATAAATCCCCCCCTTTGAGCTTAATACTCAATTGAAAGGACTCTAACCCCTCCAAAAACAAGGTAGTTCGGTCCCTGAACACACCGTTAAAAATAATCCACCGTAGCGGATAAATCCCCCCCTTTGAGCTTAATACTCAATTGAAAGGACTCTAACCCCTCCAAAAACAAGTTAGTTTGGTCCCTGAACACACCGTTAAAAATAATCCACCGTAGCGGATAAATCCCCCTCTTTGAGCTTAATACTCAATTGAAAGGACTCTAACCCCTCCCAAAACAAGTTAGTTTGGTCCCTGAACACACCGTTTAAAATAATCCACCGTAGCGGATGAATCCCCCCTTTGAGCTTTATACTCAATTGAAAGGACTCTAACCCCTCCAAAAACAATTTTTTCCGAGACCTCTAAAGGCATGGCTGATTTTCCTTCCATAATTTTCCGGCCAAGATGTTGCTTTGCTGCCTGATTTGTTCTCTTCATTCCACCCATAAACTTATTCATACTTGAAACATACTGCTCAGGTCTCTCCACTCCAGCCAACTTATATAGGAATGAAATTGAACTGCAAATGGCAGAAAATGTGGAAAAGGACTGATACAAAGAAACATACACCTTTCCTCTCTCATTGTTTGCCATTTCTTCTGTGATTTCCTCATCACTGCCAATAGCTGCCAAATATTTTTCTGCAACACAGCGGTCTACAAGAATTTTGTTGGTCTTGGTCCGCATGAAGTCTCTCACTACTTCATATGTGATTGCTCCCTCTCCATCAATTTTAATTGGTGAATTGTGTGCTTTCCCGTTTCAAGCAGGTTGGATACTTTTCAATGTAGCAAGCATGTATGAGCGCACATTACTACCCCGTCTTCCCCTTGATGCATTAGATTTGTCTGCTCTGTGTTTAGCTTCAAGCTCCTTGCGATGGCTATCACCAATGTACTGTGGCTTGTTGTCAAGTAGGTATTGCACAAAGAGTGTAAGCTTCTCATGGTAGGTATGCTTGAAGCCTTAGAGACAAAACCTTTCTCGACATTCTCAGCTGACACTCTTGCATCAGCTGTACCAGACAATGCAGTGGAAGCAGCAGCTGTAATGGTGACAGCAGCAGCAGCAGCAGCTCGGACATTGGTCCCAGTTGTGTTGGTACCATTGTCAGCAAAAACAGTATCAATAACAGAGGAGACCAAAAGAATAGCCTTTAGCGCAGTGGGAAGCACGATGATTTTGACTGAAGTGTTGTATTGGTATGTAACACGAGAATCCTGTTGTGAGGGATTGTTTGTATGTGGCTTTAGAATGTTAGTGGATGTTTATGGCACATTAAAGTTTGGGGGGCATGTATGTTTGTCTCGTGAGCAGAGTTTGCCCACCAATATTATCATACCATATGGTATGGTAATTGGCAAATCCTACAGCATGTAGGATGCACTATACTCTATCAGTTTGTAGAAAGTAGCGATGTAAAATATACATCGGAATTAAAATATTTTTTACATACATCCAGATACACTGCGATCATCATTGATTTGATACGGTACACAGATTCGACGTATTATTAATATTGATGTATTTTTACATCAGGTTTACTTTATGTCACAGGGGGAATTCGTAGAATTAGTCGTAGGATACATCGAAATTTTATTGATCTGGACATTTGGGACGGGTTTGGATCGAAATTTGGAAGGTCCAAATATTTGGATATTTGGACATCAGGACAAAAAATGCATTATGGCAGGCACCCACTTCCTTCATTCTAAAATCATGATTTTGCCAGGTCTCCCTAACCTTACTCCATTTTTTATCCTTGTTTCAAGGATAAAAAAATCTGGCGAAAATTGGTGAAATCTTCGAATTTTTTATCCTTGAAATAAGGACAAAAATCGTCTGTGTCCGTTCTCAAGGTCGCCATTTTCGGGGATCGTGTTGCGGTCTCTCTTTCTCTACATCATTCATCAGACAACAAGTTGGGCTATCTGTTGGTATGTTACGGTCTTGTTGGGTGCTCTACAGCCTCAGATACGAACCAATGCTTCCGACACTTATTTTCACAAAATACCTACCTAAACCGAGTTTTTTTTCTTTAAGCAGCTTAGTACATGTTTCAACCGTGGCAGGTGCGCGAATGGATGTCGGGCATCTATGCGCTACTAAGAGTGGTCACATAGGAGCTGGTACAGTTTGTACATATTATTTTTTGTCCTTATTTCAAGGATAAAAAAATTTCTCCATTTTTTGAGATCAAATGAACTATACCTGCCAAACTTAATGAAACAATTTTGCATCAACTGCATGTTTATCACCAAACCTTAGCATCAAATACCAATATTCACTGCAGGTATCACCTAATTTCCACTTGGTATGAGTCTGGAGACTGTCTAGTTGTGTTTTTATTGGTCCTTCAAAACATGGGTTTTTTTCCTTTTTTATCCTTTTTTATCCTTTTTTTATCCTTTTTGGGGCCTTGAGTAAGGCTAAGTCTCCCTGCTGGTCTCAACCGATGTCGAATTGACCGTTGACACGTTGTAATGTTCGTGTCAAAATTCAATATTATTAATTTGTTGTTGCCATCCGTATCAAATCCGTATGTCTGTAGTGTTCGAATGACACTTAAGGTGAATTGTGATACAACGAACAGTACAATCAGATTCTGCATCGACCATTAATACAAGAGAGGACTTCGCCTGGGCACATTAAATCAAACATCGCAACCATTCATTTATTATATAATGAAAATTGGCTTCCTCGCCTCATCAGAGGTACTTGATGCCATCCAGCCGACGGAACACAGTCCTGTCTCCGAAATCGATTCTGCCATATCAAAAGTACATCATGACGAAACGGCCGAAGACTGCTCCGTATCCACAGAAATAGTAATAGACAACAACAACGGCAAGAACTGCAGCAGCAGCAGCAGCAGCAGCAGCAGCGTCCAGTTGCAGGCAGATGCTCGCGATGACGACTCAGTGTGCTCTGTACAGACAGAACGATATAGTTCCGATGTTGAGGAAAGGGAGGATGCTCCTATAATTCACGCTGCAAGTCCTCTTCCGACAGAGGAGACCGAGGAAGGGGAGAGAAGGGATCTCTTCGTGAGGCAGAAGGGTATTTCGAATCATCGTGCTAGTAAGAAAAACAATACTGAAAACAAAGCTAACAGCATTGCAAAAGACGCTGAATCCGCATCCGGCCAAGTTCATGAGGACATCGATTGCAAGCAGTGGCGTGGAAGGATGGTAGGTCTTTTTCTCCCACCTCACGTTGATCAGGCATTCGACGCGGTTGCTAAACCATCGCACTCTAGACGCGTCGATCCTTCTTTGTTCCAACGTGGCAGTGGTCAGGATGGTGATCTGTCGTTTTTGGGGAGTGGTCAATGGAATCCATGGTATCGCGAAATGCCTGTTTTGAAAGGATGCAACAACAAGGGAGCTAGTCTTGAATGGGAGAATGATATGTCCATTTTCAGTGTCGAGAAATCAGAAAAGGAGAAGGAAGGAAGCATCTCACTTGACATTTATTTATTTAACCAAAACGACGCTGTCGACGCAAAAGCAATAAAAATACATATGGTAAGGAATCCCAGCGAGGAAATTTCCAAAACATGTCAGCGTATACAAATTTCTTTGGAGAAGAAGGTGGGAAATGCAACCGAGAGAAAGAGGAGTAAAAAGAAGTGCGGGCAAGAGGGTGTGAGTTTAGTTCCCTTGCTGCTTGAACAGCAAGATAAGTCCGACGTTCATCTAGCTGAAGACAAAGAAGCTCTTGCGACTGATCTTATTTTGGAAACTTTAACTATGAATCTTTGCAGTTTGAGGAGTGATTTGACTCACCTATCACCCAAGCTTGCCGACGGGGAACTGGAAGGATACAAGCCCATAGGATACACAGAGAACTCGACTATCGCAGATGCCATTCACAGAGCCAAGAGACATTCTGGACGACATGTCCTCTCCATCCCGATAAATATCGAGGCAAAAACGGTATGGGTGCCGCTCATGCTCGATTCATGCCCCCCTACAATAACCTCAGTGTCAACTTTTGGATCCTTTCAACACACCCACATCTTCGAACGCACACCAATAGTTGTAAATTGCACATGTCTTTACGCTACTCACGTGCGAATATCGTGGTTTGTTGATGGCAACGAGGTGTGTCCCGACAGCTCGTGGTATGCTCCCACGGCATCTGATATCGGGAAGAGAGTTGCTGTTGTTTTGGTGCCTATGCGTCCCGGACATGATGGTTGGGGATGCGCAGAAGCTTATGAGTTTCAACGATTCGTTGAGCCACTTCCTGAAATGCCCGTGATGTCTCTTCGGGAGGGATGGAAAGTCCAAAGGAGGTGCAATGACGATGATGGCGCGTCCAATCTTCGAGTGGTCACGTACAATATACTTGCAGATCAAAACGCCTCACGTGATGTGGAGAAGCAAAATGAATCGGAAAGAATATATTCTCATTGCGAACTCAAACACATCATAAAATGGAGGCGTCATGCATTGATTGTACACGAGCTTCTGGACTATCAACCTGATATTATATGTTTGCAAGAGGTGGACGCCGATGTATTCCGTGACTTGTTGCATCCGGTGATGAATGTGATGGGGTATCAAGGGTATTACAGTCAAAAAGGTGTGGGAGTTGGAGATGGGGTTCGCGAGGGCTGCGCTTTGTTTTGGGCATTAGATGTTTTCGAGAATGTTCGTGTTCCTGATATGCAGAGTGAGTTATGGACTTGTTGTATGGTACTATTGTTATTTTTACTTTATGTTCCAAGCAAATCAGAATGACTCATTGTGTTCTGACGTGCAATGCAAAGCCCATACATTCCGGGAAATGATTGAGGCATTCTCTTGTGAAGAAAGAATGCACAAGAACCAATGGAAAAGTTTGCGTGACATGTCTGACCTTCTTCAAAAACATGATCATTTGAGACATGTTCTATTCAATAAACTGGGGCATGTTCTTCAAACTGTGGTTTTGACAAAGAGGTGTGATGGTGAACAAGTGGTAGTTGGTAAGCATGTTCAGATCTTCTTTTAACATTCAACTGACTGTGGTTTGAAGCTTACAGCATTGGCTGATGACTCTCTTGTATAGGCAACACCCATCTTTTTTATCATCCACATGCTAGGTATGTCACAGGTACTCTTCTTCATTCAGTGATTCTATTCCACTTGGCCATAACAATATCAAATGCACTCTAGCCATATTCGGTGCCTGAAAATGTTAATGGCATGTCGGCAGGTGCGTCCATTAATTTCGTCTTGAAGGATCTTCAATATGCGTATCACTCACTTGATGTCCCAAATTTTTCTTCTGTGTATTCAAGCTTGAAATTCAGCACATGGAAAACCAGTTTTGCCCGTGAGTTCAGAGACAAGCAACTCAACTAAACACTTTTGTTCTACTTTCAGTCTAACGATGTCAAATATCTTATAGAATTATCTTGTGCGGGGACTTCAACTCTCATCCTGATAGTGGGGTGATGAAGCTTCTCTTGAATAGGTACCTTGACTCCGGCAATGGAAGGACTTGGAAGCATCTATGCACTTACGAATGGGAAGAAGGTGCTGCAGGCAATTTGCATCATGATGTCGAGGCAATAGATTTAGAGTTTCCCCCATCCTTTCCGAAGTTTGCGTCTGGTTACAATGACGAAGAGTGCCCAGAATTCACTCATTTGATTGAAGCTTTTGTTTGCACCCTTGACTACATTTTAGTGACGGAGAATTTTGCAGACAATATGTCATCTGCTCCAACTCCAACACTTGATTCTGTAAAGAAGTATATTGCTATGCCAAATGAGAACTTTCCGAGCGATCATATTAGCCTTGCTTGCGATCTTTCGTGGAGGTGACTTTGGCAATACAAATAAAATAATGAAAAGTTATGTAGACTTAAGAAACTTAGGCAACCCTCAGGGGTCACAAGAAGCGATCACATCGCATTGCACTGTCAGCTTTGCCTTCCCAATCGCGAAAGAATTCAACAGAGCATTCATCTCACGAAGCCTCTCAGAGGGGAATTGATGCGTGAGGCATCATCACAGTGAGTGTTGTATTTTATTCTCGAGCTATGGCAGAAATGGTACGGTTAAGACTGTTGATTTTAGTTTAGCTGCAATCTGCTTCAAGTGTTCGTCTGCTCACACAAGCTCGACCACCTGAGCTTCACCGCAAGTCAAGGCTCAAGTATAGTCCGAACTTTCAGAGAAGACTGCCAGCTGCCGGTGCAACTCTTCGTTCTCTGCTTGAAGATACTCTATTTCCTCTAACAACGCATTGTTTTCCTCCTCTACTTCTTTGGCTTTGATCTCTGCCTCATCAGCACGTCTACGCTCGCGCAAAATCGCTTCAGAGATGTTAACGCCCCCTAAAATTGCGCCAGCAGCTCTACGAAGACTATCATTCTGAACATTTGTCAACCTGCAAAGCATGGGAAAGAGCCCAATAAGTAATTCCTGGCAGTTTGTTGCTTGAAGACTCTCACAAACGGCTAGAGCAAGATTCTGTTGGGCCTTTGCTTCAAGGGGAGAGCTGTCGCCCATATGTGCTGCCTCTAGTTCTCCGAGTATTTTACTTGTCAACTTCTGCACTGCTGAACTAGATGGCATTTTTTGACAGAGACCCATGAAGCAAGCAAGGAAGACGTCAACTGCTCCATCGATTATCCTCGAGGCCAGTGCAGTTGTTTCAGCATTACATTCAAACGCAACTTCAACTGCCCTGTGCGCACCCTTTTCCAACATAGATTCCGCTTGTGCATATTTTCTGGTGGGTATGTGCAAGAGGACAATTGCAACTACATGAAGGAAAGACTTCGAGTGATACACATAGGCATCGTGCCTGTTTATTGTTGGCGGCAGGAGTATGGAAGTCACCGCAGACAAGACTCTATCCCAAATGGCATCGAGAACACTTTCGTTCTTGTGATTGTCATCAAAACGAGCCACTGCCTCAATTCCCGAATCAAGAACACTAATGAACAGGTCGTATCTTGCTTCGGAAGCTTTCCTCGTGCTTGTATTTTCACCACACAGTTCAGGATTGCCATAAAGTTTGATGTGCTGCGACAAAACAGAGCACATGACAACAACTTTGACCTCATCAGCCATGCCATCAGAATCAAACACGTTAGCAATTGTTTTCGCGGCCTCTAGTTCGAATACTTCGCCTGGAAAGAAACATAGGATAATGGCGCCTCGATGAAAAAAATGACATGAGGACAACTACACAGCGAATGGTAAGCGTACTCACCATGATTTTCATTGGATCCATCATGATCCGCATCTTCCGAAAGAGATTTAGACCTCCTATTTAAATATAGAATTAATCACATGAGGGGGCATGGAAAGAAAACAGTAGAACAAGTTGCACTGCACTAAGTTGCCCTTACACGAACATGTAATCGCCGGATAAGCTGGTTAGTGCCTTTAACGCCTTCATGGAAGAGTGCGATGCCATTGACTGGAGCAAAGTCATGACTCCCCTCTGAACTTGATTTAAAAATCTTGAATTTTCACGCGGTGTCTTTTCCACCAAAATCAAAAGCAACTCAACGAACCTGCTCTCGTAGCTATCATGGTCTCCTGCAAAAATGTCGAGTCGTAGTTCACATGATTCAGGTAACATTTCATCATTCTTGCAACACTCGTAGAGTTTCGCGAGCTCCCCAGTCAACTTATTCAAGACTTGATTCAAGACGGAGTCTATCATGTAATGTTCAGATGAATGCGGTGTTTCGTCAGAAGCTTCCAAATGATGACGAAAATCAGCCACCAATGAAGAAAATGCCAAGTCAAATAAATGTGTCCGCCATTTTTCTACGTCGGGCTCCAATGGGGTATCACCAACGGCTGCTTTATGATTTTCTGGAACAGTTGCAGATCTGACACTCCGAAGTGCACCGCCCACTACCTCCATATTGGTTCCGACCCTTGCTGAGTTTGCAGATGCCACCATCCCTGATACACAAGACAGCTGTGCGCAGAGGGTTATCAACTCAATACCAGCCAAACGAATCTCAAGTGTTTCTCTCCCACCACATAATGTGGCACTTTCAAGCGACATTTTGAGGATTTCTTTCCAAGTATAAAGAAACCACGGACTGTCACTGTGACCATTGTTCTTAAAAGACGTGGATGCCAGAAGTTGTGAGAAAAACAACCGTAGCACCCTCTCTAATCCCCGAAGAGTCAAGACTAGTGTGGTAGACCACTGCTTGGTTGCTGAATCCCGAGAATGATGAACCGCCACTTTGTATCGTTGAGAACTTCGATTGTCCTCTGTTTTAGAATGTTCATTATCCGATCCCTGGATAGCTCCCGAAATATCTTTCATGATTCCGAATATTGTTTCGTTTAGAACTCTTTCCCATTGTTCATCTGTAAATTGATGCCCTCGGCCAACTGCACAAGAAACCAGTGTGTTTACGGCACAATTTCTCAATTCCGGTCGATTGTCGAGGGCCAAATATGAAAGTTTGGATAACACCAGATCTAATGTACCTGGTGTTGGGTCTTGATCGGCAAGAGTCCAAAGCATGCCCGTGGCAGTAAGCGATGTGTTCACATCGTGTCGTGATTTACCAAATGCGACACAACAGTCCACAATCGACTCTCGCTCTTTAACAGAATGCGATGGAGATTCTACATCCGTAGGCTCCATGAAGTTATCGAATATCAGTTTAAAGATTTGAAAGGATTTTGCGGACATGTTTACCCATGATTTGTTAGCTCTGTCAATGACGTCTGAACAACCGTTTTCAGAAAAAGAGAAGCCCGACAATACGGAGAGTGTCTCGACAACACTGACCAAATTATCTCCAGATAGATCGTGGCATGCTCCCTCAAGAACTATGTGTAGAGCATTTAAACCAGTCTCTGCTGTTTCGGGCTGACTACTGCTTCGCATAGTATTGCAAAGAATGTTCAATAAGTGCACTTTGCTTCTCACAGCTGCTGCATATTTAATCGTTGCCTGATCTGAGTTGATTGGAGTTATGTCTAGAGGTTTGTGCTTCTGTCTTCTCGTGGGTGTTGATATGGGCTGACTGCGACGAATTGCTGAATTCTCAGGTGAATCGGACAATGAGAGAGGGATGAAATGAATAAGAATTTCCATAGCAAATGTTCTGTATTCCGGGGCAGTTGATTTTGCAACAATATCGCAAAGATGAAGAGCAAGAGCTTCTTCTATAAACGCGAAGCGATAAGAATTTGCCTCCGCAACAACGCAAAGCAACAGCAACGGAAGAGGAAGCTGTCGGATTATAGATCGTGGAGTTGAAATTTTCATGGTCATCATCCGCGTACACGACGCCTCGCGGAAGTCGTCAGAGTAAACTTTGCAAAATTGAGGAGAGGCACTATCTACAGAATGCGATCTTCTTATGGCGGAATTTGTGGTAGACATTGTTTGAGATGATCCTCCAACGAAGCCCAACGAACGACCAGCGAAGCTCATCAGTTTTCCGCCAATAGACTCTCGCCCTCCCGACGTGCCCTCATCTTTGCCATCTCCATAATCAAAACTCTCTGAGTTTTGTCGAGAGAGATCACTGCTTTGTTCAACGAACAAAGCAAAAGAGACAACTTCGGACAGAGAAACGAGACTAGAAACAAAATGAAGAAGGGCTTTATCGGAGAAACATGTTGTGAACTTTGGCAACCGAACCAAAGCTTCTGCAATATCAGATGCCTTCTTTGAATAGGATTCAGGCAGTTTTGACGATTTGATTGAGAGAATGCCTAGTTGGTCTAGCGTGGACAGAATTGTGTGCCATTCGTCATGTACATCATCGTATTGGAAGTGAACAATCCAAAGAAGCACCCAAAGTGAATCAATATTGGCTTCCTTCAGCTGGCTGATGAATTGGAAATCATCCAGATGTTAGATTTCAAGACGTGGGCGTAGCGGATGTGGGAAAATGCCCAGACAACTTACGAGTTTGCACGATTCTTTCCCCATGAAGGAAGGCACAGCTTACAGAGAGAGGTGAGAATTGTCTGTCGACGCAAATTCTCTTCTATGCTGTCCAACATCATAGAAGCATACGCCAAGTCCTCGTACGCACATAGCGTCTGGGATACCACGACATGTGAGCCGGACACACGTTTTATAAAATGCTGCAAAAGAGAGACAGACGGTGCGAATGCTTCACCGAGAATCCGTCGCGCAATATTGCGCTGTGAATTAGGAAATTCTGCTTCCTTGCTTGACTGAACAATTCTTTTTAACGATTGAACTAATGCAAGGACACTCTTGAAAGCCATCCAGGTAGCCAGACCAGTATCGCAAACAGGAACCTCCCCAGAACCTCCCGATAGCGAGTCTAAGAACTTTTCAGCAAGGCTGGTGGCTGCACTAGATGGCTCTCCTATTGGCGACTTATCGTCATGTGCAATAAGAACAACATGCAAAATTCTTTCCCTGTTGCTTCCTGAGATTGTTGCCAAGTCACTTGTTGCTTTTGCTATTGTATTAATCGTCGGCATGTCGCTCTTTCCGGTGCTGTGAGTTAGTGAGCTACTTTCGTGACCTGTAGCATCGGCGCAGATGATCTTTCGAGACACGATGTCATTCAACAAAACTAATTGCTCCAAATGCGAGCACAACAAACTATAAATCACCTCTAGAGACAAAAACGCTCTCCACAAACGATCATTGGAGATGAGCGGATCAGGCGTTGGCTGCAGAACCCCAGTTTGTACTGTAGACCTGCGACGACTTGTTGCTGAATCATCCATACTCGCAGCAGAGGCGCTGTCACTTAGCCCAATGTTCAAATATTCCCGTTCGGTTTGGCTAAAAATATATCCATCTTCAAATTCTGACTTGTGATATGCATCCGTTGCCCCAGAAACGAATCCAACCAAAAGTTGTATCATGTTCAGTGCAATTTTGCTCATCTCTTCACTTTTTGAATCATGGTCAATGGCGTCGTACTTTATTGTGTCGAATTTCTCATAAAATTCCAACGACAACGGCCCCAAATAACTCGTTAAAATTGTTGATCCCAACGAGGTTGCATAGTAAAAAGAACAGAAAGATATTGATTCGAAAGATGACTCTGGCGACTTCTCTATTGTAGATGTTGTCGCGTAATGTTTGGATTGTGATTGCAAAATTGTCAATACAAGTTGAGATGTCAGGTGGATGGACTGAACAGCAAATTGAAGATGGGGGTTCGCAACAGATTTTAGTGCGTGCTCTCCATGGACACCGCCTCCTTCGGTATTACAATCATGACTGCGAAAATATTCCCGGCAAAATCTGAAGAAATCGTTACCTCGTTGCTTGAAAATCACATCGATCAAAGAGAAACAAGTATTCGGAGATGGAGCCAATCCTTCAGCCACAGCCACAGAAAATGGCCCCTGAATCCGCCCACTCGAAGACTCCTCATGCTGAAAATTTTGCACGATTACACACAAATCTTTCAAGGTCTGCAGCGCCACCATCATTATTTCTGATTCGTGGAAGCTGCTTTCCTCTATCGACTCTAATGGTTGTGCCATCATTACATCTCTCGCCCGTTCAAATAATATAGATAAAATCTGATTCATCGTAGCCAAGGCTGTCCTGCGCACATTGGCAACACCGCTCAACGACGCACCAACATGTCCACCATCCTTGGCGTCCATCTTCAACCCCGACGCAGAATGCTTATCACCACCCTCAGAATAACTCTCTCCAGCGCCCAAGATCAAGCATCCCAGAAGACACTGTCCCAAAACCTCCCCCGACAACTCAATCGATCTCGAATCCACCAACATAGTAATTGTTTGCAGCACCTTAAACGCAATCGACTGATCCTCCTTCGCCGCCCGTTGATTCAACGCCAGCACACTCCGCGACTCCATCATCGACGACGACGAAGAAGACGTTGCACCCTTTCCCCAAGAAGCAAAGCCCAACGCCCCCGAAACCGTAGTCGAAGCCACCTGAATCATCCCCATCCCCACACTCCCCGTCGTCCCCCCCAACGACGCCCGGCACTCTCTCGCTTGCACCACCAACACTCGTCCGATAGGCCCCCCGTCCTCACTCCGAACGGCATCCCCCCGCAACAACAATTGAATGGATTCCATGGCAATGCCCACGAGACACGGCGAGGCATCGGGATGGCGGAGCGCCAAGAGGAAGGGACGAAGCACGTCCTGCGAGCGGAATAATGCCGTGGTGGGATGGGCGTGCGGCGGTGGAGACGATGCGGACGGAGCATGGTTTGTGGTGGGAGATTTGGATGCCCCCGCGCGTCGGACGGCGGCGACGTATTGTGTTTGGAGGGAGCGGAGGTGGAGGATGGCTCGTTCGGAGGCTTCCTTGACTCCTTTTGCGGAGGGGGGAGGGGGCGGGAGATAACATTAGGGATGGTTTGTGAGAGAGTGTGTGTCATAATGTCGAGGGATGTCAAGTTATGATCGAGAGACGACAATAATTATTATTTACCAGGATGGGTTTTCCTCGCCTCGGCGCCCAAATCACGGAGATGATCTTCTACTTGGGCCACGAAGTTCATATCGAATACTTGTTTAAATAATGCAAATATCGACTCGAATGGGCCGATGGCGCAATGCGGGATACCACAATCGCTGGACTTGTCGGCAAGGCTTTTACTGCGGAAGGGGAGGGAACAGATCGAAGTTCAAAGCAAATTATATAATTCTCTTGTTGTAGGCGGGTGAGTTGCCAAAAGATGCCAAAGACGAGTGCAACAACAGCGAACCCAGAACGCTGCGGATGGCGGCAGCTGAAAGAAGGCGATATTTTATAACTATGCGACCACCAAACTACGTACTATCCTCGTACTATCAATCTCATACATAAAATATGTAGGTTAGCCGCTGTTAGCCGTCCCTGTCAGTATGGTACAATACGTAGGGTCAAGTTCTACGCGCACCTATCCACGTCGAGGTAGCCTAATACTTATCGTACATAATCGGAGTATGACGATCGACGGTGAGCGCGATGAAACAAAAAAGAATATCAATCCGCTAGCTGCAAGATACTGGATTTCGATAAAATTGAAAGGTAGTGTCATGCTTGAATAACTTGTGTACCTCCCTCTAGATAATACGTCTACATTAATTTTATATAATGTAGAATATATTATTTCAAAACAACAAGACACAGTAATGGGACTTAATTTGGCGATTCGAAAATTTTGATGCCACTCTAGCTTCGCATGTCGAACACTCAAAAACCTTTTGGCACTAGTGCCAATTAGTGCCAATTAGTGCCACATTAGTGTGGCACTAGTTCGAACTAGTGCCACACAAGAATGGCACTAGTGCCAACTAATGCGAACTAGTTCCAACTAGTGCCATCTAGTTCCATCTAGTTCCATCCTACACAATCGTACTGGTTCCATCGTAATCAATTAGTGCCATCTAGTGCCATCTAGTGCCATCTAGTGCCATCTAGTGCCATCTAGTGCCATTTAGTGCCATTTAGTGCCATCTAGTGCCATCTAGTGCCATGATCGGCTGAGCTGTTGGCCAGCTATTGTATGGTATGGTCAAATAATGTGGGTCCAAGAGGTGAGACGATTTGGACCTACGTGTGGCTGATTGGCAATAGTCTTTCTTGATCGCCAAAAAAATCGACTCGTGTACACGAGATGGAGTCCAAATTATGTTGATAGACCCCAAAAATGATATAATAATCAAAGGTATTCTTGTGAGAAAAACATGAATTACCTTTAAAGGAATTGCAAAATCCTGTATCTTGCTGGACAACACAAGTACCATAATATCTCCGATGCACGGACGGTAGAAGATTGTGAGTACCAATATAGAATCATGAGCTCATCGATACCATATTGGGAATTATGTATCTTAAGGTGGATCTACAATCATTCATCTTAACTGCACTTTAGCGAGGACATGACTTGCAAGCACATTTCTCCTCACTTGGGCAAAAACGATTCATCCTGTAAACTAGCCTTGATATCCACGACGAACCTCACACCATCTCCCTTTCCCTCACAAAGTGCCTTCCATGCCTCATTCAAATCTTTCGCCTTGATCATTTTAATATCCGGGTAGATGTTATGCTTGTGGCAGAAATCAATCACCTCTTGTGTGGCCTTCATACCACCAATGAGACTTCCCGTAATTGTCTTGCGCTGAAACATGAGTCCCATTTGGTATATGGTGTGAGGTTTGGTGACCCCGCCCAACATCACCATGATGCCGTTGGTCTTGAGCAAAGGGAGGTAGGTATTGATATCGTGATCGGCCGAAATAGTGTTGAAAATGATGTCCATGGTGCCAGCATTGGCCTTGAGACTCTCTTCGCTCTTGGTGACAACAAACCCGGTGGCGCCCTTTTCTTTTGCCATGCTTTCTTTGCTTGCGCTGGTGGAAATGGCAACTACCTTGTGACCCAGTGCGGAAGCAATTTTGACACCCATGGTGCCCAAGCCACCAAGGCCGCAAACTCCCACAACCTTCTTGGGACCATCAACGAGGCCATGATACCTGATAGGATCCCACAACGTGATGCCCGCACACAGAATCGGTGCAGCGCGTTGAATATCCATGCCCTCAGGAATCTTGACGACAAAGTGTTCATGAGTTACGGATGATCCCGAGTATCCGCCATGCGTGTGGGTCTCCGGATTTCCCAGAACGCGACCGTGCGTCTTGGGCGAATTCCACGTCATTGTCATACCGTTGGCGCAATACTGTTCCTCGTCCGATTTACAATACTCACACTCGAGGCAGGAATCGACCATGCAACCGACGCCGACATAGTCGCCTACTTGGACTTTGGTGACGCCTTCTCCAACTTCGATGCATTTGCCTAACAGTTCATGTCCACCCACGAAGGGGTACACGCAGCCACCCCACTCGTTCAAGCCGCAGGAAGGGTCGGAATGGCATACGCCGCAATACAGCATCTCGAAACGGACTTGGTGCGGGCCGATTTTGGGACGAGCGATCCAAATAGGCTCGATGGGCCGAGGTGCGTTCGCTTCCTTGTCAAAGGCTGGGACGGCCCATGCCACTTCTTTGTATTCGTCTTCGAGTGGTGGGGGGAGGGCGGTGTTGTAGCAGGCACCGGCGGGGTGGTCGATCTTTTCTCCTTTGGGTTCCATGGTTTCAATGTCGAAGATGTATGTTTGCGGTTTGTGGTTTTATTGTCACATGAATTATGACGATTA
Organism: Cyclotella cryptica; assembly: GCA_013187285.1. Classification (NCBI taxonomy): domain Eukaryota; phylum Bacillariophyta; class Thalassiosirophyceae; order Thalassiosirales; family Thalassiosiraceae; genus Cyclotella; species Cyclotella cryptica. Next base: position 405,782 of record JABMIG010000076.1, read on the forward strand.
GGACAACATCTCTTAGACTCTTTAAGATTCCAGAAGAATCGACGCGATGTTCGACAAGTCATCCAGATACACCTTTTATGAATGAGCGGGAACGAAACTGGATATCTATTCCCAACGATGAATAGTAAAGAGACATGTAAAAATCTGAAAGATAAACGTATTAGTTTGACGTCAAACTATCTCTATCGATTTAAACACGTCACCACCGATCTTGTTCTGAATCATACATCATGACATGAGAATCCAAAAAATCTTGTTCAAACGTTATTCCAATTCGGGCCTCCCTCCAGTCCTAGAAATGAATTGATAATTCCACCTAAGTTTTCTTCATTTTCTTGTTCAATTAATTCAAACTGGAAACTTGTCTCCATCTCTGGTAAACCCCATGCATCCAGAGATGCCACTCCTAAGTGGTCTGGGGTGCAAAACAAAGACACAATTGCACCAATGCTGTATTTTGAGAACAAATTTATTCGCACAAAATTGGGGTAAATTAAAAATGTTATCATACAATCTGCATCGCAAGTGAGAGAACACATCTGTCGGCAGATTCTCTAAAGCTTGCATTGAACCCATGCAAATCTCACACTTGTGCATGATGAACGTCCCAACTACAAGGGCATAATGGTACGATGAAGAGTCAAACCTCAACTGTCATAGTTTAGCCACAAAGAGCCCAGCAGCTGTAGGGTCCAAAAAATGAATAAGAAGAGTTAGGTCTTTAACAGTTGCTTAACTTTATTGTTATAGTGCAGTGCATGCAATGTCCCATTTCTGTGTCCTCTGGGGCATCTGTATTGACATTGCTTGGGTGATATCCCAACCATTCAAGCTGACCCATATTCTTGCATAATGAAATTGATTTGTAAATCACACTATGGAGCATCCCAGAGATATATCTTGTGGAAGTCACTATGCCATTGAAACCTATATTTCATTTAGAACAATCGCTGGCTTCAAGCCAAAGGGTGGCAGAAACACACAGAGGGTAGATGAAGTAGGGTGGTAAATCTTCTGACTCAGTGTTGGATGCACAGTTGGATTGCCAGCTAAGGAACAAAGTCACGACATGGCTGGCCGGGTATGTCATTGGACAACCGTTGCACACTGACAGACACAAAATGTGAGCAATTGATCCTGGTCAAGTGATTTTGTCCAAGTACACATGCCAGGATATTGCATCAACAACACAGACATTCATGTGCAATTAACGCCATCAGAATGGTTATTTTTTATCTCTATTACTAGTCCAGTTCTGGCCTAATTTTAATGTCTAGTCCAGCTGGACTGGACTAGTAATTCAAGTTTTTCCTTCTTTATTCTTTTTTATCGCGGCCTATGACCTATCATTCCCAGAACTCTCAACTCACTTTCTTGTATTCCCCGGTTTCAATGTCAGTTGTGTTTCAGTCCGATCATGCATCCTGGCCAAAAATACCAATAACATGGGAGAAAACATGGGGATTGAAGTAATTTATGGCGGCGACTACTACAAACTACCTGTGTCGGACATGGTGGGTGGTGATATATGTCTCTAGGGCTGATTTTTTGTAAGGAATTCATTGTTGATGTCAGTGGGGCTGTACGACCCTCCTTCTAGTCGATTTTGAAAAAGTCAAATCTTTAGTCCAGATCTGGACTAAAGATTACTATTAGTGCATATAGGTTGTAAATTCCAATTTTGCTGTTTCAAAAACACAGTAACCAGTTACAAACCAGAATCCCTGCACTAATCACTATAGGTTCCGGAAATATTACAGTAAATTTTGTCAAAATGAGCCTGATTTTGTGATGTCACGGTGTCACAGTCCTTAAGTATTGAACAAAGTGCTTACTTAATTCTTTCTCAGTAATCTTGCAATCACAACAATCATGTTACTGTCAAAATTAGCAAATATTCAGGAGTAATATGGAATTCCGCCGGAGTTCCTCCGGAATTTACAAACTAGTAGTCCAAATCTGGACTAGTGTTCTGATTGGCGTTAATGAACTGCATTGTTTTATCTACTTTTGTTTATTTTTCCAATTCGTTTGTATTGTCACAACTGCAGAGAGGTTTAATACAACGTATTGGAGAATACTTGAATTATGATATTGCCCACTCCACCAATCCTCGCCAATCGTCTTGATGACCCTGAAATTGCTTAGATAATTATGGTAATCTGGGCAAGTCTGTGACTTGTGGGCAATTTTGGCCAAGCATTACTGGGTATCTTGCAGATCATGTGAAATTACTCATCAGATCACCAAATGTGTTGGAACCATTACTGTACTTCTGTCTGGTTTGAAAGGGAGCAATTATGATGCCAAAGATGATAAGAATTTGGGTGATTTTTGGACAGAAAATATCTGACCTTGATTGATAATAGCTAATAATTGTTTAGTTTAATACAGAGTTTGTCATAAGGCTGATTTGTTGTAATGAAAATAGTCTAAAGCAAAGGTTATTCTTTTACCTGCTTCACCTCTTTAGCAATGTTTTGTTTTGTAATATGATCTAACAGGCTGCATCAATTAGAGTTGTTACCTAGTTGTGATTGCAACCTTTTGGGGTGCTGTGATGCCTTAAAAATAAATTACCATAGAAGAATATTATTTTTCATGTAAAAAGTGAAAACTAAACAACAACTAGCCTAACGTCTTTTCTGTTCGACGTCACAATGAGTTGACATAAGCAACTGGAATAACAAGTACAGTACGAATGGCAGCAATGCATAATTTCGATATTGTCTATGTGAATGCTTCTTTTTGGACAATGGGTGCTTCTAAATCGCTACTTACAACAATGCAGTGATTCAGAGTTTGTAAACTTATGCAATATCAAGTGAGTAGAGGTTGATGAAGGTGTGGAGTTGATAACAATAACTAAATGGATCCAAAAAATAAGCTTATGCAAACAAATGAATATGAAAAGGCAATATAAAGACTAAAAAATTGAGTGCAAGACAACATTTTCAACAAGCATTTCAACTAAATTTCATTTAAAATTTAAATTAATAAAAACAGGGCTTTATTAAAAAAGAAAGAATGCTATTCAAAAAATTGTTTTCATGAGAGGTTTACATTTTAGCTTCTCTTTTGGTTTTCTGTGACAGAACATTGTCTGATCAAATACAAACACATGGGTTCACTTCTAATTAACAAAATTTTGAGCATAGCATCAGCCCCCACTGTGAATATTACTGGTTAATCATGCCACATCTATGGCCCACTTCTTCTGTTGTGTACAAAAATGAACAAAATAAAACAATGTTATAAGTAAACATAAGCACTGCATGCAATACACACAATGCCAGGATGACAAAACATCTGTATACTCAGAATGAATGATTTTTTATGTTATTGTATCAGCATACAATAAACTCAGGGTTTCAATGAAGTAGCACCCATATATTTGTCTTTGTCTTCTTTCCCATAAAACAGAGATTGGCATTTCAAATTCATGGGGCAATGTAGAATTAGTTTTGACAACCAAATTTTCGGGTATTGATTGGTCTGATTATATACACTGAACTGGTACAACATTCATGATAAGCTTCCAATATTCAATTTTCCTTGCAATGAACATCCTAATTCATGTTGCATACCTGTGACAAGTTTTTGCAATGTGTGAACAGGTCAAGACAATGAGAATCTGAATTTTATCATTAGGTCCAAAAAATTGTGACAAGTATCTTCTGTCATCTTCTTGGGTTTAGCAATGTGATGTAACACAGTCACCCATAGTGAGGGTCCAAAATTTAGTCCCACCGTGATGAGGGAAACATTTTGGCTAGCAAGGTACAGATGTTACTTTGTTGAAATAGCATGAAAAAAGTAATTGTTGAAACAAAGGCAGTTTTATTTCAAACTATAATAGCCAGAAAAAATCTGTCCTCTCATGCAATTTGTCATGTTTCTTCTTTCTGAAGAAGTGTTCAGTGATTAGGGATGTTTGTGCTAGTATGACTGGGTGGGAAACTCATGCAGCACAAGCAAAGTGCACCTGTTAAGATAAGAATGCAAGCTTTTTTCAAATGAAAGTAAATCTGAATCAATCAATTTTTAATGTTATTGACATGGGATTCAAATTTATTTGAAATTTCCAGGTATAACAACATTGAGATAATGTAAGTGGATGAAAGAGGGAATTTTGTAGAATCTCTATTCAAATGGACCTCATTGGGATACATGGTAAGTTGACTTATTTTTATATTAAACTTTCTTCGCATGTAATAATATTTTATGTTAGTTTTTTAATGCATTTTTATTTCAGATAAGATCACCAGATTGATAATTATGGGGCAGGGTGATATGAGTTTGCAGAAGTAGAGGTCTCAAGAAGTAACAAGAGTGGGGAATCTATCAATTGAACAGTTTTTTCATGAGTTTAGAGAGGGGACTTGATAGAAGTTTCATCCTGTGGAGTGTGCCAAGATATTGACAGCTGGAGCAGAAGTAGTTTACAAAACCTTTGGGCATAAAGGCTGTTTCTCAAAAGATTAAAGAGTTAACTTAGTATAACCATATTTGTGGAACGCATTTCACGTTGTGAACATACCATACAAATCATGCAGGGCCAAACAGTGCATAAATGCAAACTACCATAAAAGATGCAAAATGGCATTTGTAGGTATGTTGCTATGCTTTGGTGTGCTGTCATACCTTACTCTTGGTGCACTGTGGTATGCTGTTGCTGTGTATTGGTGTGCTGTTGGTATGCTCTTGGTGAGCCATATAAAGTTCTCTTTTGCCTGAAAAATGAAAACATCAAGCATTTGGGGTACCTTCTTCATATCATAGTTACAGAAGTACATATGTAACATAAAACATGCTTCTCCCTGCAAGATACTGGATTTTGTTAGAATGGATCGGTAGTGTCATTCTTAAAATCATTTGTACCTCTAGATAATACATTTGTATATCTCTTTCAAACCAACAGGACACGTTCAGAGACATGACCTCTCTAAAGTAATTGGAATTCATTTGGCGATCCAAAAAATTGATGCCAATCTAGCTCCCATGTTGAGCCCTCAAAAAAGCTAGTGCCACTAGTGCCAAGTGCCTAAGTGGAACTATTCTCCATGGAACTAGTGTCATCTTGTTTGAACTAGTGCCCCAACACATAACATATGTCATCTAGTTACATGTCTACACAACCATGCAGGTTCCATCATTGCCAAGTAGTTCCAACTAGTGACATCTACCGTAAACTGCGGGTCTTAAGTACCACCGGAGTATAAGTTCCAATCGCCCGATTGCATAAACATTTTCATTTTTCTCCTGTTTAAGCCCACAATTTAGAGCTAAAACTGTCTGGGGTGGTTTCTCATTGCCAACAGCAACACGCCGATCTGTATACGTCTCCATAACTCCGTTCAATTGCTGAGTTATGCCAAAAAGCAGCAAAACTCACAACACATCAGAGCAGAGCAGAGCACACAAAAATGAACTGTTCTGCGCTATTTGCCCGAGCGTTGGTGCTTGAATTCGTGGGAAACTGAAACTGAACCGTACGGTAAGGCAGATAGGGTAACTTGTGTGGATACCAATATTTTTTCGCCGTGATAAAATCACTAACTTTTATTGTAGTATAAGTACCATCAAAATGTATCTTTTAACATTTGTGGTAACTTAAAACCCGCAGTTTACAGTAGTTCCATCTAGGGCCAAGAAGGGATGAACTATTGGTACTGCTTTGAACTACTTGGCACTTCTTGACACTAATTGGAACTATTTGGAACAATTTGGAGCTCCTTGTGGCACAACTCGTCTGACAGGGTTTTTTGTGGGTTCAATATTGTTTTGGCATCAAGGAATCTAGTTCATTGCCGAAAAAAATGAACTCATCTACCCGAGTCGGAGTAAGAAACATTGTGTTAGGCCACAAAAAATGTCATGAAACACAAAGGTATCCTGTTGAGTAAATGATGACCTGCCTAAAAGGAATGGCAAATTCAGTACCTTGCTGGTAGTGTATGGTTGGATAACGCCCCATTGAGGTATTTATAGGGTATGGTACATGAATCAAAGCTATATGTGACCCAGTAACTTCCATGTGGCAGATGATCAAAGGAGAAGATTACATTTTGATGTGAGTATGTGTCCATGATGTTCCGAGGGTGGATACCCATGGTAATAATGTTCTATGATGAATACTTTTGATTGTGACCCAGATTTCTTGTTCGAACACTCATCCCCTGATGGTGAAGTTATGTTACAGATGGAACTCTGGAATCAATAGAAAACTCATTCTCAAATCATTATGAATGGAAATTCAGTTCATTCAAATATTCTTCAGCAAGGACTGGACCCTTCAATACACAACTCAAAAGACCCAATTCTTCCGTCATTATAAGGAAATGGTGTATTTGATTTACGGATACTCTTTATTTCCTTCGAGTTGTGAGTTTTAATTTATTCATTTTGTGTAAGGGTTAGATTTGTTCGGTTTGGTTAAGACAGAAAAAATGCAACTGTCAGGAAATTTAGCCCAGATGTTCATACAAAATGTGGTGGTTCTTAAAGACAGGTTCATATGGTGAGAATGTCAGGATTTTTCATTGCAGGTCCACTGGAGACCCTGCTGCTGTTAGCCTCCTAGAGAATATTTTCAATTGATTTAACCCATTATCTACAATCGTTGCAACCTTTAGAAAAGGATCTGTCACACCATGTGTTTACACGAAAAATTTAAATTAGACTCTGGCATAAACAATTGAAATGCATTCCAACAACAAACCATACTGAAATCAAAATCCCATCAAATCTCGCATCCGGCGGAAATCTTTCTTTGCTTCTCCTGCTTTTTCAAAAGGATATTTCGCCCCAATTGCATGTGCACATACTAACCCTGACAAAAATGACATGTCGTGACAGTTTCCAGGAGTTGTCCAATTAGAACAATAATAAATACCATTTTTTCCTTGGACTAAACGGAGGGAGAGCATGGCCATAACATTCCAACCAGAGTAGAGAGGATGGGCACGGGCATGATTGGCAGTGCCAACAATTAGTTTGGGGTCGATGGATTTTCCTTCTCCAAGGGCATGAGAGATGAGCATTACAGGTTTCTTGTCTAGTGGGAGATCGTACACTCCTGGACCAGGGGTTTGAACTCCAAAGTTGTACTGGTTTTCAATGTTGATGGAGCCATCAGCCTTTTCTGTGACTTCCACATAGTTGGATGCACGTTTAAGGCAGTCATCTCTGAAGCGTTCATCGATGACAGTTCCATCCGAATGAATTACCGCATGCATGTGCCCCGAGTCAGGGTGGTGATCATCGGCGTAGACAAGCGTGGAGAAGATAGTATTCGCGAGCCATCCGCACCGCTTGTAGATGTTGCCGACGGCATTGGCAGGACATGCAAACACTACACGATCAACATCCAGTGTATTGTCAAATTCATCGTGGATTCGTTTCTTTCCATTGGGTAACACCTCTACTTCACGAACACGAGTGTTTTCACGCAAATCGATGCCATTTGTAAGCTTTTCAAAGACCTCACGAATACCCTTCCCAGCATCTTAGCCGTCAGCAGAATCAACAAAAAGAATAAGTCCGACAAGTAAAACAATCGAAAAAACAAACATAAGCACTTCCACAACTCACCTTGCCATGTCTGGCAGGTAGTGATGTTGCAGTCTCGCTCGCTCCTCTTTGATGTAAAACTCCTGGCGTTCCCACTATTTGGCAAAAGAGGAATCTGAGCCTCAATCAATGGTCCAAACACGGCAGGAAACGGCCGCAACTCGTCCACCAAAAAGCTAGCAGTGTAATGCGGAGTGAACACGACGTTCCACCATAAATCACTCCCTCCCATAGCACGAAACATAGAATAAAGAGGAACAACATTCATGGGGTTCAACAGTCCAATGCCAGTATGCGAATCGTACATGGAGGGAGTATCGTTCCTTCTCCACGGAGCCCATCGCATGGTGAATAAATGACACAGAGCATCGCTCAACTTCACCACCTTGCCATAAATCTCAAAATCTTTCTTCAACACATTTCTCAAAGACCCTTCGTAGGGTGTTGGATCCGCCGCCCACAATGTACCCACCGCTCCAGGGACTTTACTGTTCAAAAACCACGACAATGGCTGATGCACCGTCTCGATTCCCAATTCATTCAACAAACAAGTATAGTTTTTGTAAAATAATGGCGGCCAGGCGGTAACACTGCAGCAACTCTTGACCTTTCGCTCTTCTTCCTTCGAGCGAAAGGGACCAAAGTCCCAATCGAAGGTACGTGCATTCCCCGAGATTTGAGCTCGAGCCTCATACAACGTGACCCGAAATCCCGAACGACGGAGTGCCCATGCGGTCCCGCAACCGGCAATCCCTCCCCCGATAATTGCCACCGTGGGTGCATCATCCGCAACCTCTCCATCGACTGCCGCTGTTTCGTCGACCTTCAATGGCTCGGCACCATAACTCAATCCCGGCACCGCCACGGGAATCAAATACGCCAACCATCTCCCCAAACTGTTCGATACCCATCCCACCATCCTGACCGCCGTGCGCACGGTCATCCAAAGAGGCAACGTTGCCGCAACAAAGACGATTCGTCTCCGTGCCTTGTTCAACCAGACGTGACGCCTCTCGACATGTACCTTGGCCGTAGTCCTCTCTTTACTGCGCTGCGCATCCTCCTCACTCAATTTTCCCACGGCCATGGACGATAGCCATTGCGCCGGCTTATCACTCTCCCCGTGAACTGTGTAATTGTTAAAGAAGTGGGATAGATCCAACCCGTTGGCGGTTAAGATCAAGTCCTTCCCCCCGGGATGATGATTGATGAATTCGGTAATGTCGTAGACGATCCCTTCGTGGGAGACGAGCATCCGATCGGCGTATTCGCCGGTGGGATTGGAGAGTTGCGAAAGGGGGATTGTGGGGAGAGACGAGAGAGTTTCGGCGTCGAGCGGCACTTGGACCGGTTTGCCTGGTCCGGTGCCCATGACGTCCTGGGATGTGCCCTCGTGCTCGTGGTCCGTGTCATTCGTTGTTGCATTGGAATCAGTATCCTCGCCGTTCTTCGATTCAAAAGACTTTAACCCCAGAAAGTTCATGACTTCGTCGAACACGCTTTGTGATTCCTCGTCCATCGTTGGGGGACTTTTGGAGGGATCTTTGGGGCCCTCCGTCTCGGCAATGGCGGCAGTCCCCAATGCCATCCCCGCCACGCCAATGATGCAGCTCATCATTAGAGCGTGCTGTGTGCCATGCGTAGTAATGTTGATCGCGGAGATGCCTCCGCCCAACTTGCTGCATTTGTTGGTGACCAATGACGATGTGGACGAAATGTTGCGATGTGAAACAACTCTGGGTCGGTTTTGATTCTGCGAGCACTTCAACGAATGGGGGCGGCGGTTGAAAGATGATTGAGTCGTATGATGCCGTGGATGGCGGAGATGGGAGGCTGTGCTGCCTCTTATGGCGGCGATCATGGTGAAGGTCGATGACGATGTGAACGTTGGATGGGTGATTGCGAGGTGATTGCGTTATGGGATGGGCGGTAGCTTTCAATTTGTTATTGTACCTCGATTGGGATCTACCTTTGAAACATATAACACACCTAACTGTCAAAAGTGACTCAACAACATTGAGTACAGATTCCTCGATTTAGGAAAGGTAGTTATTTGCAGTTATTTGCATTGGAATGAGTCAGGATTCTTAAAAAGTAGGATTATATAGATTCTACATACAACCTATACAAAAAAATGGCGATATACTCATACCCTCAGGGCATTTTCGTTGGTATGTAAAGGGACTGTCATTAAAAGAATTTATCAGCTTGTTCACAAACTACTAAGCCCTAGAGTTGTGTCCCATTCTCACCCCAGACACTTTTTCCAGGAGCAGAACTGGCGGACCTGGCTGGGACCTATCAGGATAGGGATTGTTCAGGGCTTCAATGAGATGTTCAAACCTTGGGGATCATTCAGGTTGACCCCAGGTGGGATGATGCCAGGATGATGCAAACATTGACCAGAAAACATGATTTTGATACTTTCAACATCAAGTAGTTATGTAGTTACATAAGATGATATGTGTGTTTCACAGTCAGATGTAACTATTATTTGAAAGATGCTATTTAGTAGTTTTTGTCTTAGTCTTGTGATGCATAATGAATCTGATGCCAGATGACACAAACATCACTCTGCACATGGCCACTGTATACTTATGCCACCATCATCCAGGTATCCAGGTATCAAGGGTTGTGAGGCAGGATGACCACCTAGGCCTGGATATCCCATCATTTCATCCCATCATAATTGCAGATGTGACACAACTCTGCTGAGTCCCTCTTTGAAATTTCCAGAGTGGCATGATTATTACTTCATTTCGGAACAGTCAGGAAACAGAGTGAAGATTATTTTGTGAACACTAGCGTTTCCTTACTACCTAATGTAAAAACACACCATGTGTGTCTTGTCCGTATAAGCCAGTACAGACAGGAGGCACTTACTGTGGTGGTCAATATACTCTAATGAAATCCCACAATACCAATAATCACCCATTATGTGCACAACTGGTATCTACATACTTAATAAGTTCATATTAAATATAAGTGCATTTTATGCAACACGTAGGTTTGTAACAAAGAGGTATAACTAATCTACTGTATAAACCTGGATAAGTACAATTAATAAACATACAAAAGATTCCTTTAGTGGTTCTCATAAACTGGTCAAAGCTAGTGTTTGTATCAGGACAAAAAATATAAGTTTGTTTATTTCTTTCATATTTATGTTGGTAGCCTCTATGATACCCCATTTGATCTAACATATCCCTTACTTAATCTATGATGTCCGCCCCTCCATCATGGCTTCATTATGTCAAATAACTTTAAGTTTGACAGCCAAGGAGACTCATCGAGAGCTAGAAATATGTATATCTTGCTCCAAAAAAGGGGATTCCAATTGTGCAGTTCAGTTCCATCCAGATGAGATAACCTCACCAAAAATACATATGTCCAGAAATTTTGATCAGTAGTGAGATCATTGATTTATTTTTTGCTTTCAGTGAGACCATCAAGCACACAAATTGTTGTATAAAACTTGCATCCTCTCAGTTGTTTGATGGGCATCCAATCAATTAAATAATGACCTCGTGCTATTTTCAATTGTAGTGGGTAATTTTATGTTTCTTGTGGTTGGAAACTTGGTAATTGCCATTTATTCTTTTGTTGTGCAAAGCATGTGCAAATTGATTTTTGTACAATTCACATGGCCAAATTTACATGCACACTAAGTGGGGAACATTCTTTTCAGCTTTCTGGTATGTTTGTGGACAACCTTTGGTGAAGGGTATTTTACAAATTTTGTGTGTGCACTTTGCCTTCAAGCATAGTGGAAATGTTTCATTATTTTTATGGAGGTCCAAGATGAGAATCCCTTTTTTGTGTTCAGGGACGGCTGGTTCAAATTTAATTATTTTTGAGGCTGTTGATTGCATTTGGACTTTCTTTGCATGAGATTCTATTAAGAATTTTTGTAGGTGCATGTAGGATAGTTGATGATTTGTTGGCCTGCACAGCCAAAGATGTTTCTTGTTTTCAATAAAAATCTATCAACATGGGAGGTTCCTTTGGGTGTGCCCAATTTGAATAATTTGTACAGGTGTGTTCACTGGTTGGTGTGGGTGACGGATTTTATTTTGCATGCAGGACAGTTGGTATTTTTTAGCATACAAGAAATTATGAAAGTATATCGGTTACATAATACTGCTAAATACAAAAGAAATCACAAAGCTCTGTCTGTCAACCGTCTGACAGACGAAAATGTCTAGAAAAATATATACAACCATACATTGATTAATAGATCTTTTTAAATGTTTTAGGATGCTGGTCTTATTTCGTCGTACATTCGTACTGTGATTTACAAGTTATTGTCTGTTGAAGGTGAAGGACTGAAAAACAGGGATTGATTAGTTCTTGTAGAAATTTGGCATGTTTCTACATAGAGATACTTATGATGTTGTACATTCATATGGTACACTCTTGGTATTCTTTGATATGCTTTTTGTGTGATTTTGGTATGCTTTGGTGCTCTATTGATCCGCTGTTGGTCTGCTGTATGACATTACATTCCTCTCCAAAAACAAGAATCATGCAGGATACTTTGTTCCATTAGTTAAGCGCATTATTAGATGCACATGAGATGTAAGACTTGTTGCTCCCTTTGGTACAAATGTGAGATAGAGACTTGCTGAAGTGTCAGCACATGGCTTGTGGAGCAATTTTTTGTCCTTGGTGTATAATTATTGACCTGCTCTTGATGGGGGGCGCTAGAGAAGCAAAGAAGGAAACAGCATCAATGGCTGTTGTAAAACAAAGGATGGGGAGAAATGCCAATACTGTTGCAGCTGCCAATTTTGACATGGGGTTGATGGTGAGAGACAGCAACACTCTCTCCATTTTTATGGTTTGTCTAAATTCCCATGGTGAAGTTCATGGGCCGCTTGGCGGCCCATTTTCGACCCCGCCGTGCAGTGCGACTACCGCTAAGCCTACCCTCCTACGACTACTCAAGTAAAAAATAAAAAAGCCCCACGATTCTTCGTCCGATCACAAGACGATACAACAGGAGGTAACATCATGAATCAACCATGGACTACTTATTCTCAAGTCACAAAACTATGGGTCACACTCATGATTATATCGTCAAATTGCTACTGCTTGGCTGCAATGGATCCATGGCCGACAATCAATTCCTCTCCACAGCATTTCTACCCTGTCAACAGCGGCGTGTCCAACATGGACAATGATATAAGAACGTCGTCACACTCAAAAATTATTTCTAACTGTACTTGCAAATTCTTTATCTGGGACGCTTGGTCTTATTTCAAGTATCGAGAGATCACTAGCCAATTAAATCGAAACACATATGAGGGGCTGGGTGGACGTAAGTTTGTTCGTGCGCAGCCAGGATCCGTCCTAGAAAAGTGGTACCCACAGCTGCGAAAGGGGGCGTTGAAGAAAGATGGCTGTTTACTTTGCGGGTATTCGTTTACTGATCATTTGGAGTTTTGGTCAAAGTGCAAACAAATCCGAGGACAAGGCAGAGTGTCTTGTTTTTTCCGGTATCTAGAATCTACGTCGTCCAACTTGAAGTGTCACCCTGAAAGATCTGTATCAGCGATGGATCAATCCTTTCATCAGCAATACGTTGAAGAATGCTCGAACGATACACAGAGATCAAAGAGGAGGGGGAAAGAGTTGAAAAGAACCTTTGATGGCAATGTTTCATATTTAGTACCTCCTTTTAACCCCTCGGCTGATGGAAAGCCAAAGAAGCTGTGGACAGTTCTGATTCTTGCGATGGCAAGAACTGCTGCATTGGCGAGAGTTGACGACCTCATTTGGTTTGACAAAGTTGCATCACTGCAAAAAGAACACGAGCAATAGTCTATCATATGTGTTCTTCACCTGCTCTCAGATATTTACGTAAAATTTAGTATAGCATGTTGCCAAAATATCCCATCAGGTCAGGTGTACTAATACTACTCTTCACTTTGTGATCTTCGTGTGCTCCCAATCGACTGAGGTTCCGGATCTTTCGCAGTGCAACACTAGGACAGCGGTCATTTTTGCCATCTTCAGCAGGGCCGTATGATGAATCGAGGCACATGAGTTCAAACCGGAGAGAAATCCGCATGCGAGCGAACCTGTGAGAGTAATATTTAGAACACTTGATTTCTACAAAAAAGGGTTAAATCAAAGCAGTCTTCGAAGCTCACCAGGTGATGCCATCTTTTCCAACTCGAAGTGGGACCCACTCCTCGATCTGACCGCCAGTGCCTAAAGAGTCAAGACTGACATCAGCACTGCCCAGTTCTACGTCACTCATGAACTTCTTTTCGTAAACTGTGACTTGAAGACACGTTGGTGGTCCCTGTGAGGAACAGAAGGTAATCGCGACGATGGCATGAGGCTTGCTTGCAAAACATGGCATGGCATGGCACAGCAGGAAAAACACCCGCGATGCTTACCTTAAACAATGATTCTCTGTCTGAGTCAAAGCTTTTCCCTTCGCAATTGACATCCTCAGGCAACGGGAAGCGGAATCTTACAATGCTGCCCCACGAGGCTGGTGCATTTGGCCCAGAGATCTTGGAGATCTTCCTTGCTTGCGTCATGGCGCTATCTAGGGACCGAGCTTTATGGTTCAGAGGAGCTGATGAACCTTTCCTTTTCAAGCGAAGCATAGCATAAGCTGTGAGAGAAGACGAACCACTCGGGGTTGTCACGTTCTTCAGATCTAGAAGGTCCACTTGTACAAGAGCTAGAAATCGTTGTGGAAGCTTCAAAGAACGAAATAAAGAGTTTCCATATAGATGTTGTCGGATGCTGTTTTCGTAGGGAGAAGGCTCCATCAAGAATCCACCTTTCATCAACAAATCACCACCTGCGTCACGTTCCCAAGATGGATGCGCGGAACAAAGCGCTTTCGTCAAGCACACACCGCCTTTTAGTGAACACCATAGCCCTAGCAAGTGCAGGCCACCACTTGCACGAATCGTGTGCTCGCATGCACTTGCAATTAACCCCACAGTCAAGGTTTGGTACTTCCCTCGTCCCAATGCTGCGCTTGCTGTTTCGCCTGCTTTTGAGTCTAATGCCTCGACTTCCCAAGGATCTACAAACCGATAACGGGAGGTAGCCGACGGGTGACTTGCAGCATAGCTTTTTGGCAGAGAGAGATCACTCCAAGTGATAGGTTCGATGACCCGCATGAGCTCCATTGCCTTCAACCTCTCCTGAGCTTCATTGTCGTCGCTGCCTGTCTCATGCGATGCAAGCCACTTGATGGCGTCCTGCTTTTCAAACAAGACAACGATTACGCTGTTTCCAGGTTCACCTACTCTCAAGGTTCGGAAAGCAACTCCAGAACCGGCTTGGATCATGTTCCTCACCATAGCATCACCTCTGGTAGTGTATCCTTCGACAGAAGCAGTCGCCATTGTAGCCGATGGTATTTCAAACTCATCCCCCGAGGCATTAATCGAAACTGAGAGCGGACTCGTAGATGGCTGCTGATGAATGTCACAAATCAACGGTGCGATCTCATCAACAATTTCGATTTCGATTGAACGACACCAGCTGAGTAATGGTCTAACCATCCTAGAAGCAATGCTAAGATTTTCTTCTTCGTCGACATCAAGAGATCCTTCGGAGATGCTCCCATCGTATCCATCGTCCCCTTCATCATCGCAATGCTGCATCTCAGAGGGTGGGGCTGCTTGCTCTGCTGTTTGGGCGGCAGCGACGGCGCACAATTGTTTTCGTAACTCAGTCAAAAATAAAAGTTGCGAGAAAAGTCGGAATTTCCTCTTGATATCATGATCTATTTCATTATCTGAAGGTTCCTCCTTCCCGTCCTCTTGTTTAGGTGGAATTATGCCCCTTTGTCGACAGTCATCAATTTCGGTGCATTCGATTTTCTTCGACCCAATGTGGATGAACTCAGAAGTCGAATGTAAAGCTAGCTTTTTAAACAAAAAAGCGTTTGGGGACGATTGAGTTCCTCTCTCTTTGATGATTCCTTTAACAGGAGGGTCGCTAAACCTCAAATCGAATGGCAACGACCCGGATACAGCGTGCAAAAGCTTCGTGAGAGTTGAATATGGCCCAAAAGAGCCGCATCTAAAACCAGTGTCGGTAAGGCGAATAATTGCATGCTGCACAACATCGTCACGCTTGATCACTTTAGATGGTGAAGGTACCTCTGTGGGCGTTTGATCTGTATTCAGCGCACCAGCATCATCATAGTTCGTCAGGGGTAAAGTGTCTGTTGGAACGAGATTCGTTTTGAAGCTGAGAGTGAAGACTCCTGGATCTTGTGGGTGGGGGCGAATCAGAAACTGACCGGGCATTCCATCGCGGAGCATTTCTGTAGCCTCTTCGCGACGGCAGTCTACGAGGAACTCCCAACCCCCGCTTGTCACACCCTCAACGCAATCAATTGCGTTCTCATTTCCAAAAATAATTTTCATGCTTCGCCAAAGATTTTTGCCACCATCGAAATCGACAGGACAATCGGGCTCTGCCTTAATCAACGTGTCCAATGATTGATAACAGCGGCCCCAGTTAATAGAAGAGAGGCCAACACGCACTGCCAGCAATGTTTCTTTTGCAGCATTGGAAGATAGATCAAAGGTCCCACCACGATGAAGCCACAAACATAGTTCTAGTTGCCAGATGATATTTCCAAAATTTCGCCGTGTCCATTGACTTGAGGTGTGATACTTGACACCGGCATAGTTGACAACAGCATCATTTGATAACCCGAGTAATTCGGAATTGTTCATTAAACAAAGCGCAGCATCTCGTATAGTATCTTCGGCTAGATCATTCCTACCTATGAGGCATTGTAGCAATACAGAGAGCACAATCCGACGAGGTCGACAACGAAAGGAGAGCAGTTCCAAGGCCTGATCAATGATGACATCATCATCAATCTCAAGTGAAGATTTCAAGTCAGATATTGTGTTGTTTATTGAAGTTAGCAACCCAACACTGTCGCAGGGCTTATGGAGCACTTCTGAGGCCCCTGAGGAAATAGGCGGTTGGCTATGGTGGGCAAGAGACTCAAGGCTACAATAATGGGGCTCGCCATGAAAGCTGGAAGATATTCTCGCCATTTCACGTAAAAGTCTACTGGCAGAACACACCCGAACCAAATGCTCTTTCAATTCATACCAGAACGAAGAGAACTTGGGAATATTAAGCGGTTCTTCTTTTTTGATGACTTGAACCTTGGATACTGTTATATCATTCGCGTCCGCTGACGAAGTTAGCTCCCGTTGACCTGTGCTTGCTGTGAATGTAGACTTTGAGGCGGGGGCGTCCAAAGAATCGAGTATTGAAGATGGCACGGTGTCCGAAGCTGGTTGAGGTTTCGCTTTAGGTTTGGGTGGTGGAGCATCAAATGCATCAAATATTGAAGAGGACATTATGTCTGACGCAGGTTGTGGTTTCGTTTTAGGTTTTGGCGGTGGCACGTCGAAAGAATCGAATATTGAAGATGACATATTGCCTGAAGCTGGCTGATGTTTCGCTTCAGACTTGGGTGGTAGGCTATCAAAGGCATCAAATATTGAAGAGGACATATTGTCTGACGCAGTTTGTGGTTTGGCTTTAGGTTTGGGTTGTGGAGCGTCAAATGCATCAAATATTGAAGAGGACATATCTGACACATGGTGCTCCTTGACTTTAAGTTTTGGTGGTGGGGCGTCGAATGCGTCGAATATTGAAGATGACATGACATCTGAGACAGGTTGTGCTTTTGCTTTTGCTTTGACTGGTGGTGCATCGTGTGGGCTTCCTTGAGGACACGCGCGATGTACCTCAGATAACGACTCCTTTTCAGACTTCACTTGACTTTTTATATATTTTTCGTCCTCGTGTGGATTGGCAATTTCAATCAAAATTCTTATCGATGGTATCTCAATGCCACAGCGGTTTAACGCACTTGACACAAGCAGCGCGGAAGTCCAAAGAATACGTTTCTGTGGCTTGAGCACTTTTAACAAAGAAGGACCCGAGCAGAAGTTGATAACTGCATTAGCTCTCTTGACTATACTACTGCACCAGGAGGCCGCCGACGTTTCCGAGGAGACTGCCTCACACGAAGAAATGAAAGGAGTCACGCAGTCATGTATTATTGTATCGTCAGTTTCACGATTTGCTGTCATATGAGCAAGTCGCAGCATTGCATCGTTTGGCCGATTCAACCAAAGCAATTGTAAACAATCAAAGCAATTATCGCCGTTCGGGGAGTTTTTGATATGAGGGATAAGAAGATCCCTTGCGTTGGTGCTGAGGCAAGGCGACCATTCGCAAAACTTGATTGGATCATCTTCTGCGTCAACGGGAGAATTTGAAACACTTCCTGAGCCTGCGAATCCCCCTCCTCCTCCCATGCTGCTTAGGTTGAAGCCGCCACCAATCGTAAGAGTATCAGTGGATACGGTCGGGGCTCTTGAAGAGTACTCCACCAATCGAGCAACAAAGAAAGCCAATGAAATATCCTGCATCTGAGATTTGATAATATCCAACGCGGATGTTATCATGGGGGGTTCTGCTAGTAGGAAGAATGAAGCAGCAGATGCATACTTCCGCTTCCTCAACAAGCTATATGCATTCTTCTCGGCAGCCTTTCTTCCCCTTTCAGATCTAAAATCATGGTCAGTAATGAACTTAAAAAACTTCTTCCCTGAGTCTGATTTGTCTGTGGCAGCAATAGCACGAAGTTTGTTCATGTTTCTCATGGCAATATAGTATAAAGCGCAATCCATTACACTTTTGGAAGATTTGTATATAGTCTGTGCAATCTCTTCTGCGACCACAGCTAATGCTTTTTCAGAACGGACCCAAAATGGGATACCAACTGAACGTGCGGATTCCCAATTTAACTTCTCCACTGGTGGACGACATGAATCAATTAGCCTACTCTGAGTATCACTCATGAGTGCCGCGAGGAAAGCTGCTGATGCCGCTGTGTCAAATTTCGCATCTGTTTGTTCAATATTTACATTGGATCTTTGATGCAAAAATACAGGCCTTCCACCTTCATAAGAGATCATTTGTTGCTTTACATCGCCCTGATTTCGAGATATGTCTTTGGCTGCCAACAGACGCCTCATCAATGTCACACTAAACAGGCAAAGTTGGGACAGTGTATCAAGTTTTTTAAATGATGGCATGTTGCAAAGAATATCACCAATAACCCAGACACAAGCTTGTTCGTCTTTGTTCAGTCCTTGGAGTGGTGTGGGCAAAGGTTTCTTTATGGCATCTTCTACCTTCTGCTTGGCTCTTTCTGAAGACAAGGTTGCGCTAAATTCTATATTTTGTGCAGGGTCATGTCGAGACTCTTCAAATGGACATAATGACTTTTGCAATTCTGAGAGCGCACGCTCTTCCACTGATGGAGGTTTAGCATTGGCCTTATTCAAAGACATTGCGGTCATTAAGTTGGCCGAAGACTCGACACCGCCATTTTCAGTTTCTTCTTCAACTGGTTGCATCACTGTCTTTTCATTGACAATTCTGAAAGGAGCGCTACTCAACGATCCATTTGCAACCCACGATGGTCTCATTGATTCTTCGGGATTCATCCACTGCGCCAGCCACTTGTACAAACCATGTGTATGGCTCTTGAGTGCAAGGTGGACACCCTCTCGTTCTGTACAAATATTTGCTATGATTGATTCAGGGTGCCAGTCAGATCTCAACAAGTTCTGCTCGTCGTTTATATGGACAGCAGACCGAAGCGCCGATGTCAAATGAGGGAATGCATCGTGTGGGCTGATTGTCTCGTTGAACAGGCCAGACTCATAAAATAAAATAGTGATTGGCTGCCAAATGAGTTGATTGGATGGTCGGCGATACAGCAGGGCGGCACTTGATGTGAAGAGTATCAGCCAAGGGAACGCGTCATGAAAGCCACTACGAATCCATCTAAAATCTAATATCACTTCGTCGGAGACCTCCTTCACATTGTTAATGTTTATCTTCGAACATTTGTATGGAGCTTCATCCAAAGAAGTGTCAACTTGGTGCTTGGTTTCAGGAAATGCAGTCCATATTGTCAGCTCTTTGCACTGATGCCTGCTTCCGATGCATCCAAACAACTCCAATGAAAATGCACGAAATATGAAAGATTCCTTCGGATCGGTTTTGTTGCCAACACGACCAATTTCATGAACATTGAACACAGATGGGTAATTCCGAAACTTTGCTTTGATATTCGAAACTGAATTCGAACCTGATGCTTCTGTACAAAAAGTCTCAATAAATAGCAAGGAAGTGCTACCTGTGCTGTCGTGAGTTGCGACTAGCCAGCCCTTCTCTGTAGAGTTGACGAAAGACATGGATTTGATTGTAGATTGACTCTTGCTTTCTTGTTCTTCGAGATGGATGGAACCAATCTCCACGAAGCGGGCATTTTCAGGGTCAATATCAAGAACTACTTCCAAGCGACCAGCTTTTACTATTCTTTGCCCGGGCACTGCCCATAAAATCAATGCTCCGCCGTACATTTTATTTGAAACAACTGCACCTTTTCCAAAGTTCCATGGAATCAATAACACCGCTGGAGGACAAGACTGATCAGTTGCCCCGACAACAACGTCTCTAACGATAGCAATTATCCTTCCAAACTCTTGCTGATTTTCAGCACCGGCCCCAACCTCTAGCGTAGCCTGACTTTCACTTTCCGCTGAGACTTTTTGACGCCGACTCGCCTTTGATCCAGCGGATGATGTTGGTCCACTCCCACGAGATTTCTTTCCTTTACAACGTCGGAATCGCATTCGAAGAGGGACCCCAAATGAATCAAACCCAATTCGACGAACTGTTGCAATCGCATCTTCGAAAGAGTACCCTTCAAGGTTGACATCATTCACAGCAAGTAGTTCATCACCCAAGGCAATTGCACCTGCCCGCTCTGCTGGTAGACGACCTCCTGATAGCGGATTTTTCTTGAATGATCCAGCGATGGCTGGCATCCCAGCTTGGGCTTCCAGACGTAGTCCAATGCCGAAATCCGGATGAGGAGTGATGCTTACTTCATATTCCAGTTGCTGATTCCCTTCATCAAAGCTATCCACCGTCAAGGGTTCATCATCTTGATTCATGCCAAAATCCGATGCCGCACTACTACCTCGGCTAGCAGCATCGTCGAACGGATCATAACTTGGCATTGGAGGTTCTAATGCACTCCACGGAGGTGGCATTTCGTATACAATAAGTGTGCCACCTTGGGTGAATGCCACAAGACGAGGCGGGCCCCCAAAATTCTCATCGGGCCACCAACAAAGACTGGAAATGGAATGCTTGTCATATGATATCAATGATTCACTCTTTGCCATAGAAAATGTACGCGATTTTCCGGGCAATGTCAGCGTAGGAAGACAAAGAGGTAAAGGGGTCAAACTAATATCTCGTAAAAGCTGTGGTCCAGTCGTAGGTGTCGCAAGATCCTCTTCCAAATTGATAGCCCCGTGCTTTCTCCACCACAGATCGATCGATCTCCGATCTAAAGAAGCTCTTGCGCATAACCGACTGCCCGCTTCAAACTCAAGATTGGCACAGGGCAGATCCGCCAATCGAGGATCAGATATGATTCCCGGCATTGTTATCACGTGTTTGATGGGGGAACCGAACTCCATAGCACCAAAATCCTTATCACCCCACAAAGGCATTTCGATCTGAGTGACACGATCTCCACGCAAATGAGAAGATGTAATACGGAGCTCTGAGGGCGGCACATGACTTCCTCCCAGATCAGCCCCATCGCCCAACCATCTCGGTGCTTCCCCGTTTCCCGAAGGATGTCCGTCCCCGTAACTAACCCATTTCGAAGTAGAACCGCCACCCCCACTCTTCCCTTCTGTCTCCCAAGGATCCCAAAGCGGCCAAATCCCCTCCACTTGCAACCTCCCCTCGCCCCATCCCTCCTCGAGGGCCACTTCCTCCTCTACAGATCCCGCGGGCAAAATGGCCGCAACACTCTCAAAATGCGCTGGCAGAGCATCATCTCCTCCACTCTTCATATACGACAATCTACTCAGCCGTAGGGCAGGGAAGGCATTTCGAAACGTCAATTCGGCAATCCATGCACCGGCATGCGTGCCCGGTTCGGAATGAGAGGGTATCGCCGATGGATTGGGAGTCTGATGAAGATTCTCACCTAGCAGGGCACGATTGATCCCCGCGGAGGTTTCGGAGGAGACAGATCCCGAGGAGGGGTGGCGTTTATATTGAGTGGAGAAATCGGTGGTTATATCTTTGGGAATGGGTGACAGTCCTTCTTTGCTAGTGGTCTTTTTTGACTTGGACCCACCGCTGCTGCTTGTCGGAGAAGTATCCAAATCACCTAAATTTGCCGCACTGATCCCTCGCACCCAATCGGCTCTACTCTTGGGCGGACTGTTCCATTGCATCAATTGCCTCCAACTGTTTTGACTAAAAATTCGCACGGAAGAATCTGAAGAGCACGTGGTGAGTAGTAAGTCGTTGCCCTCCTCTTCTTGTTCGAGGTAGCGGTTACTTTTGTTGTTGTGTGCGTAGGAGGAAGTGGTGGTTCCGTATCCTCGGAAGGCGAGGCGGGTGACTGGGGCGGAGTGGACAAGGAAGGGTCCGGGTTTGTAGAGGATTCCTCCTTTGAAGCCCCTTCTTTGGTTGGTACTAGTGCCGTTATTACCATTGGTGCCATCAACCACCGACGGAGCAGAACCAAACACATTTGCCAAAAGCCCATCAAATTTATCCTTCCCCCCTCCCGCACTCTCACAAGGCAGCGGCGGATTCTCCACTGGACCAACCTCAAATCCTGATCGTTTCCTCACGTGCCCCTGTTTCAACGGCGGTTTTCCCACTGCCGCCTTGGCCGCGGCCGTCGCCGCATCAATCTGACTGGAGGCACCTGCGTTGGCACTACCCCTGGTCATATCATCACGAACAAACGTTCGAACTCCAAAGGGGAAGGGCACTCCCACTCCCTCACCCCGGAGGGCGACGACAATGGCATATCCATCCCCCGACAGTGAAGCGTGTTCAATGATGGAACCCAACTTGTGTGTCCAGAGCAATCCCGCTGTTTGTTCGTTGCTAAAGTCGTAAATGGCGAGTTGATCGGCATGAACGATGAGTACTCGTTGCGAGGTAGAGGAAGGACATAAAATGACAGGTCCCACCGTTGTGGACGGCGTGGCGGGTATGCTCTCTTCCAGTTTGTCGGCATTGATGTTCTTATTCTTCTTGAGGGGAGCTCGACAAAAACACGGCCCTTCCCCCGATTGAAATCCAAATACCGTTCGCACGTTGACATGACATCCCTCCCCCCACCGATATTTGCCGTAGGCATGAAGTTTGGGGTCTGCCAACGCGGGATGATACGAACGAACGAGACCATGCGAAGTGACGACATATACAATTCCGTTGCGAGGGTGGGCAGAGAGGGCCACGATGGAACGATCACTGTCGCCTCCTCTGCCTTCCAATTTTTTGTTGCCGTGTTCGACGTCATCGGCGTCGAAACGAATGCGAATCCGTTGAAAGATCACTCTGGATCTGGAATGAATGCATGCCAATTCGCTGAATCGCTCTCCGTTGCATTTTTTCTTGTCAAGGACCGTAAAGATGATTTCGAGTCCTCGATAACAAAGCGACGCGAATAACGCAGGGTTGTCCTCGTTCTGTGGGGCGGCAGTTGCAGTCGGTGCGGAGGAGGATGACGACGACGTCCCCCGCCTTGATATTACCGTGGAAGGCGCGCGGAGCGCATCAAAGGAGGCTCCGGAATGATTTCGAAACATTCTACGGATGTTGCCGAGATGTTTTTAGTGGTAGAGGGGAAGGCGGGGCCTTTCGTTGGATTGCGGTCGTGATCGTCAAGTGCTGGATGATGTCTGTGTGATGTGTAGCAGTGAGCTTTCGTTTAGGTGGAAGCACGACGGAAGCAGGATGTCATGGTTGATATCTGTTGATATCATCTGTTGTGTACTATTACGGTACGTAAGAATTGTAAAATACCTAAGATGTATGTAAGCTAATGTAAGGATGTATTATACCATTATTATTTACCCTCCAACTGAGATTCCCCTTAAAGTATTGTACCTTAACTTGTGTAAGATCCTGCATAAGTTGTTTTTACAACTATGCAGGATCTTGCACAAGTTAAGCCTTTTAAGGCATTAGATTGCATGATCAGCCGCACTGGCCGTGCTTGTGATCGCATTAAAGCGGCACCTTCACTTTTGCGCGATCAGCCCCACACCAATCATTCTCTTCACCTTTTTGTCCTCAACACCTCCATTCCTCTTCCATCCGCTGTTTTGTCGTCCCTGCAAGGCCTTGCATGCATCACGTGTCTCTCCTCTCTCTTCATTCTTCTGAACCTTCTATCAAGGCCCCATCCCTTTTCGTTGGCATTGACAACTCCCTCTATCTTCAAGTGATGTCCTCTGTTTGCACGCATACATGTCCTAGTTCAACACTCTTCCAAGAGCTCTGTCCACATCACTTCAATTTTCATCCTTGACACATCCGTCATCTTCCTCTTCTATCCCTCCCCAGACCAAATGTTCTGCCCTGACTGTCGCAACAACCCATGCAAGGCCCTTCCTTATAGGCAGGGTTTGCAGGCAGAACTTGACTCCTTGAGCTCCTCCATGACCCCCTCTCATAAGCATAATCATCTCTATTGCAAACTCGTCTTCGGTGAGCATGGAACTCTTGGTCGTTGTGTTCGAGTATGCATCCCTAATGCGTAATCAATTTCATACGCAAGTTATGCCCTGGACCATCAGGCACGTACACAGGCCACGGGGACATCGACAAAGAAGGCCAAGAAGTACCTAATGATGACATGATGAGTCGTTCGAGGGTGTTCTACTGGAGGGAAATGTACTTGTGCTGGATTTCGATAACAGCATGAAAGTCAAAGTTTGTGTGTCTTTTGAAAATGCATTTTATCCCATTTTGCATGTTTGCAAGTTAGTTTATCAATGAATCCAATGTTTCGGGTTGGACTGGTACTTTTGTTGGAGAGGAGTACACCAACACAACAATTATCTGTGACAGTGACGCATCTTGGAACGAAGTCTTCTTCTATTGCACAAACAAGATGGAAGAATTGAGTGAAGTTGTCTACAATAAAGTCAATAGCTGACATGACGGCTGAGTTCACTTTGTGGTAGATGTCATCTCTGGGGTACCCAGTTGGGACGTTAATCATTGCAACAATACCAAGCATGTTCTTGAAAACTTAGGTTGACATTAACACAATTTGTCTACTATTAATATATTTCCCAATTACCCAAACATCTATTCAATCAGTATCATTGTTCTGCCTTTTCCTCTTTTTTTGTCGGGTCCATGTATGTTGTGCAGCTAATAGTAGGGGGGGTACCAGTCAAATCTAATCACTTAATTAATTATTTATGTCCAAAGGTTTCAAAAAACTAAAAACTCCTACTTTTTGTGCGCACTTTGATTTACACTCTAACTCTGTAGCCTCATCTCAACGCTTCCCTTAAAAAGAGGAGGGAGGCTGGAGACAACAATTCACCCATTGAACCTCCTCCCTCTTTTTGATACCTCAATTTAACACCCCTTTGTTCATCCTAACGCATTTTTCATGCAATGTTGGCATGGGGGTGGTATTAGAAAATGCCAACGTTGTGTGGGAAATGGGGTTTTGTGGGGTGATCCTATGTTACTCTTGGAATCGCAGCTTTACGAATCTCCCATAATTCAGCAATTCGTCCATGACGAACCTTGCAACCATCGCGTCCATACCAAATTCATCGAAACTATAGCTTATTTGCCCTCCAAAACACCTCCCAACTTCTCCCCAGACCGCAAGCATCATGCCAATACTTCATTTACGTCATCCCCGCCATTATTTGTCACCAATTCCACCACAACAGCGCATCTCGCGATCCTGCTGCATCCACTGCAATCAATCCACACTCGCCACATTTAATACGCAGCCACCATGTCGCCTCTGCCCGAATCAACCCCGCGGACGTGCTATTATTAAGTTATAGGACGCGGCAATGATTAAGCGAAAACAAGCTGGTAAGAAAGCAATGATCTCGGGCAATGTTTCCATTTCAAATATAATTTATTGTTTTGCTATTCACAGGATGAAACGAAACGCCACCGCGGACACAAATATGGAAGAAAATTGTGCACCTGAACAATATAATGGAGCAGAGGATGAGATGGTGAGAATAATTGTGCGAAATATTTACAAAATTGTTCCTAAACAACTGAATTGCCATTCATCTCAGTTGGCAATGGCGCCGCTGTTTTGGAATGCACAGGAGGGAGGACAATCCATCAACAGGGATTCGGCCATAACAAACTCAGGGGAGACGGGGGGAGCAGTGAGTATTAGATTCTCGTTGTTTTATTTTTATTGAATTCATATATAATATCACACTTTTGCATTGCAGGTAGAGGCAACGCCGCCAAGGGAAATGGCTGTTAATGATGGAGATATATCATCAGTGGCAGGGGAGGATGGGCGAGTGGTTGTATGCATGAAGAAAGCACCTAAGAAGAGGAGGCGGATGAAGTCTAGATTTGCTAGGAATCTAAAGAAGAGGTCCAATCAGAAGGACTCCTCTACCCAGCGGATTTTTGACGATGCCCTGACAGCTGGATTCATTGCCCTACATGCCATGCAACAACACAAGTAACATCACAGGCTGTGGCACGTAAACTAACCAATTCACAATTAACGAAAGCACTTGTTCAATGTACGCACCAGAAACACATTGCCAGGCTGACAAATATGAAGGCTACCCATGCTGCTGCCATTAAACGGAGAGATGATTCACTTAGCCAGTCCATGGAGCTCGTGTCTGGGTTTCATCAAATGTTTGCTGATTGTCTGGTTGAACTTAGAGAGGAGACTATTCCTAAGGAGAAAGCGGTTAAACTATCTCAGAAGGCAGCAACTGCTCATGCCAAATACATTGAGTACAAGTTCTTGACAGATTCACTTATTGATGAGATTTGAGATGAGCAATCAAATAGTTTAGAACTCAGTGAGAAGCTTTCATAGTATGAGGAAATGATTGACTATCTCTATGAAGAGTTAGATTGCAAGGATAGAGATTACCAGTCTATCATTGAATATATTGATTTGTTCTATGCAGAAGATGCTGCGACAATGGTGCCTCGTGCAATAAGCAAACACTATGTTCGTAATAAAGATGGGAAAGGTAATTATGCATGCATGTGTCATATTGTAATTAATTGTTCTAATGTATTGTGTCTCTTTCTCTTTGCAAGTATGCATGCTGAATGGTTACCACATGTAGACAAATTGATATTGGAAATGTTGTTGAATAGAACTCCTCCAACATGTGTGCAAGCCAATATATATGCTGCAGCAAAGGCCATGTTCCCTGATTTTAATATTGTCACAGAGTTGCCCAGTCTCAAGCATATCAAAAACATGCGCACAACTCTGTGGCGGGTGACAAAAACTCTTGCTGCTTACCAGATAGGCAATGCAAAAGTATTAAAACAACTACACACAGATGGAACAAGTAGATGTCAGAACTCCTTAATTGATTTTGTAATTGGTGTACTCAGTAATGACAATGAGTTCAAAACAATCTGTCTTGACGGTGCCATCATTGCAGAAGATGGAACTACAGAGAAGTGTGCCAGGGCTATTATTTGATCATTTGATGACAGCGATCGGTTACTGATTAAATGGCGTGAGGAAATTGTGCGCATGTTTCCAGATAGATCGGACCTGCTGTCATCAGTCCCTGAGCCATCGGCTTTAGATGTGTCAAGGATGTTAGGTGGTATGCTATCACATGATAACTGCAATCCAGCCAGAGACCAGGGAAAACGACTTGAAACTTTGATCACAGAGTTGGCAGAAGCAAATGGTGTACCTGAGTCTGAGCGTGTTGTGTATCAAGGTTCCTGTCACAATCATCTACAAAATACTTGGATGTATCATGTAGAGACATACCTTGCACGCAAGTTGGAAGATCATCTGAAGCACGATTTAGAGTTGATACCTTCGCATCTCCGTGTGACATGCCGCCTTAGTGAATTATTGATACAGGTTGACAAGGAATAGAATTTCTCAGCAAACTACCCAAAGGGTCACAGCGATGCATTTCATGATTGGCTGAAGAAGTACCACCCTGGAAAGCAATTCCTTCCAACAATTCGTGTATGTGGGGGCAGCCGTCAGGACTCCGCATTTGAAGGAGCCTTCCCTGTTTACGATGCACTTGACGAAATACTATTGTTTACAGAACACTGCCTTAACTCAGGTGAAAACATTTTACAGCGTTGTCTGTTCACAGTATCAGGGTCAATGGAGGTAGTAGCTCAGCTTCGTTTGGCCTCTGTTTTCTTTCTTTCACTTATTGTCCCAATGCGTTGGCTTGCAGGAAATACGCACAAGCTGGCCCATCGGGATTGGGGGGAGCGGTCGATAAGTCAGCAGCAGTTGTTGAGTTGGATGGTAAGAGGTCTGAATTGGAGGATGGTGTACGTTTGAATGCTTTGAAAAAGAGGGACGAACAAGAAGATGATGGGGTTGGAGATCAATTGATGGAAATCCAGCAAGTTAATTGGCCTGTTGATAAAATATTGAATGGGGGGTTTAGAGTTGACATGTGTTTTCATTGTAGCGACGGAACATTGCAGTGGTATCGTGGCATTGTGCAGTCTGTTGTTCGCGATAAATCAAGCCAAAATAACACAATTGAGGTAATGATTTTGTGGGATGAAGAACATATTGATGAAGGAGAGCTGAATCCTACAAAACAAATATTGACAAAAAGGTTGTACAATCCACTGGTTCATGTCAATGGAGCTTGGAGAGAGGACTTGAGGCACCTCATTTCAGCTGAAAGTAACTAAATATATGTTTTATTACCTTTTTTGGACAAAATGTTTTATCTGACTCCTGTATTTTCATTGTATATTGTGTGTATTAACCTTTATTTGTAATGAGATGTCTTAAATGTTGATAATATGCAAGAAAATTGGTAGAAAATGGTGAAAAATGACCAAAATACCACATTTCGGGAGAAACACGCAAAAAACGTACTTTTCTGGTCAAATATTTTTTTCAGATTATGGGAATCTTCTAAATAGACCTATACCAGCGTCTCATTATTTTTTTACAGGAATCGGAGAAAATTATTTTTGGGCTGATTTGACTGGTGCCCCCCCTAATGTAAAGGAATTGTGTTCTATTGACATTAATATCAATCAATCATCTGATGTAGGTGAGATGAGCCAACTTTCCTCAGTTAGTGGTGCTGTTGCAATAGTATGTCTCAGACGCAAATTGGAGGACATTAAGGGAGCTTTATTTGAACTAAGCCAGTCAATTAAGGCATTAGCTAGTGGTTCTTTGTTTATGTCACCTCTTAAGGTGCAAGACAAATATCAAGCAAAATTGACCAGGTCTGACAGGCATGCGGAAGAATCACAGTCTCTCGAGGAGGTGATACATCAGAAAACCGAGTGTTTTGTGGAATTTGAAGTTTTGAACACTGGTGGTACAGCAATGCTTTGTAAGATTCTACCACCAAAAGACTTTCTCACATCCTTTGGGAAGCTACAAGGCAGCGGGATCTTAAAACTATTCCTACAGATCCATTGAAACTTCTGCTTGCGTGTGGATGGAAAACATTTGTCAGAGAAAGTGACAGAGTTGTAGTACCTGTTTTGTTGGAGTGAGAGACTGATGCAATCAAAAACATTCATGATTTTAAGAGTCATTGGAAGGATCAAGTTTTGACATGATGCCCTGATACAGATTACCACAAAGGCAAATATAGTGCTCTTGCCATTGTTTCTGCAAGTTCTGGTCCGATTCTTTTTGTCTTCTCTTATGACTATGGAAAGAACTGTGACAGTGTTAAACCCAAGTTGACTGTGCATGTTTTGGAAAAGATAGTCGTTCCTTCAAAGTTTCCTTGGTCAAGCCTTGGTCCTTCTTCATGGATTTACTGGGTGTTGGAGAAAGTGATCATGGCTTAGTTGTGGCAGAAATAAAATACAAAACTGTTGGGTTTCTCAATCAACCTCCTTCTTCTAAGTCATTGGTCTCATCACTGTTTCCAATTCACAACAACAATTTTCAGGTAGATTCGCCAAGAGAGAGTTGGAAGTCCAATGATTATTCTCTAGCTGTTTTTGGACTGGTGATATTTTGTTCGAAATTTTTGCAAGGCAAGATGAATATTCCTGCCATGAATATCTTTATTGATTTGGCAAAGAAATTAAGAACTGCTGTGGGGACCGCAGATGTTCCTACATTCAGACTTACAATTTGTGAAGTATTGTATGTTGTGGCTCTGAGGTTGATTTCAATGAAGGCAGCAGGGCTTCTGACTTCTGTTTCTTGAGAAGTGCTGGATGAAACTTACGACAAGAAGGTTGTCATGGAAGAATTTCAAGAGCAATTTAAAACTTCCTTTTTGGAATGGGAGGTCAGTAGTTTCTGACAAAGTTTACATATGTGACAAGGCTTGGATATGGATTTTAGAAGATCAATGCAAGCACATTAGTGTCATCACAGCAAAAGAAGGAAAGATTGTTGCTGGAAAAAATGATGATACATTCTGTCGTGCTGCATCATGCAAAATATATCCAGGGCAAAGAGGAAACTTGACTACACAACTGTCAAAGCTTTGTTCATTTTCAAGCTTCCCAATGCATCAGGTATGTTTGAATGTTTGTGCATTGTTAATCCTTTGTTCTTTGTAAAATGTTCTTATTTGATTTTTTGTAAGATAAAGATAGATCCGACACAAACAATCTCAAACAGGCCCTTCCAATGTTCAGAAATGTGCAATTTCTTCCAATCTGATTCAATAACAATTTTACACATGAAGAAAATCCATATGGGCAAGTTTGACTTGTAATAATGTTTTGAATGAGTCTTCTATTATTCACAGCAGTCACAACAGGCTTGCTACAGTAGTGGGTCAGCTAGTATCTACATGCTTCAGAACACCACAATGTGGCTGCCATACCTTGTCCATCAAGATCTTATCAAAGTTCTTTGCAATTTATCCTCTTACATTGAGTTCAATCACAGCATCCTACTTGAGGTATCAACTACGGCAACTTTCATACAATATCAGCATCAATTCGAGATGTTTAGTCCTCCAACACAGAAGTGTATCTAAAATGAAATTTCAAAGAATGATAAGAATTTGAGTTGTACTCCAGGAGTTGCTATTCACATCATCTGCTGGACAATAACTTTGGGTTGAAGAACATTGATTATGTGTGCTTGAAAGTCTTGGGCTTCCAACATGACCATTATAATACTGGTTTGCTACTGGATGGGTATGGGGTGAATGTGGGTGGATTTTTCTTTCCTTGCTTGGAAAAGCAGTCTGACACTGAACATGGTCCTGGAAAACTACAATACCCATTTACTCGACATGATGGTAGTCCATTTGAATCTATCAGAGAGTGACAAGGAAAGCAGAAGTCATGTGAACTCTTTTATTGATGCTGACGCAATTGATGTAGAACAACCAAAAGCTTCATAAAAACAATTTGAATCCAGTTCAGAGTCAGAGGAGATTGTCTGTCAGAGAGGGAAACACCATGAATCTAAACCCAGTGATGTGGAAGATCAAACTTCTTTCAAGTCATCTGAAGATTTGAGTGCATCGGATAGTAATTATTCTCCTGGTCAGTAATCTTCTGACAAGAGATACATATTACAAGAACGTGATATTGATAATTCTTCAACCTTGGATCATACTGGTTCTTCATGTATGGACAATGCTACTTCCTCTGACAAACTGTCAGTCAATGATGTTAGATTGAATCATATTCAAATTGGTCAGGTTGGAATAAATCAAGCTATGGATGATGAAGTCCAAATAATGCCTATGCTTAGCAATGATGATGATGGTATGTATTGTGATGGTTTTTATTGTAGTTGTAGAATACTTAACATGAGATGAAAATTTGTCACATCTTTTGTAAAGTTTGTTCAGCATGTTGTGGTTCTATTATCAACTATATTGATAAATCATGCATCATAGATGATCAAAAACTATGGTACAATCATTTACAACAAGTTTGAGATCAAACAGGGTACAATTTACTTCCCACCAAATTTTCTCTGTCTATGCCACATAAATTTGTTGAAAAAATATCAAGACTGGAACATACTTTTTAGACAGCAATGGACATTTTAGACAGCAATGGGTACTGTTGATGATGTCAATAGTTTTTACATGGAGGATGCAGAAGTTTATGGAGAAGAGAGTTCAAACGAGTTTGGAGAATTAGTACAAGGTCAATTTGGTGGCTGTTTGAAATATTACCAATGCTACATAGGTTTGTGGAGTTGCAATATACATTTGAAAGGTGCTTTTGATATTTTTGTGTAAAAAAATCCTGGAAGATGATGAGAGTGCAAAGAATCAATGATATCAAGACTTTCTTCCAGCAAATACCTTGATGTCATAATAATCTACAATCCAAAATATTCCGTTTTGAATGGAATAAAATATCACATCAGCAAAAGAGACGATCTGAAGGTGTGATGAATGGATCAATACATCGATATTCTGGGTCTAACGATGAAGGTCAAGGAAAACTCGTTATAAAATTACCAAATATCACATCATATGGCAGACACCCTGTTAATTGGCATGGACATCCAATGTAGTCATCCACATTTTTAGCTTGCCTAATTTGTTGGAGGGCCGGTTGGCCATTTCTAACTGAAATTTCTCGCAGATGTCCACCTACTCATTGTCAAGTTCTCTTTTATGATGGTGCATTTCAAACACATATTGGGCAACACAGAGACAACTCAAATATTCAAGACATCAAGAATGTACTTGGTTCAAGACATCAAAAGCATATCAGGCATGCTTATAGTGGAGAAGACAATTCTCAAACGCTGGGGTCTAATGTCTTTGTTTTGACTGCTGGAAACAAACCAATGTCCTTCAAATTTAAATATCCTCAATTCGGCAATCTGACTAAAAAACACTTATGAAACGAATGCTAAGCATCAATTTACTTGTGGAAACACAACAATGTATTGGATCCTATTGACGATCTGATGATGACTCATGGTGTGTCAGTTTCATATTGTAAAGGATCAAGTGAACTATTGGTCTTGAATTAGTTACTGTTTTTGGTTTTTGGTGGCTTACATCTTTCAAATACTTTCATGTTGACTCCACCTCATTAAAGAGCTTCCGGACAAGGAGAAATACAAAAAGTGGAAGAATGATGTCGAGACAGGCAAATGGAGCTGCTCATTGCACGTTGCAAAATGCAAGAAGTATTATCACATCTTGTAATGCAAGTTGTTGCAGATGAGGTTATTCTAAAGTTGGACCAACTTTCATGATTTTGTCGTCTTGCGCCACATGTTTAGATTCTTACTTAAATGAACATCAGAACTCAATTTTTTAATGAACAACTTGCACATGGAAGTTCATACCATACTATAAGTTTAGGTTACACAGAGCTTATCAAGGACCTTGGAGTGAGCCTGGTGACAATCATAGCCATTGCATGAGGCATTCAGGTATTGTTTCATCCAGAATGAGGGAATCTTCTCTTCTTCCCCAGACACAATTTCGGGTGCTTAACTTTCCTTTTTACCCATTTTTTGATTCTTGACTCGATTTGCTTGCGGTCACCCGAACGTGCTCTGCCAACGAAGAGACAGACATGTTGTGCGAATCATGTATCTCTTGCAGTAAGACATTGACAAGCCTGCTTGTGAATGTTTTAGGAGATATTCCTTGCACTGCAGCAGCCTTGTATCGATGCAATAACTTTTGGAGACACAAAACCGCAGAGGCTGAGACACTTTATAGATCAGCATAAAGACCAATGTTTTGCAGCGAAGACTTACATGTTTCTCGAATAGCACCTTTTTGGCTTCGAAGTCATTACTCCAACTCTTCTTCATTTCTTCCATCAAGACGTTATTTTCATACAATTTTGTTATCTCAATGGCAGCTTCATCATCGAAAAACTTTGGTTTGCGTGAACACTCTTCTTCGACAGCACCGAATCCTAGCTTCCTTTTGGTGTGTTTTCCTTGTGACTTCTGCTTTGATTCTGCAGCGGCTGATGATACTTTCAGTTTGCCCTTGAGACGGCAATCACGTAGGGCAAAAAGTATCTTACCTGCAATGGAATGGACAACGACATTGAGAACGAAAGGAATTTACTTGAGCATTCGCAAAGTCATACAAAGGAGGAAACCCGACTCTGAATCTTACGGACAGAACGTTCGTGATTAAGCACTTCGTACATATTTGGGTTATGTTCCGTCGGTTTCAAGAACCTCGTTCCTCGTTCGTCACGCAGTGATGCCCAAATCTGCTCAGAGAAAGCTTCTTTATCTTCCGTTGTCATGGTGTCATAGATCTTTTTATTTGATTGAATCATGTAGTGATAATGCTTATTGCCAGGATGACCCTGGCCGGCTCCACGCACACAGATGATGTCATTCTCTTGCAAATCAGTTACAAGTTCAGTTGATTCACCCGTTACTTCCAAAGTTGTAGTGAAAGTCTCCTCGTTGTCGAAACTGGCCGACATAGTCGACTTGAGATCGGTTTGATTCCATGTAATTGTAAAATCATTCTCAGGGCTACCGTCAAAAACTCCACGGAAAAACGCCCCATCTTCTTCTGTCCACTCAACTGGTGAGGAAGAAGGGAAAGGCAAAGCCATTTTTGACGAGCCTGGGGGAAATGACGACAACAGCACGTGAGATAATTTCATCTGGCCATTTTCAGCTTTCAAATTTTAAACTTAAAAAATGACAACCGAGGAGAATGCACAGCGCAGTAAAGAGAGGATTACGGCCAAGGTACATGTCGAAAGGCGTCACGTTTGGTTGAACAAGGCATGGAGACGAATCGTCTTTGTGGCGACAACGTTGCCTCTTTGGATGACCGTGCGCATGACGGTAAGGATGGTGGGATGGGTATCGAACAGTTTGGGGAGATGGTTGGCGCATTTGATTCCCGTTGCGGTACCTGGGTTGAGTTATGGATCCGAGCCGTTGAAGGTCGACGAAACAGCGGCAGTCGATGGAGAGGTTGCGCAAGATGCACCCACGGTGGTGGGGAGGGATTGCCAGTTGCGGGACCGCATTGGCACTCCGTCGTTCGGGATTTCGGGTCACGCTGTATGAGGCTCGAGCTCAAATCTCGGGGAATGCGCGTATCTTCGATTGGGACTTTGGTCCCTTTCGCTCGAAGGACTAAGGCATGGCCTCCATTCTTTTTCAAAAACTACACTGTTTTATTGAATGAATTGGGAGTCGAGACGGTGCATCAGCCATTGTCGTTGTTTTTGAACCTTAAAGTCCCTGGAGTGGTGGGTGCATTGTGGGCGGCATTTTGATATTTATGGCAAGGTGGTGAAGTTGAGCGATGCTCTGTATCGTTTATTCACCGTGCGATGGGCTCCGTGGAGAAGGAATGATACTCCCTCCATGTACGATTCGCATACTGGCATTGGACTTTTGAACCCCATGAATGTTGTCCCTCTTTATTCTATGTTTCATGCTATGGGGGTGGAACGTCGTGTTCGCTCCGCATTACACTGCTAGCTTTTCGGTGGACGAGTTGCGGCCGTTTCCTGCCGTGTTTGGACCATTGATTGAGGCCCAGATTCCTCCTTTGCCAAATAGTGGGAACGCCAGGAGTTTTACATCAAAGAGGAGCGAGCAGAACTGCAATATCACTACCTGAGACGACCTGTCAGACATGGCAAGGTGAGTTTTGGAAGTGCTTATGTGTTTTTTCGATTGTTTTACTTGTCTGACTTATTCTTTTTGTTGATTCTGCTGACGGCTAAGATGCTGGGAAGGGTATTCGTGAGGTCTTAGCTCACAAATGGCATCGATTTGCGTGAAAACACTCGTGTTTGTGAAGTAAAGGTGCTACCCAATGGAAAGAAACGAATCCACGATGAATTTGACAATACACTGGATGTTGATCGTGTAGTATTTGCATGTCCTGCCAATTCCGTTGGCAGCATCTACAAGCAGTGCGGATGGCTCGCGAATACTATCTTCTCCACGCTTGTCTACGCCGATGATCACCACCCTGACTCCGTTATTCATTCTGATGGAACTGTCATCGATGAACGCTTCAGAGATGACTGCCTTAAACGTGCATCCAACTATGAGGAAGTCACAGAAAAGGCTGGTGGCTCCATCAACATTGAAAACCAGTACAACTTTGGAGTTCAAACCCCTGGTCCAGGAGTGTACGATCTCCCACTAGACAAGAAACCTGTAATGCTCATCTCTCATGCCCTCCGACAAGGAAAATCCATCAATCCCAAACTAATGGTTGGCACTGCCAATCATGCCCGTGCCCATCCTCTCTACTCTGGTTGGAATGTCATGGCCATGCTCTCCATCCGTTTAGTCCAAGGAAAAAATGGTATTTCTTATTGCTCAAATTGGACAACTCCTGGAAACTGTCACGACATGTCATTTTTGTCAGGGTTAGTATGTGCACATGCAATTGGGGCGAAATATCCTTTTGAAAAATCAGGAGAAGCGAAGAAAGATTTCCGCCGGATGCGAGACTTGATGGAATTTTGATGTCAGTATGGTTTGTTGTTGGAATGCATTTCAATTGTTTATGCCAGAGGCTAATTTTAATTATTTGTGTTAACACATGGTGTGACAGCCCTTTTCTAAGGGCTGCACCTATTGTAGAAAATCAATTGAAATATTTTCGAGGATCTAACAGCAACTGGGTCTACAGTGGACCTGCAATAAAACATCCTGACATTCTCACCAAGAACATGATTGTAAGAACCACCACTTTTTATATGAACCTCTGATCTAAATTTCCTGACAGTTGAAATCTAACCCTTACACAAAATGACTAAATTAAAACCCACAACTTGAAGGAAATAAAGAGTCATTTCTGTAAATCAAAATACACCAATTCCTTACAATGGTTGAAGAATTGGGTGTTTTGATTTGTGTATTGAAGGGTCCATTCCTTGCTGAATAATATTTCAATAAACAGAATTATGACTCCATTCAACATGATTTGAGAATGAGTTTTCTATTGATTCCAGAGTTCCATCTGTAACATAACTTCACCATCAGGAGATAAGTGTTCGAACAAGAAATCTGGGTCCCAATCAAAAGTACTCATTTTAGAACATTATCACCATGGGTATCCACCCTCAGAACATCATGAACAAATACTCACATCAAGATGTAATCTTTCTGTTTGATCATCTGCTGCATGGAAGTTACTGAATCACATTATAACTTTGATTGATGCACCATAAACCGTGCACCACCAGCAAGGTACAGGATTTTGCCATTCCTTTTACGTAGTTCATTTTGTTCTCAAGAGGATACCTTTGTTTCCCATAACATTTTTTGGGCCTAACATGATGTTTCTTACTGCGACTTGGGTAGATGAGTTGATTTTTTTGGCAATGAACTACATTCCTTGTTGTTGAAATAATATTGGACCCACAAAACCCCCAAATAGTTCCAAATCGTGACTTGAAGTGCCAAGTAGTTCCAAACAGTGTCAATAGTTCCGCCTTTTTTGGCCCTATATTGAACTAGATGGTACTACCGTATGGGCGGGATTATGTGATATACAAGTGTCAAAAGATACTTCTAAGTGTAAATTATATTCCATCTTTGTGTTAGTGTTTTCAACACGGTGAAACATTATAGGTATCTAAAAAACTTACCCTGTTACATCAAGGTAGCAATATTGTAGCCCTCATGCCATTTTGCCTGCCTTGCTCGTCGATGCTGTCCACCCGGCAACATGCGTGTGATACATGTTGTGGCTTCCGATGACATTGGAGGTTTCATGGCGACAATCAGGAGCCACCAAGAGCAATACATATGGGTGTATTGCTCATGTGAATGGGAAACTATTCTTGAGGGTTTTAGTTGCATTTGAGTGGATTAAATAACTGAAAAACACAAATGTCAATGAGACTTGCCCCAATATTACTTATTCACCAGTGTTACCTATAATCCGGCTTATACGGTAGATAAATAAGTTGAAGCCATATCTATATTACTAGCAGCCACTGCAAGATTTTTTGTAGTCAGCTAGACAGAATAAAATTCCTAGAAACAGATGAAGTCATAAGTTTAAAAATAATGTGGCTTGTCTAAGCTTGTTTGTGAGTGGATGTGTGCGCCTTGTGTGCTTTGAACCCATTTTTGAAAATATAATTTAATGGC
Organism: Cyclotella cryptica; assembly: GCA_013187285.1. NCBI lineage: Eukaryota > Bacillariophyta > Thalassiosirophyceae > Thalassiosirales > Thalassiosiraceae > Cyclotella > Cyclotella cryptica. The sequence goes on from JABMIG010000076.1 coordinate 443,547, forward strand.
AAACAGGCATCAAGACATGATGACTACCCATGTACATCAACCCTAATGCAAGACTCAACCTGATTCAACTATGAACTAACCACCATTCTTTGTTACAACTTTCATGTCCACAAAGAGTGCCATAAAATTGAAGTGGCATGATTCCAGTTAAGCTCCATGAATACAGCAGTATGCAGTAACAAGAGGTGAGTAGAAATAAGAGTACTAATGAACTCTATTGCTCAATGCCCAGGATTCTTGTGCATCATGATTTTGCTGGAAGTCAATGGATCAGAGATGTCTCTAATGACAACTGAGTTGTGGGCTTTTATGGCTGACTGCAAAGATATAGATAATTTCTCAGGTGGATGAAATTTGCTTTGAATGAGAGAAAATGTAAAAGATTGACATAATGCTGCCCACCGCCCTGGCATGTTCCCAATCATGATCTAACAGTGACACATCATCCAAAAATGATGTTTCCTGGGGTGGCAACGAGGGCTCTCAAAGTTTTCTAAACTTGTATCACTGGCATTGAAATCATATTCAGCTGCAAGATTGTCCACGACAATAATTGTATTATCAATGATAGTTGGCATCATTTCATGATAGCAAGATATACTTTCTTGTTCAGGAGATGATAGGTGTTGTTCCCTCCGAATACTGGCAGATGAGGCATCAGACTAGTGTCCCCTGACTATCTCTATGCACTAGAACAATCTTTGTCTGACATTGGGTATACTCTTTCACTGCCTTTTGCAACAGAAACTATGATGTTATTATTGACTAAGTCAGAATGTTCACTAGAGGAGTTCAAATTCAGAGCTAATTTTCCAATTAATCAATCAACTTGATTGAAGTTATTGAGCAAATGATTCTGACTGGCTCTTGGTACTTGTCTGTGGACTCTGAGGTATGAGTTACTTGGTGCACTTGAGTTATCACCATTGCTCGTACCCTCGGAAAAATTCTTCCTTGTCAAAAATGGCTTTGCAGATATGAACAAATATTACATGTCAGCAAATTCATCTAAAGATGAATGTGAGCAAGAAAACAAATGATACATCAACTCACAGCAAACGCTCTTGTCATCTTTTCTGTAGACATCCATACACTTAGATAAGACTTAGAGAAGCATGTGCAGTCGACATGTCTGATTCGTGAGTGCACCATTCTTATGAGGGACTAATACATCAACTTAGTGATCATTCATTATCACCCAGTTATCATTGTCAAAAATTTTAACAGCAGCATGTTAGCAACCTATAAAAACAAATAGTAGACAAGGAAATCATGCACAGCTCAAAAAACAACCTCATCAGAATAGACGTACAAGAATTCAACTCTTTGCCATCATGAAAAATGGCACCCCTAGCTCTGCCCTTAGATGATACATCAGAAGCATTGCAGAACTTTCCCATATCCAATTCCTGAGAGAACAAGAAATCAAGTCAACCAGAAGACAAATGCAATCTTATTGTATCTGATGATCCAGAATTACTAACAGAGGGAAACTCCACCGAACAGCAACTTTTCTCAACATTGCATTGGTCATATCTTGTGCAATGTAAAAGAATGATGAGTACCTCTGGGAGATTCACTGGGCAGGGTGGCAGTATGTTGCACTCCTCTGGAAGTAATTGCAACAGACTCAAATTATTATGATGTAAAGAAAAGAAAAGTAGTTAAGAAACAACATTGTGAGGTTATTTGGAAACTCTGACACTTGAAAAGGTGTAGCTCAGATTACATCAAGACCATGCTGCTGACATACACCTGAAGACAACTGGACAGTTGGGGTTGTTGACCAAGATGGAGTGCCTCCAATCCTCTGAAGTGACTTGAACACTTGAGAAAGTTGAAGTAAAATACAAATAAAGTTTTCCAAGTATTTTGGCAGCAATCCACTCAATTGTGTGGAAAGCCTATAGCATTAATAAAAGAATCTTGCAGCATACAGACTGAAGCTCACAAAAGCCTTGAGCAAGGTTGAATATTGTAACATGTGCATACCCAATGCGCATGAGAAAATTGAGACCAGAGCTATTCATCTTTTTGAAAATGTTTTCAGCGTCAATGTTCACAAGACTTTCTAGTAAAGAATTTCTGAATGAAAAAAATGGAGTAACCCCTTCTTTGACACATTCCTCAGTCCAACACAAAGCAAGGAGCTTGATGGTGTTGAAATTGAGTCTTCATCTGAGACGGCAAAATAAACATCTTGATCAGCTGAGCCCTTAGAGCCCACGGCATTGCTTTGCTTATGACAAATCATGCTGTTGTTATCTGAAATATCACTGCAATCACATTGGTTTCTCATCAGTTGCTTCTTTTGTAGTGTACAAGTTGATGCAGTGCACTTCTTTGTCTTTTTGTAAGTTTTGTTGTAACCAGCAAAAAGATTTAGATGAAGTAACCCTAACAACAATTTGAACAGACAATACACACCACTACAGTCTTCAGTACCAAGATTGCAAAGAGTCCAAAAGATTACAGTAAAATATGCCCTGAAAACAAATCACTAGGCAAGTAGGTGCACTGAAAGTCATCACCAAAAACATTCAATTATGCTCTGGGGGTCTGGGTAACCACTGATGCCCTTCCTCTCCTCTGTTCAATGTTTTTGATGCCACACCACATCCAGCACAAATAATTTATCAAATGCTAGGAACCTTAAAAGAAATCTGGCTATGGCTATCAACCCTTAACTTTGTTCACTGCAATTCAACGTCATTTCCAGTTGTTATATGTCTCTGAAATCTGTCATTTTACGAAATCCAGAGTTTGGAGCAATCATGATTCCCTAACTAGGAAACAGGTTGCAGTTTTGTCACCATCATCACACTGCAAGGATGACCTTTCATCACCTGTGATTCACTAGACAAGTAGGTAGACTCAATGATGCTTGGGGGATCTGGAGCGACACTGATGCCATCATTTTCCTCTGTTCAATGTTTTTGATACCACACCACATCCAGCACAAATAATTTAGCCAGGAACCTTGAAAAGCATCCAGCCCTAGGTCTTGGCGGTCTATGTCATTTACTGCAATTCGACATCATTTCCAGTTGTCATATGTCTCTGAAATCTCTCATTTTACACAACCTAGAGTTGCAGTCAATAATGATTCCCTTTCGTGGAAGCTGGTTCCAGTTTTGTCACCACCATCAGCACTTCAAGGGTGACGTCCCATCAGCTGCGATTCACTAGGCAACTAGGTAGACTGAAAGTCATCACCGCAAGACACATCCAATGATGCTTGGGGGATCTGGAGCAACACTGATGCCATTAATTCTTTTCGAATTACATCATCACTGCAACTTGACATTGTTTGCCATATGTCTCTGAAATATGTTGTTTTCTTTTCCATTTCATATTACTTCAACAATTTCAAGTTCCTAGCCAACTTAGCAGCCCTCTGCTTCCACTCGTCACAGCCTGACTTCATTTATTTGATCTGTTGATCCTATTGCCTTCAACCTTCTTCATTTGTGTTCCAATTATAACTCGAAACCTTGAAGTTGTTCTCAAGTTCTTAAGTATTGTCCTTCTGGCATTTCAGATCTTTTGCTGTGTCTTTTACCTTTTTGGGTATCTTCCCTTCCAAGACTGCACCTGCTTCTTGGAAGCCTTGAGTTTTCTGGTCTGGCCTTCGTTCATGTGCTCACACTGAGCAATAATTTCCTTTATAGTATCCCAACCTGAACTCAAGTTGTAGGACTTCTTCTCCATAATTTCACGCAGAGTCTCTATGTTCTCATTGGCGTTGAGAGAAATTTCCTTGAATGGTTTAGTGGAACATTATTGTCCCCTGCACTGGTTCAGTGATCTCAAAGCTCCTTCTTTTTGTTGTTGGATTATTCTGTTTGTGTTTTCAGTAATTTCTTTGATGCATCTGTGAATATCCATGTTGGTATTCACTCTGAGTTTTTCCTTAACAATGCTATTCTGTGACTCTGCGGGTGAAGTTGTTTCAGAATCCATACAGTTTGTTGTGTAAAGTTTCATGTGGTTTCCCAAATGCTACTCTTCATCCACTATTGCATCTGCAAACTCGATATTGATAATTGCGGACACACAGGGGATTCCCAAGTCATTGATGGTTATGTCATCTCTCAATGATACTCAGCCCCCTTTCATGCCATTTCATTGTCTCACAATCTAGTGAAGGAATAAAGCACCTTAAAAATTGCATTATAGGAAATCAAATCTGGTAAGTATGAGTCAAATGGTTGAAATATTTTCAAGTGACATGCTTGCTGTATCGTCTCCCTGTTTGTTACAAAAGGACATCCTTGGTGTATGTGTTCATTAAAACAATCCCAGATGGTATGGAAGTGTACATCATGACTGTGCTCTGTTTAGATTTGTGTATCATTAATGTCATTGTTTAAAATGTCCTATACTAAAAGGCATCTTCATCAGTCAGATCAAGCTGCTTCCTTTGAGTCAATGATTGCTGCAAGAGATATCAAATCAGGCTCAGGGGAAATGGGTAACCACTGATGCCATTTCTCTCCTCTGTTCAATGTGTTTGATACCACACCACATCCAGCACAAATTATTCAAAGTAAAATGCTGGGAAACTTGAAAGGTATCTTGCACCGGTTCTTGGCGGTTTACATACTTCAGCGCAATTTGACATTGTTTCAGTTGTCATAATCTCACTGAAATCTGTCATTTTACGCACTCCAGAGTTTTTTACAATCATGATTCCCTATCTAGGAAGCAGGTTGCAGTTTTGTCAGCACCATCAACACTGTAAGGATGACCTTCTGTCAGCACTGCAAGGATGACCTTCCATCACCTGCAATTCACTAGGCAAGCAGGTAGACTGAAAATCATCAGCACAAGACATATCCAATGATGCTTGGGGGTTGTTCTGGAGCAACACTGATGCCATTATTTTCCTCTGTTCAAGGTTTTTGATGCCATACCACATCAAAGCTAAAATTATTTAAAGTGAAATGCTGGGAACCTTAAAAGGTATATTGCGTATGTTTTTGGCTGTCTACGTCATTCACTGCAATTTGATGTCATTTCCAGTTGTCATATGTCTCTGAAATCTGTCATTTTACGCAATCCAGAGTTTTGGGCAATAATGATTCCCTATCTAGGAAGCAGGTTGCAGTTTTGTCAGCACCATCAGCACCACAAGGATGACCTTCCATCACCTGCCAATCACTAGACAAGTAGGTAGACTGAAAATCATCACCACAAGATACATCCAATGAGGCTTGGGAGATCTGGGTCAGCGCTGATGCTGTATCTCTCCTCTGTTCAATGTTTTTGATGCCACACCACATCCAGCACAAATAATGTAAGGTGAAATGCTGGGAACCTTGAAAGGCATCTGGCCCCGGTGCTTGGTAGCTTACGTCATTTACAGTGATTCCACTTTATTCCCAGTTGTCATATGTCTCTGAAATATGTTGTTTTCTTTTCCATTTCATATTACTTCAACAATTTCAAGTTCCTAGCCAACTTAGCAGCCCTTTGCTTCCACTCGTCACAGCCTGACTTCATCTATTTGATCTATTGATCCTATTGCCTTCAACCTTCTTCATTTGTGTTCCAATTATAACTCCAAACCTTGAAGTTGTGCTCAAGTTCTTACGTATTGTCCTTCTGGCATTTCAGATCCTTTGCTGTGTCTTCCAGTTTCCTTACCTTTTTGGGTATCTTCCCTTCCAAGACTGCACCTGCTTCTTGGAAGCCTTGAGTTTTCTGGTCTGGCCTTTGTTCATGTGCTCATACTGAGTAATAATTTCCTTTATAGTATCCCAACCTGAACTCAAGTTGTAGGACTTCTTCTCCATAATTTCACGCAGAGTCTCTATGTTCTCATTGGCTTTGAGAGAAATTTCCTTGAATGGTTTATTGGAACATTATTGTCCCCTGCACTGGTTCAGTGATCTCAAAGCTCCTTCTTTTTGTTGTTGGATTATTCTGTTTGTGTTTTCAGTAATTTCTTTGATGCATCTGTGAATATCCATGTTGGCATTCACTCTGAGTTTTTCCTTAACAATGCTATTCTGTGAATCTGCAGGTGAAGTTGTTTCAGAATCCATACAGTTAGGTAACCATTAGGATATATATCATATGTGTTAAAATGAGCAGAAATATATGTCAATGTTACCTGATGGAATGACAGTCATGTTCAAGAGGTGACATTTCCCAGAAGGTGTGCAGATAACTGAAAAGCAGAATTCTCTTTTCTGCTTATTCACTTGAGTAGTACAATCCATAAAAGAAGACCTCTGGGTATTTTATGGGCTCTCTCTTCATTTCACCACATGCATATGAGATCATCAAGACTTGTTTTTCTCATTATTGAACATCAATTTGTTTTGAAGGGATCTGATTCCTGACCGGATTGTATCATCTGATTTTCAGACACCAGTGGATAGAGGATGCCAACGGGGTCTGGAAAGAGCCAGACACCTACCTGAGGGTCATTTACCTATTCAAAGATTCCATTGTCTTTTTGGCACATGACATGGTGTGGTCTATTCCAAGTTCCTTTTGATGCAGCATCTCACATTTTTGAACTAAGTTTCTCATGCTGATTGGTATGTACCGTCACCATCATCCAGCATCGTGAGGAGAAGGGCCTGCTGAGATGGGCGGACACCAACTGTAGACATGCATTCAATCAAGAGTTTCAACTAATCGTTAATATATCTGATGCCCTTTAATTTGGATTATGGAGTTTATTCAGGATGTCTGTTGTGTGTGATGTAGGTAGTTTTGTTATCCAAATAGCAAAAACCATCTTGCCACAGGAAGAATGCAATACAACACTTGCAACAGTCTGTTTTGCCAGTTTTGTGGATGGAATAAACATGACGTTTGATGATTGGTTATCAGAGTAGTGGGACACAGTTGAGGTCATGGAACATTTGATGGCTTTAGATTCTTGTTTCCTTCCATTGTGTCAAGTGAGGATACAATTCTGGTGCTTTTCCTTTTGACATACTCTTCTTTTACTCCATCCTCAGTATAATTACCTTACTGAAATGAATGAATCTCAGTTTGTTTCTTCTCTTGAAGGCAAGAGTGGGAACACCAAAGTGTGAAGTGGTTGTTCTTGGATCCTCAGACAAAAGAAAATTTATAACCATGGAGGGAATTCTGAATCATCAGAACTAGGGCTCCAAAGGATTCTTTTCCTTGGAACTTTGTTGGATCAATCAATAAACAGAATGATCAGGTATGGTGGTGGTTGATTTTGTGCATCATCTGGAGTTCTCAGTGATAGTTTCTTTGAGGCAGACGATAAGTCCACAGACTCGCCAGAATCTTCAACAATGAATTGTCGAGCCCCTTGCTGACATTCTTTTAATCCCTGCAAAATTGAGCGTTTGAGGGATGGGTCCATTGGAGACTAGAAAGAGGTGACCAGGTGAATACTGTGTTAGAGAGCGATACCATAATTACTGAAATTACAATTGGAATGGCATGAGTGTATCACTTCTATGACACTCACAGGGTGTTGACAGATGAGGTACAATCTCACTTGTGCTGAAGGTGACTGTTGTTTAAAAAAGTTAATGATTCTGGTATATGTGTATGCTTGTCAATGGACTGGGAGAGGGGGTACAAAGTACTTGACCCCAAACATGTCGGGTTACAAGTGAGCTACCATGATTTTGTGAAGTTATGTTACCATACTGATTTTGGAATAGTAATATGGTATCTTGCATTTGCTGAAAGTCCCCTTTGTGAACAGGCAAAATTATAGTACATACACAGGGAAAGATGCGTTGAAAATTACACACAAGGATAGCCGAATACATTATTTATAGAGATTTACAGCCATCCAATGTGAAAAGAGAGGGCTTGACATGTAGAAATTTTCACACAAGCACAAAGCACGGACAGGGTTAATCCTTATTTCAAATTCTATGACTCTCTTAATCTCAGATTTTTTGAATAAAGTCTTACCGTACAAAAAGATAACATGCCAACCAATCTTGTGTCAATCATACATTCACCAAATTGCTCATACACTATAACAGTCCAAGATGCGACACTAGATATTGATGGCGCCTATTGTTTGATACAACACAACAATTGTTTGTCACTCAACTACTCTTGACACCCATATTCATTGCACAAAATATCATGTAATCCTGATGTAGATCAGGTCATTGTCAAATTGAAAAATTGAAAAATTAGTCCTGCAATCAGCAATACCTCTACATGCATGCTTGTTTAATGAGGTTTTCAGTCCAGACACTCTGCAATCTCACCTCATAAAATTTATTTTATCCTCATTATGAGCTTCGTAAGATTGGATTAGAGTGTGTTGGATTTGATGAGTCATGTCAGACATGCAGTCAGTATTTGTAGATTCAGTGCTTGCTGTGGAGTTGCTTCTCTTGCACTCACGCCTTCATTGTTGACATGGAGAAGGAAGGAACACCTGTCACTATAAAGTCCCTCTTCATGAGAGTGTTTGGCTCAAGCTGTATGAACTGAGGTCATGGTAGGATGATGGGGGTATGGAGAGAAGGAGCACAAAGAAACCATTCAAAATTATTCAAGAAGGATTCAAGAATTGAAATCAATCAAGATTTCGCTTCATGACTTGAATCCTGATTGTCAGTTTCAACCAGTCAACACAGTTCATGTTCATTCTGAAGAATTTAGATGTGATCCCAAAAGAAAATGGTGGTCCCACAAATTTAATGGACCAAGTGTTCAAATTAAGGTAAAACATTCATCTCGATAGATGATTGCTTCTAAGTTCTTCTCCTTTTAATTGAGTCTTCTTCTAGGTGGATCAATGGTCCTCAACGTACGAGTGTTGTGATATTACCTTCTCAGAGGAGGCTAAAAGGGTGAGATGAAGGCCCAGAACAGGAGCTCACTGTATTTTAATGAGACTGATACTGTGAAATTTGCTGGAGATTCAGCATTTGCAGGTTAACCTGATAAATTTACAACAACTTAGGATGCACACAGGCCAACACTAAGAGGTTAGTTGCCAGAATGAAGGCTATGCTTAAAACTTGCAACGGTAGATTGAAGAATTTTAATGTCATTTGTAAGTCCTTTTGCCACAGACAAGGTAAAAATAATAAATTGAAAAGATCAAGGTAGTCTTTTTAGCAACATCGGTTTTAATGAACTATGACATTGAGAATGGCCACAGCCTTTTCTTTGTTACATGAATTTCAATTTGTATTGTTAATAGATTAGAACACATTGCATAAGCTTATGATCAAAATATAGATATGGACACATCCAAACAGATTAGATGCAACCATAGTGACATTCAGCACTAATCCAACTACCACTCAGCAAAAATGGAAGCATCATTAACACTAGACCTACTGTACACACTTTGCAAGTATTTCTTCGTAGCTTTTTTGCTACGTTTTTGACCCAAAATCTATCTGCTTTTATTTTGTTGCCTCTTCATAAACATATTCTGCAAAAACTTGCAGATGGAACTCATTGCACTCTTCCATTGTCTCATGCATTTGTCTTGGACACATGTTATTCTGTAGTTTGTTTGCTACCCTATTTCCAACAACATATTGGCTGCATGGCCCTCCCAGCTTATTACGTTCAGATTGCAGAAATGATATAAGATTTTTGCAACAAGATCTCCATTTCCACACTCCTTTTCTCCTCCGCAACTTGTTTCTTAAGCTCCACAACATACTCTTGAAACAAATGGTTCTGCTTGTACTTTGCATCCGAATTATGGATTTCCTTCGCTGAATTTTTTTAGACAAGTGTGTGGGTTCATAAGAGCTTTCTTCAGTCTTTCCTCATGTTACTGTATTGTAAAGCAACAGTAGGCTTTGGCTTGCCAGAATACTATTGTAGATGCTCAATTAACTCCCCTCTTTTGGCCTCGACAGGCGGCCGCTCAAGATGGAGTAGATCTATTAGTGCCTTTACGTTTTTTGATCAAGATTGTCTGTTGGTGACACGATGGAACGGCAACACAAAAAAAGGGATGGGTAGTGAAGGGCGGGGACGGTTCAGGGACAGGTGAGGACGGGCGGGGACGGTTCAGGGACAGGTGAGAACGGGCAGGGACGGTTCAGCGACAGGTGAGAATGGGCAGGGACGAGCCAATGTGGGCACAGACTTGGGTGTGCATTATGTGGGTGGTTTTTGGCGAGTTCAAAAGGTGCCTCATATGACAGTGCGACTCACACCAATGCGCGGATTCCCCAGGAATCGGAAAGTTTTGGCGACATTACTGATTCCTGTAGTAAACAATATACTAGAAATTTCGTGATTCCCGTTTCGTGATTTAGTCACTCGACTCGACAACGGATTTCACCCTACAGTCTCCTCAGGTGATCGTCAGCATGTCCTCGCCGCTAGGAGCGTCTAACTCGGTCCCGACAAGTCGCCTGAGCACTAAGAGAGCAACAACAAAACAAGAAGCCCCCGCTTATAATCTGAAGGCACGTCCTTGTGCAGAAATCACCCATACAATTCCATGACGCCCCAACGAAAACAACAGCCACCCATCAACGACCACGCCTCTCAACGCTCGCCCCTGACCCAATACTTCTCTCGCCGCCGCACCAACCTAACAACATGGGACCTCCCTATGGAAAAGAACGCCATCGGCTACCTGTCGCCCATGGGAATCTTCTTCAGCAGCGTCAAACTGACCGTGCCGCTGGCCTACATTTACATCGTTCTTATCCTATGGCGGGAGATCTGTCTCATGTTCCCGGGGTTGACGGAGAGTCAGTTCATGACGCGATACTGCTCGCTGGGCGTGTGGATCGCGCAAAGGATGCGGGGAAGCTCTGCCTTGGTGGAGTGGTGGGCCGTCGTGGAGGGGGTGTTTTATGTAATTTTATGGGGGCATCGACGCTGGTTGAATTCGTTGGATACGCTAGAATTGTCGTTGCGGAGTGCTCCGATGCTGGAGTTCCGGGAAAGGGCCGAACTGTGGGATTATATGATGAAAGATGAGACAGAGTGTGTCAGGTTCATTGAGGGGTGGTTTTTCGGCGAGAAGCTGGAGAGGCTGACGAGGTACGACGTCATGGACTTCTTGACGTGGAGTATGTTCGAGGGACGGAATATCGAGCATTTGACTCAGGAGGAAATAGGGCAGTTGCATGGATTTGTGAAAGATCTGGAGTATAAGATTTCCATTGAGCTTTATGGCGTTCAAATGACTGGGAGTGGAGAAGACGGGGATGACAACGACATCGTCCGAGATGAAAAGAAGGAATGTTGTCACAAAACGACAAATGAACAAAACAATGGCTCTGCTCTGGATATCTTATCTCCTCCATCGCCATTGAAACAAAGTCTCATGCAGAATTACGGAACAACACCCATCCGTTCCAAACGGAAAGACCATCGTCCCGTCCCAAAACAGAACTTTCAATTCCAAGAATCACGAGATGTATCGCAACATTCTTATTTCTCCAACCTATACGAAAGCTACAGAGAATGGTGCACTCAACAATACAGAGACATTCTCGAAAACCTTCATGAGGCAGAACAGTCGGCCGTCGCCACCGCCAGTCATATGTACGATTACGCTTACTTCACCATCATAGAAAAGGGTGGAGATATCGACCGTCGCCTCACAAAAATAGGACAAGATGCATGGAACTCTGTATGGAAAATGAAGGAGCGCCTCGAAACAGCATCAGACATCTCGTCGCGTCGCAAGGCGCTTAGACAACAACTTAAAAGTTATCAGCAGACTTTGGCGCAGATGAGAAAGAGTGCCATGGCGGTGCCTTCTAAGCAGATGGCAGATTTGATGAAGAAGATATCGCAGTGTCATGAAGCGTTGGAGAATGTGGAGCGGTCGGCAATGGATGCGTTTTTGCAAGTGACGGGTTATGTAGGGAATCAATTGATGCTCGCGTCGAAGGAACCGCCTAGATATCTTAAGTACTCCGCGGATCCTTTGATGGATGTGAGTTCATATCCTCTCATGTTTCACATTTTAATCTTGCTGGTGACCGATGGAGGGCTACGGTTCATGATGAGAATGAGAGGCTTTCAACGGCTGAGAGTTGGGCCGGTGTCATATTACTATCATCCGGGGACCAAAACCCCAAAATCCAACAGTGAGAACGAAAACGAAGAGAACGAGAGCATTCCGATTGTGTTTTGTCACGGTATCGGGCTTGGAGTCATCTTTTATATGGCGTTAGTTGATGAGCTGCTAAAACTTGGCAGGCCACTTATTTTCCCTGAGATATCTTACGTCAGTGGATTTCGCCCCTGGCAGGGACCCAACTGCGTGTTGCCACCCGCTGCAGTGACAAGCACGCTTATGTCCATTTTGGCGTGTCATGGATACGCACGAGGGGCCTTCATGGGCCATTCGTATGGAACTTCCTGGGTCAGTTTCATGGTATGTCACCAGTGATATCCACTGTTTTTTCCCCATTTTCAGCATGACACTGAATAAATTTTCCCTTGTTGACAGTGTAAATACGCACCTAGCGCTGTAGCCGCAGTCATGTTCCTGGACCCCATTTGTTTTTGTCTACACTGCCCACGATTAACAAAACAATTCGTCTATCGGCGTGCTGATCCGGGATCTATTGCTCACATGATACGCACCGATATCAATATAAACTGGACAATACAACGAGGCTTTCCTTGGGCCAGAATATCGCTATTCACAGAGCAAATACCCTGTGTTCCGTGTGCCATATTTCTCAGTGAGCGAGATCAGCTCGTTCCATCGATCAAGGTAGAAAAGTACCTTACATGTAAAGGCGCCATCATAAGAGACGCAAATGAAGCAGACATAGATCACTTTACTTCCTTCTCGAAGCCAGGCCACCCAATAAATCTAACAATCTTTCGGGGTCAAGGTCACGGCGATTGGCCTCTCGAAGCTTCGGCGAATCGATTGGTGGCTGATGCAGCTGAAGCGATCATGACCGTGATACGTCCGAATGAAATTGCAAATGATGATTCCTACTCCTACTGAGGCAATAACTGCGTTGGCAACTGTATTAAACTTAAACTTAAGCCAAAGCATTCGTTATCATAATCGATCGATTATTTTACGGTACCCCAATGCGGAAGGCGGTCCTATATTTACCATCGATGGATACTTTCCTAGCGGCCAATTTTCATCGTTTTGTATCTGAATTATTCTTCCCGGCAATAACGCATCACTACTCGACTTGGACTTGTTGTCATCTTCTCCTGCTACCGTTCTTAACGGGGTTGGCAAGAAGTCAGCGACACAGCTTATATCTTTCGTACTCGAAACAGCTTGAACTGCTGCATCAAGCGTAACTTTTATGCGGAGACGCTCGTTCTCAGCATATCTATGCGTTATATTCTCGAGAAATTTCTCAAGTTGTTGCATTGCCTCATCTCTGGCGTCAATGTCTTCTTGCTTCTCGTTGATTGTCACATGTAAGATCTGAATTGTCTCTTTGGTCATTCTCAATTCTTGCAACAGTCTCTCGGTGACAGTGCGTAGTCGGAAAAAATCATCATGCAGCTTTGTGGTCATGTCCTTGTTATTTTGGCAATCCTTTCTCAAGTTCCTCATAGTACCTCGAACCACTTCTAGAATCTGCTCAGCATTTTCATGTTTATTACGTATGGTTGTCATTTTTTCTTCATACCGTCGATTCACACCGACGGCATTCGTTAAGAGCTTTTCCAATTCCCATATCCTGCTCGTTTTCTCGTCAATTTCCGTCTTGTGTCCTTCTCGGCACCGACGCATTTCTATTTGAGCATCTTTATGAATTTTCGTGAAGCATTTATTCAGACTAAATTGACCCATTTGCAATCTGTTCTGCAAATTTCCCAGGATGTGGCGTTGATCTGTCTCATCGTCAAGAAGAGATGTCCACTCGATGGTATCCGATTCTCGCGCATTGTTCAGGCTTTCCAATATCATTTGAGCCTTTTCATTTGTTGCCATCCGAGAATTCTTGAATATTGGACTGTTCTTGAGTAGCACACATTTATTTTCACGTAGCATGTTCTCTTGTGTGAGACAATTGTCATACGTCGAACGAAGACAGCTGATTAAAAGGTTGGATACTGCCATGGACTTCTGTCGATGGGTTTCCATTTCACAAATGAGTTCATCCGTCTTGGCGAACGCTTCTTCGATGCTTATTGGTACGAATGCAATAGATCCTCGCCGTCGTGCACCTTCCAAAGTAGCATCGATTTTCCTTCGATAACTCGCCGCCTCTTCGGCGTTCTCTTTCGCCTTCTCTTCGAGATTTGTTACTGATTTAGTTAGGCTGGTGCACTTCGATTCGAGATCATGAATCATCGTTTCCGCCCGCTCCTTCTCTCGTTCCAAAGTGAATTCTAGTTCATACATTGCCTCTTCAGCTTTGTGAAGGCAAGACTTTGCTTCATTTGTGGCTTCTTTACTTTTTGAGAGATCGAGTGCCAGTGATGAACACGTATCTTGGAGCTGTTGGCGTTGCTCATTCGAGGCTGATTCCTCTCGATGCAGACTTTGGTTTTCTTGCTGCAAGAGATCAAGTTGCTGTAACAAACCTAGATTCTCTAATTTCAATGTTTCGCTTTCCTTCACTTGGTGATGAAACCTACTAGTCACCTGATCGCATTCTTGTCTGACACGTTCATTATCTACGAGTAAACGTTCGTGATGCTCGAGTATCGGACGTTGTCTCTCCACCAAATCCTCCAACTGCTGTTTTTCCAACCGTGTCCGCTTCAATTCCTCACTCAACGCATCCCTATCAGCAACTTGATGCTTAAGCTCCAATATCTGATCCAACAGCACTTCCCTCTCTTGTTTGGCATGTTCCATCACTTGCACTCTCCGCGCCTGCTCCTCCTTCGCTTCCACTCGAGCATCAATCACTCGGCATCGCAATTCCTTCTCTTTTTCTTGGAGCAATACAATCGCCTGTTTGTATTGAACGATTCGTGTGCTCTCTCGATGAATGATTTCGAGCTGTCCACCGCAATGGCGACAGGGATGAAGTTTCAATTCGCATTCTTGCGGTGCGAATAGCGGAAGTGTGGGACGCAAATCGAGGGAGGGGATGGACGATAGAAATGATTGGAGTGCATCGCCATGTTCGGCATTGTTGGAGGAGGGAAGAATCCCTCGATTCGCGAGGTCGATCAAATGTTCCTTGATGGCGATGACGTCGCGATGATATGCCTTTCGAATGGCATCTAGTAAAGCGTTTCGTCGGGAAAGGCGGGAGCGGAGATCGTCGATGATTAGATCAGGAGAAGAGGCAGTCAATTCGTGCAATTCGTGCAATTCGTGCTGAGGGCATTTTTTCGAGTTGATGCTGATAATTGTTTCGTGACATGTTTCATGGTCGATTGGTGGTTGTTTCTTCGCCATGATTTCGTGAAGGGGGGAACGGAGTCGGAACGGTACAATACGGTATTACCACTTCAACACGCATTCTCTCCTCATTCTCGCCACGTCAAGTCGCATTCTCGCCTCATTCTCGCGTAGACGGTCGGAGTGCCAAATCACCGAAAGGGCTTCACACTCGCGCGCGAAGGCACGAGGGGAACGAAGAATTGCTGAAAAAGCTTCAAAAAACACATTTATCACTCAATTCAAAATGACAATTATATAAAACAATTATTTCCAATGCTCTTTGTCTTGAAGCTTCAAAATTAGGACAACGACACGGATCATTTTGAGCTTCGGGAGCAAAATTTTGCTCAGGACATAAAAGTTTACATACAATACCAACAAATATATGCCAGAAGATAATTAATTTGAAGATTCCCGTCAATTGTGTATGATTGCTCTCGAGCCTTGTGAAAACTGGATAGCCTGTGCTAGCAATTTTGACGACTATCATGTCCTCATCTTGTCCACATCAACCTCCCATCAACAACTTCCCGCGATTTGACTGGAACGAAACTAGCCACCCAAGTACCAAAATATCAAGCGCCGCGATTGTTCTCGCTACAATCTCAGCACCAATAGCATGACGAAACGTCACTTCCGTAGGCCATCATTACGTGTCTCATCCCTGTCTCTCTCGACATCATTGTGGTTGTTGCTCCCGTCCGTCATTGTGGTTTCTTCCTTTTCTATCTCTACTGGCATGTCGCGTTGGAAAATGCATGGGAGATCTTGGGATGTCGATAAAATACAGTCACAATGTCGACCAAAAAGAATTCCTCGATTGGCCATGTTCCAACCAACGCCATCGCCGTACTCCGGAAACGTATTTGCAAAGCTTCGTCCATCAGCATTCCAGAATTCTCTTCAATCAAACACTAAGAGTCAAAGGTTTGACTCTGTCCAATCTTCTATACATCGAGAGTGCAGATCTTTTCTCAAGTCGACCGAGTCTCCATCCGACGGCAATTATTATCAATCTGCCGTGTCTCTGGCGCAGCGTTCATTTTCGACAGAGTCAAATGCCAATCCACCGAGTCAATTCTTTCCCAAATGGTGGCCTCGTGATGCGACATCCGTTCAAAATTACATTGCATTTTCTGATCATATTGCTCACGTTATTGTACCAAATGTGACATATTCATCGTCTGGGGAAGACTCCAAGATTGTACAATTGAACTGCGAAGATGTCATACAATGGGTGTTAAAGGCCGCAAAGAATAGAAGCAATGATTCTCACGTTGAACTTTTGCACAAACAACAAAACAACATCACTGAAATTGACAATCGTCGATATCGGATAGAACAAGAATGGATGGAAGGAGAATCCGTTTCCACTCCTACTTGTATACTTGATCCAGCCTATCGTCACAACCCATCGTTTCTACCGCCGCCGCGACACAAAAATCACGAATCGCACAACGTCCCGGACCTTATCCCAATCGAACTATTAGCGCTGGGATCCGTATGGCATCTCCCCCTCTCGGCCACGTCTTCCACCATTGATAGATTTGATCCATCCCATGGCATCAAACCGTCCCGATTAACCGTTGGAGATTGGAACAAAACTGTTCATTCTGGAGATTACTTTCGTGTTCACTTTGACCCTCGTCGATTTGTCGAGACACATCGTTGGAATTGGGGATGCAGTATCGGTGAAGATGTGGCATTGGATGTTGATGGCGCCAAACCTGGGGTGATTGTCGCACGAGATGATGATGCCGGATATATCATTATCGACAAACCCCCGCATGTCCCCGTTCATGCACGGGTTGATAATTTGTTGGAAAATGTAGCTTCTAGTGTTGGGAGAATGTTATGGATGGAACGGAAGGAAGCGTTAGATGTAGCAACAGACATGGACTCTTCAACAAAGCAAAAACCTCCCACGTCCCGAGCAACAACTGAGAGTAATCGGAAACAAAAGACCGAACAACTGGTATACGTTGCCACTCCTCAACGATTGGATCAAAATACATCGGGGTTGCTTGTTGTTGCAACCAAGAAGTCCTTCGCTGCTTACTTTGCAAAGTTACTACGAATGAAGGTAAGCCACTGGCGGCGATATGCGTACTGCTGACGTCGTCTTTTGACGTGGATTTCGTTACCTTTTGTCCCTGCCAAGACCAACGATCAATTGTACAATTGCCGAAACGAAGACAAAGAAGATAAAACGGCGTTCAAAAGCTCAACGTCATGTGGTATCCACAAGAAATACAGATGCCTCGTTTGTATAATGCAGTCTCCTCGGCCCATGATCGATGAAGTTGAAACGTTGAAAAAGTATGCACGCGAAGGCAGTGTTATACGGCATTACCTCGAGCCTTCCATTAAAGCTCCCAAGTCATTCTATCCTGCTATTCCGGAAGGTGTAGAAAGACCTGAGTGTAAGATTGGGCTAACGTGATCTTCTTTCTTAGATGTCCTTTGCTCATTCTTGCAATCCTCGTCACCTGTCATATTTTCCCCAAAAGCCTGGGCTGAGTGTTTGTTGAGAATAGCCACCGTTATTAATGTCTGTACAGTAGTTGGAAACCGACCGTCCGATAAACTAGCCAATGCATTGTGGGGGGAATTTGGTAGGCGCCTGTCCATGTGTTTCTACTGTTTCAGTTGAGAGTTCTTTAAAAATGTATCACTCCCTGTAATCTCTTTGAACTTATTCTCAATTTTAGGCAAACCAAATGAATGCATTGGAGTGGCCGAGGTAGAAGTAGAGCTTCTCACCGGACGTACACATCAAATTCGTGGTCAATTTGCAGCGTTGGGATGCCCTTTGGTGGGAGATGTACAGGTAGGACATAGATTCTTGTTACCACTCTTGGTGACTCAATTGTCCTTTCTCATCACCGTGTACAATTGATTCACTAAAGTACGGCGGGGCCATACCTTCAACCTCTGCAATAAGGAAAGAAAAGCGCGTGGGTCGGGCGGGATCATTTCTTGTTTCCGAGAGCTTAGCGCTTCAATGTTCGGCGTTAGAGTTCTTAGATCCTTTTAGCAAACCAGACAGTGATACCCGCTATGATACACCACGACGCTCGTATGAATGGAATTCTTTTCGTTTGCAGCATGCGTTTTGGACGCCGTTTCTGAAGCAATACGAGGCAGAGACATCAAAATTATCTCCACTCGAGGCAACTCTCTCACTTGCTGAAGAAGCTCGTGTATGTAAACGTTCAGAACAGCTGTTAATACGATCAGGGGACTCCACTCTTCCTCCAAGAGTGTCATTATCAAGAGGATCGAATAAATACGTTGTTATTCGAGCAAATAATGACTCGCTCGAATGTGACGAGTTATTGTTTGTGAAGAGTGCTTCCCCCGAGGAATGTGGAGGTCTATACCATGCAAATGTCGCGGAGGAGCTGCTGCGGCAATTGAATGATTTAGGATTCACTGCCTCTGTTGTCGGGGGTGGGAGAATTGATTACATGAAGACTGATGATCTATCACATGCCCATGTTTATGGTTTTTCCTATGCGTTCGGAAAAGGAAACCACGAAATGGTTGCATCGATCATCGAAACAAACTCTGATACTGTCGCAACTTTTGACAATAGTGATGGAATATATTAGGTTGCCACTGCTACTGCTTAGGAGATATTTATTTTATAGATGAGATATCGATTGTGATATCCGAAATAGTATGCAAGACATTTAACGCTTTGTACACGAATACGAAAAATGTCACCCAAACTCAACAGGAGAAGAATTCCTTCTCAATTCCGTTGAGACTTTGTCTCGTTTTTGACAATTGGCTTGTGATTCCCTTGTAATTTTTGTGTTTGTTTTCTTGGTACGATATTGAATAAATGATAAATGTCGGAACGGTCAAACATTAAAACCAGTTTGCGAATATAATGAAGTTCTCGTCATACTTTCCTAGTGCTCTTGTATTTTCAATTATGCTAATACGATGACCGGCCAAAGCATTGGCTCAACATATTTTCGCTTTCTTATTAGCTTCTAAGCTTTAGCGATGATCAAACATGATCATTGGCGCCCATGTAGTCGGGTTGTGGGATAATTCTTTGTCATGCTCGTTGAAGTTTCTTTTCTGGACAAATGAGTGTTGCTCCATCGCGAATGCATTTGTGATATGGTGACTCCCATCTTCGAAGAACTGATTCCACTCATCAACTGAAAGCGATCTATTCCTTCCGTAGACCTGGTTATTTCCGCCAGGAGCAGTAGGAAGAGACAGACTTGGTTCATAATGGTTTCGACTGGTGAAGTTTGTGGTAAGCACAGGCGGCAAGAGTTCATCGACTTCGTTTAGATAGACTTCTCCATCTGATTGCTTGGCGCTCTCCACAGATTCAAAACATTTTGTTTCAAATGCTTCAAGCGTATCATTACCGTTGAATTGGTGTTGATACTCGCTTGATTCCTCATAAGAAGGAGCTACCGAGGCAACAGCACAATGCGAGTCAAAATTATCGCTGCCGAACTGAAGAATGGGCTCGAAGTTGTTGTCAAACCTATGTGTCATTTGACTACGTAGATGTAGATCGTTTGCCTCCTTGTGATATATCGGCTCTCCGTAACCTGCTGCCATTGTGTGCTGTCTGGGAGGGTAATGATAGTGTTGTGAAGCTTGGTGAGCATGATATGGGTAATGGGAGTCATATGGATTTGAGCGGAGAGGTCTGTAATGACAAGGTGGGACTACTCTTTCCGTGTACGTGTGATGATGGTGTCCATAAGGAGGATAGTCGCCGGCAACAGAAGGAGAATGCAAGACAGGATGGGGCTCATGCGTTGTGTTCAGATAAGGCACGTTGCCATGAGCAACGCCACGCCTAATAGGAGTCCAGTAATTATGCGGATGGTGTTGATGCATTGATAACGTGATCGGCGGATAGGAGTATTGAATTTGAGGAGGACATTTCTGAACTGGAGGCACTTGCACTTCTACTTGCTGAACTGTAGAAAATGCGTTAGTTTCTAGACTTCGACAAGATGGCAGCTCCCGACCTTTCACTTTGTCACACAAGTCCTCCTCCTCCCCATTCTGGTCAGGAGGCAGAGGATATTGCTTCGCGATCTCGTAGAAGTCAGGTTCTCCCTTTGGATCCGGGAGACGTCTGCCAGGGTTGACCAAGCGCTTCATCAACTTGGCCAGTTCGGGACGACCGCGAAGGAAGTATTCGTGATAGTATGATTTGCAATCAGGCCCAGCCCGAAAGAGTCTCTGGACAAGCAACATGCCGGGAAATAGTTCAGTCAGAATCCTGAGCGCGCTCACGCACTAATTTTCGTCAACTGCGCGTTATGCACGAACGAAGAACAAGAAAGCGACGAACCAGCGAATTTTCCCTCTTGTCCGACACAAAATTATGCTCACAAAACTTACCTTGAAACCCCATCCATTTACAGATCGATTGAAACTATCGAAATTATCATGGTTGAAATGCTCCTTACAAACGACAGTGGCAAGCAAGTCCTTGTCATAGATATTCCAACTCCGTCCATGAGGCATCCAACGTATGATGTGCCCGTATTCCGGATTAGATAAAATTTGGTGCAACTTCATTGGAAAGCTGAGCCGGGAGGACTCTTTGGTTCGCTTTTTCTTGGTAGGAGATTCTCCGTCATTGTCCGGTCCTCCGTCAGCTGAAGCTGTGTCATCAGCGTTGGCCGCAGTTTTCATCTCAGAGATGTCTTTAGTCCAATAGTCACGGTAGTATGAGTGATCCACAATATTGGCTTTCGCTTCTTTATCATGATTATTTTCTCTTGTCAAGGCTCGTTTGGAAGTCCGGCCACAGCCGTGACCCTCAGTCTTGGCGTCGTTCATTCTTTAGGACAGAAGATGAAAGTTGTTTAGGCTCTTTTCCTCTCAATTCCTCTCATCCAAAACTCGTTGTCCGAATGATACTACCGTGTAGTAAAATTACCCTCCGAGCACTCATAACATAGGCTTTTTCGACCTCTCGCGCTGAGAGGACGACTTGTCTGCACGCGCGAAAAGACCTGAAATACTAGAATATTTTCTTTTCTACTGTATTTTCGTTTCTTAAGCCGCGTTCATAAGTCATTAATTATTATGTCCAAAAAAATTTAGAACGGGAAGGTATGGTACTCCCGTACAGTACCGAAGGAATGTCGCAGACCGTTTACGTGTTCCGTTGATAGATTGTTGTTCGTGATTGTTCGTGGATTTCGTTTGAACACTCGAGAGTTTGTGTGCCACTCTCTCTAGATACCATACAGTACTATAAATAGTATGTAGAACATGGCGAGAGATTGTATGACCGGTACTACGGACGCTATGCCCAGATCTATATTTCGCATGAATCACTAAACCTTCGCAAGAGCTGCGAAGTCAATTTACCCTTCGCGTAATCGATGTGTATGATAAGTCACGTAAAAGTAATACCTAGTACCATAACTCTAAGCCAAAACTATATCAAACTTCGCCGCAACTAATAAAATTACACTGCATGATAATGTTTTAATTACCATACCACTGCAAGATTTTTTGTCCCTTCTTTTTTATATGGGCTGTAAGATTTTTCGTGCATTGGAATTTTTATTTGACGACACGACTGCCACAAACACAGGGGGACTAGCCCTCCACTCCATCAAGGAATATTTCTAACTCCATCACCGTCAAATATGATGAGAAGGCAGAAGATAAAACAGGTGAGTTTGTTTGTGGAAATTGTTTAATCAAATCCTCATGATGCTTTTGTCTGTGTTTTCACATCCCTTGGTTAGCTATCTCAATACAATTCAGAGATGCTTGTATGTACAGAGCGCATCTTTGTTTCCTGTGGTACAAGGTATGCCACCCCATCACAGAACTTTGCAGGTCAAGTTACTGCCATGGGTGTGATGCATTCAAAGAATTCAAGTTGTCAAATTGATCTGTGCTTTTCTTAATCCATATATACCAATTCTAACTCGCTTTCAATGTATTTTGTTTTCTTCACAGAAGTAAAGTTGTGGAAAGTGATGTTGTTATGTCATTTGGTCCCTCTTTTAGATAATGCTGTTATGTCAAAGAAGTGTCAAAGAGTTCTGGTCAGAAGATAAAAGGGTAAAAGATGTTGGGTTGCTAGATATTAGTGGTGGGAAATGCAATGATTTTTTTGGCAGAAAAGATTGCATCAAAAGAAAGGAAGACAAAGAAAGAAGCAAACAAACAAATACAAGCAAAGTATTTGATGATGAAACATCATCATAAGCTCATGTTAACAAAAATACTTCAATGGGTTCAGAGAACCAAGTATTTTCAAATACTTAGCACAATGAACAAATGTTATGATGGTTTGATGCACATTGTTGTCCATCTCCTCATCCACTTTAGCATTGTAATGTGGCCAGATGCGATGACAGTGGTGTCACACTGACTCACCATGCAATGCAGTGCTGCCCACAAGATATACATTGAGATGTGAATGCAGCAATGGAGAGTTGATGGAAGGGGCCTCATACTTGTTGTTGATATTGTTTAGCATAGAAATGCCATGCAACAATGTGGGATTTGGGAAAGGGTTAGTTGGAGGGTGGTAGAGCACATTGAAACATAATTGGGAGGACTACTTTACTAGTTCCTTAGTACAGATTCTGTAGATTTTAGCAAATGCAGGGAGCATGCTAAGACATGAACCACATTACTGTTTGTCCTTCTGCCTATATATTACAACTGGCAACAGGCAACAACTTTTTCCCCTGTCATGCCACCACACAAACAAGGCAATACTGCAAGGTTGAAGTAAGGGTATGCCCACTTATGCCAACATTGACCAAGTTGCACAATTGATTGTTCAAGACAAACTCACACACATCAATTTTGTTCTCATATCAACAAATCTTAATAAATTGTTGTGCTTTGCTGAAACAGGTATATACTTGGATGGTGGCCTCTTGAAGATTAAAGTAAACCTAATATTTACCCACAAATGAAGTTCAGTACATGTTATGTGCGCTGCCATGAGATGTAAGGTTTTGATTTCTCTTTTTCTGGTGTGGCAACTGTGAGCATGTGGGCAAATCAGGTGTCATTTCATAGCTTCAAAATTGCTTTTGATTTATGTGATCTCCACGTCCACTGCAATCATCAGAAAGTTTCTTGCTAATCATGGGATGTACACGCCTGACCGTCCAATGCTTCTGGACACCTTCTTGAATTTACGGACTTATGGCTTATTCATTTGTGCCATATTTTATGTGTGAGTTGATACTCACTCTGGTGTAAGATGAAGGATTTTTAGGGAGTCTTGTGTAGCATTTTTGTCACTTGTAGGTGTGTTGTGTAACCAACTATCATCAAGAGTGACAAAAATGGGCAGTCCATGCTAGCTCCCCTGAATGACTTCTCTTCCATTGATTTGAAATAGCTGAGCTTTGGCTATGATGCTCTCAATATTGCTTGGGCAGCTTTAGGCAATCATGATTTAATGTTTTCAAGCTCCCTGCCGAAAGTCTCTTCGCATTCCTACTTGTAGATCGTCCTGATTTTATGATAGGTGAGGTGGAGGAATTGATGTTTTTGTCTCGTGGTGACGTTGTTGTTATTGGATGGTATGTTTTCTGGTATATTGTGGAGGCAAAGGAAGTGGAACGCCCCCATTTTCAATGGACACCTCTCCTTCAAATAATTACTGTCCACCTGAAGACCAATAATCTCCAAAACCCCGTCACCATGGCTGCAGAGACCATTTTTTGGCTGTAACTGAACAAACTAACTGGAATTTTGACAGTTTTAGTTTTATGTTGGAAAGTGTCAGACTCATCCAACACATCAATACTCAACTCAGGCCCAATGCACCAACAACTACTCTACAAAACATCCTCTAGGAAGTTGGCAATTTTGGGTTCCCACAGATCTGAGGACTTCTCTACACGTCTTTGTCTCAGGTCACCCTAAGTCATCTCCCTGTGACATGGCAGTCAAACTAAACTATTAGCAAGGCTACCAAGTATCATTAAACACAACAAAACGCACCATACTACATCAACAAACAGTTCCCTTTGGAGACAACTATCAATACACAGTCCGTTGGTGAGATTATGCAGGTGTTAACTCAAAAAGTTATTTGCCAGCCAATATTCTCAATTCTGGAGAGAATTTTGTAAGCAAAGATAGCAATCACAACAAGAATGAGTTGACAATAAGTAATAACAACATCAACCTAATACAGGATTTAATGCATCAATTGGAAAATGTATAGGAATTCATGTATGAACTCAATAATGATAATTGTTGTTTGATCTGATTCTTATCATTGTGTAAATGCAATTAAATTATTTGTTGGTTTTTTCACATGATGTTTTGAAGGGAGAAGGCATAAATGTTGCCCAACTGTGTATCGGTAGTTGTCACCCAAATGAACCTTCTGTTAATGGAGTATGACAAGTGTTGTTCATGTCATTAGAATCCCTTGAGATGTTATGCTAGAGCACAGCAATGTGGCATGGCAGGAGTTGTGTTTCACAAGATTTTTGGTCTTCTGGTCGAAAAGGGGGGCTTGTCCCTTCCTTGGCCTCAACAAAAATCTATGTTGAAGCACTGTCGCACTTGACTGCTGATGCAAAGCTGAGTTTGAGTCAGGACTTCATCCTTTGCGATGTGTCTCTTGAAGAGGAGTTTTGTCATGTGTGCAAAGTCATTGAGCCTGCTGTTATTTGAGGATAATGCTGTAGATTTTACCTTTTGTGCAGCTGGGTGGATGTGCAGAGTTGGAGTGTGGTGGTATGAATAGATTAGGATGGTTAGGTTTTTGGTAGGTTCGTGTCAAGATTCTACCATCCTTAATCCATATTGTTAGGTCAATGAAGTCAACGATGAAAGATGGTTTGGTGGCCCACTGAGGATTTCAAAGTCATTGTAGTCACATTTCATCTGCTCCCATTCTATTTGTCCATTCTTCCCAGCTAGAAATCAAATATGTCATTGATGAAACTGAAGTGCTTTTGGAGGCACTTCAAGCTTTCTTAGTATTTCAGGATACATTTTTTAAAATGGAAGGGTGTTATGAAAAATAAGATAAGTGCTCAAATACTTTTACTAATCAAAATGCTTGATCTCGTTTTTCATGTTCTCTTCACTTTGAGACCCATTTTGCTGCATTTAACCCACTTACACACATTCATGAAACTCTAAAACTGTAATCAATTATTGAAATGGTTAATTTTTGCATTTTTTGTGCTGTAAATGATTATTGAAAGCATCAATTTTTGCATTTGTAGATCTATTTCAACTATTCCATCAATTTTCAACAGTTAATGTCAAGCGTTTGATGTATGTGAAATAGATCATGCACTTCTAGTGCATTATTCTCCCACCCAGCTTGCACTCTATTCTGTCACATCAGAACATACCCCAATATGGCACCTGAATAGTATTATCCCTCAAGGTCCTTCACGTGACCTACAAACCAACAACAAATCATTCCTTTCCGCTATGGTTGTTTATGAACACCTGAGCACTGTCTTTGTGAACTATGCCTGCTTGATCAGCACCAAGAGGCTGTTCTCTCAGAAATGTTTGCCATTGATGACTTTGTTGATAATCAGAAGAAGTGGTATCACCTATATCAATGCTTTGTTAAGGCAGAGTATGGTACACTGGGTCATGGCAATCACATTCCAATTCACAGACTGTGTGTTATCTTACATCTGTTTGCTCTGCCCAAGTGATGATCGAAAGTACACAGGATTCTGTGCAATGGAAAAGGATGAATCTGGAGGATCATGAATTTAGTTGAATAGCAATGGTTCTAAACCAGCTTACATATTGACTATAGTTGTCTTGATGATTATTTTTGGCAGGTATTTCTTTTGATTTGGTACACACAATGGACCATACTCTGTAACAATGTAACCTAATTTACTAATGAATCCCAACTAATAAACAAGTCACACATTCTAAACAATGTAATCAGTATGCCTCTGATTCATTCACACTGTTTTTGTCTTTTTCAGAATCCTTTTCCTCAATTATTTCTTTTCTTCTCTTAGTACTCAATCCAGATAAGCACTTTTTAGTCAAAGATAGAGGGAGTGAACTGTGCACACTTCATAGGATGGTATTGTTTGTGTTTTTTCATTGACACCCTCAATAAACATGCTTCAATTACAATCTTCTTTCAGAATATTTAAAAGCTTCACACCCATAAATCTGAGGCATAAGAATGATGTGCTATCTCAAAAAGTAACATGCCTTTAAATTGTGGTATTTGGAAATCAAATTGTTGCTCTCAACCACAAAACTATGAGCATGCAAAGTGCAGTCTCATTACTGCAACTGAAAATATTACAAATGCTCAATTTTTCAATTGTTCCTAAGCCAGTACTCCTGCCACCAACATTCACAACACTCTTGGGACTATTGGGTTATGCTGACTTGAATGAATAATGTGATATCTTCAGCATAGCCCAAACTGTTTTTGTCTGACTTAATTATGATGGATTGAAGTGCACACTTTTCCAAGGCAAAAGGAAAGAATGATGCATCCCACATTAAATTGTATTCTTGTTATTGCTCCGCCAAGGCACAGATACAATATTTCCATTGAGAAAGATATCATATGGAATTTCACAATGGGATGATCTGGCCATAGGATGAGCTCTTTGTTACCTCAAATACCCACTGACTTGATCTTCATGTTGCCAGTGAAATATTTTGCTTTATCAGCATCAGAAAGGGCACTCATTGCTGTATTCAAAAAGTGGATATGGTGGTTTCATTAAGATAGGACACCAATCCAGTATTGATGGAATTGCGGTTTCTTCCAGCTACTGAATATCCCAAGCCATCATTCATGATTGAGGATGGATGTGTGGAAGGAAGAACTGGAATTAGAGGATGCGCAGTTGGTGCTGCGGGTTCAATTCGATTGGGAACAAATATAGTGGTGGATTACTTGGACGTACTGTGCTCCAATATTCTGATGCATTGTCAGTGAGCTAGATTCTGCGTTACTCCAGAATATTTTCTAATTTTGACACTAATGTGATTTCTGTGATCACGAGATTACTGAGAAAGACTTACTTAAGTACTTTGCTCAATACTTAAGGACTGTGATGTCGTGACGTCACAAAATAAGACTCATTTTGACAAAATTTACGGTAATATTTCCAGAACTGACCGGAATTACTGCAGTAATTCCAATCGGTTACTGGTTACTGTGTTTTTGGGACAGTAACCAAAATTGGAATTTGCAACCTAGTCAGTGAGAGGAATAGACGGGGGCATTGAGGCAAAAGAAAGGACAGTGGAGAAAAGAAGAGGGGGGGGGGGGGAGGGTGGAAGGCAGCCGAGGAAGTTTGGAGAGGGTGATCATCTTTGTGTGGTGATTCCATTGGCAGATCAATATTTGCATCCACACAAAGGATGGATGTCGGTTTTTGGCATGATTAGTAATTTGCACCATGCATCTAGTTCTTATACAGATACAAAAATCTACCTTGTTATGGACATCTATAGGGGGTAAGTTTTTGTGAGGAATCAAATGGAGACAACAGATTGTCTTGAAAATGAATGGAAGATAATGAAATGGGGTCAATTTTTGTCAACTTTTCATGTTCGTGGAACGCTCAACGATGAGGGTTATGCAAACAGGTTTTTGTCATTTGATGATGAGAGAGGTTGGTGAAAGCAAAGTAATCATTCATAAGATAGCAATTCTATATCCATATCTCAAAAAGTCATTTCAATATCGATGTGATGGTAACCAGTAAACACTAGTGATTATAATGATGTAGAGCCCAACAGAAATTTTGATTTGGTTACAGAATAGACTGATAATATTTGGCTGTTATTCTTATGAAGTTTATTGTCAAGGACCATGAACAACTGACCATTCAGCAGGAGTTGCCCCCAAGAGATCAACATCCATCTCTGAACAACTGCCAAAAAGTGTTGATTTGGAAGGCTTGAAGAACCCATAAAAAGACTCAATATTTCCCTAACCCATGCACCTGATAATTGTTCCATTGTCAACTCTAATATTATTATGCAAGAATCTAGTTGTGTCAAGCAGAGCAATTTAATGGTGAGCAGATTCGAGGGTGCAAAGCTTTTGGAATTATTTCTCATTTTCATGCCAATGATGATGCTATCTCTATCTACCATATATGCATATGATTTAAATCAACTACTTGTGTATAAACGGTTTACATACATTGAGTCTACTATTAGCAAAAATGAATATTCCAAAGACTTCTAAACAAACCCAAAAAGAATTTTAGGTTTAATGATTATTGGTAATCAAGATTTTTACTATGGAAGTGGGAGGATGAATCATGTTATTTTTGCTGCCAGTTATCACAATTTACATGAGGGTTGTAAGTTTTCAAAATGTGCTGACTGAAAGCAGTGCTCATCAAATTAGTTTTTGTTGTCTATAAGCAACTAGGTACTTCCCTAGTATCACGCTAATTTTTGACCACCTTGCAGGGTGTTCATAGGGATGTGGGCAAGCTAACAAAGTCTGTCAGATATAATGAGAGAAGTAAACGAGGTCAATGTAGAGAACTATTTGCCCTTCTCACATCCACATTTTCACATATTTTTATGTTATGCAACTTTTTCTGTGTAAGCTGCAATGTTTTGTTCACTTAATTTTCCTGATAATGTCAGTCAGTGTTGCTCATTTTTTTCTGAGCTCTCACAAAAAATGTGTCAAAGCACACCTCCTCACAAAAATGCATCCCTGATGCAAAACGTGTCTAAGCTCTTTGAGTGACCGAATTGATATGTGCTGACCTCCTAAGGAAAGAAAGACATGTGTGAACTCATGCACGATGCCAGCTCATAACTTGAATATCGTTTTATGAATTTTTATTAAGTACTTCTCAATTCCTATTTACCATTTTGTGAAAGACATTTTTGCTCATAAGTTGTATACTTGAGTTTTTTGAGTTAGCTTTTGAGTGTTTGCAAATAATCATTCGTCTACACATCTTTCAAAGGTGCTGTCTTAGTTTTGGCCTCCCAAAAATGGGAGGCAACATGTCTTAGCATTCAAGACCTCACATCTCCCAAATTTGTGGGCGTTTGGGGCAGATCCCTGCTGCTACTTTTGTGCATTACAGATGCACAAGATCCCATTGCAAAATCCTGAGTTTCTTGTCCAGCTACACAAGTGACCAGGGCATCAAAACTTAATTTGGGATGCTTGCAAAGATTGTTTTCTTCATGATGTGCTAATCTGCAATTGTGACACATCATGGAGAAGTGTTGTCATCAAGGAGTGGTGTGCTCACAGACAGCTGTAGTTCCTAGAGGGACAATGTGTTAAGTGAATGCATAGGAATGCTGAGATCAAGCATGCCAATCGTGGCTTTTGAGCCCCCAAAATTGGGTTGAGAAGACCATCACAGCTCCCCAAATTCAGGGAGCTCTGAAAAGGCTCACAGACTTTTCAAAACACGCCGACCAGGAAACGTGCAAAACAAATAAATCTTTGGGCCATACTTGAGGGAATTGCAACACTGGCAAAAAGCCAAATATGTGAACATAAGTTGGAAATTGAGTGCCAATGAGGTTGAGGGAAATTGAAGGGACTGTACCAGTACTACCCAACCAACTTGTTCCTCAACATAACTTTAAATTTAAAAAGCATTGTTGCCAGTTATGTTTGCCAAGAAGTAGAATAATAATAACATTGCCACTATGTTTTCTTCACAAATGAGTCTTCTATCTAAAATGGAAATGAGGGTCACCATTCCTCAAAGATAACTGGGTAAGAACCACTATGGCCCTGAATACACAACCGTGCTGGATAATATATTGGTGGTACCTCTGATCAAATATTTCCCAGTTTTTGAGACATGAGTCAAATGTTTCCTGCTCTTTTGCACCCTTGCTCTCATCTCATCCTGATCAGGAAGATTTTTCAGCAAAGTCACTGGTACTTTTGTGTAGACTGGTGAGTCTCCCATATACCTGTCACTTCTTCCACATGGTCTCTATCCTCCAGATGTCCCTCAAGAATGAATTGGAAATGAATATCAATTCACCACGTGGAAACGGACCATTAATCCAAACACATTCTGGCATTTGGATAGATATTGCCACATCACAATCACAATGGAGACCGGACTTCTTTGCAAACTTGTGGGTGCAAAGGGATAACCACCATGTTTGGTCCTGCAATCAGTGCAGTCCACACTCATGTGCGTATTGTGCAACTGTTTAACTTTCCTGTCTTTAAACTTAATCTAAAAGAAGTTTTAGACTTGACATTTGGTTGGGAATAATAACAAAACATGACTTACCACCTCACTTTCCAGCCCAGATAAAGCATGAATGATAGGCCAGACATACTTATCAAGTCTCTTGGGATCAATGGCCCATCCATTCTAGCTTGAACCACAAGATGCTGAGCATGCATTTCTTTCTTTTGTGTAGCAGGTCATAAAATGAAGGGCCCAGAGCATGTGTCTAGTAGCCCCATTCTTGGGAAGAAGATTGGTTTGACGAAGCATCTCCTAAGCTTTGAGAACATCAATTGTACTGTATCTAAAGTTTGTGTTGAAGCATGATCATCTGTTGTTTCAGCACAAAGTTTTGGACCAGTGCCCTGAATCTCCTTGCCAAATTGGTAGGAGTCAAGGGTAGTGGACTTGTGATCACTGGTAGTAAGTTGGTAAGATTGTTGTCCAGAGAATTGGGCTCTGGGTCCCATCTCCTTTTGCACCTGGCTTGTCCAGGTAGGTCGATGCTGCTTGCCCAGAACGGGAAATCAATCAGATAAAAGAGTACAGAATTTGACAATCAACATAGACCACATGATTTACCTCTGACGACAATGTTTACAGTGATAAGTCAATGCATGAGGGCTATGTTGTCTTTTACAGTCCACAGCTATTTCTGCTGTCCGTTCAAGGCAGTGCATGTATTGAATAATAACACGCAAGATCAAGCAAGGTGTTAACTTTTGTGTGGAGCTGTGTGGAGATGATTGCATGACACCATAACAAGTGCCGTACTTACTTAGAAAATAGTGGTACGGTAGAATACTATACCAACAGTTGGCCAGGGTGACACTTTTTATAGAGTTGTAGTAATACGACATAACACTTACTTTCGACAGATAAGGTTATTTTCAACAGAAAACAACAAAAACTACTATCATTTTCAGTAGTTGAAAATAACAAGATTTTACAAGATAGCACTATCTCCTGAATATAGTGCTATCTCTGAAAAAAACACCTCATACATAGGAATCGTATCAGTTCTACATGGAGTTCATATTAATGAAAATTTGAAAATAAGATTGTTTCCTGAAATTAACTTATTTTCTCAAAAATAACACTATAATAGGGCTATATTCAAGCCGTGTGTTGTTTATTAATGCTGACACCATTGTCAAGAAAGCAATGTACATCTACAATGATGGATTTTTAACAAAGCAAACATGAGAAAGACCTTGCATTGGAATATTCCACAGATATGTTTGACTTACAACAATGTCAACACAATGATTGAGTGCATGAACACATGAGTGCATGTTAACATCACAAAATGTATGCGCTTTCAACAGGTTTGATTCAAATGATTGACAACACCCCATCAAGAAGCATGCACTCAAGTCGGGAGCCAAACACAAAGCAAAGTGGTGCAATCTTGTTGAACAATGGAAAATCAACCCTAAGCAAACCAACATTGCAAACATGGACAAAGATTGTCAGAAGTATTGACCAGAACAACCAACCACAACTCTCAAGCTATGGTACGTAAGTTGATTGCAGGAGAAACACTCAATCACTAGGCCAACAAAGGTGCACATGTAATTCTTTTGTTTCATATTATGTTTATTTGATTCATTATGACCACTCACTGTTTTTGTTTCAAGTATCAGCTCACATCCAACCTGAGTCCAAACACGACTCTGATCTAGAAGCACTATTGGAAGCTGAAGATGACGACTCATCCACTATGCCTACCAAAACTTCATCATCCAAAAGTGCTGTGGCAACATTTAAACTATCTTAAAATAATCCAAAATGAAGATGGCCGAAGAAGGAATCCATTGAGTCTGATCTCAATGATCTTGTAGGAGGTGTTGCTGGCATTGGCCTCACCGCCACTGCTGCTCCTCACTATCCCTTGAACACTAAGGATCCATTCAAGCTACACATTTCCCCCAAAAATGGGATTTATGAAGTTCTTGTTGAGGTCTTCACCTGCAATCATGTTCTGGAAAATAACATAAGCACCATTCTCTCTGATGATGGGTGCAAGCTTGCGTTCCTGAGGGCAAACCACACCATGGTTGCTAGTCATGCCCACTTGAAGGTTGAAGGCAGACAAGAAATTTGACAACACGAAGTATCTCTCCAACTCAAGTGAAGCTGCAACAGCTAACACCATTCAACTCATGAGAGCACACTATGGAAGCCCCTTGATGGCCTCTACTGGAGCAATGGTATGAACCTTGTTCTCCTTTTCAAGTGCACTGGCTTGTAGAATCAGTCACTACCTTCCATGACAGTCCATCCACGGAAGTTATGGATGTCCTGGTCTTCATCATGAAGGTGTATCTCCAATAGGAGGGAGAACAGAGGTGCCTCAAGTCAATGGCCAAGGCCACTTGAAAGAAGGGATTCCACAAGTATAGTGATCTTGTTGATTCGGGTGCGGATTTTGAGAATGATGATTCTGATGCTGATGATAGAATGAGGATGATATCCCTACTCTTTTTGTTTGGTGCAATAGTTGCACCATAACTAGCTTCCTCCATGATAACCCTTATGGTGCAATTAATTGCACCATAAGAGCACGATTCCTACGTGACTCACGTAGAAATTCAAATAATCACAATTGACATTAACAGGTAAATGAGGCTTGGCATCATTCCACCTGGAACATAATCATTTTTTCTGCGGTGCAACTATTGCACCGCAGGAAAGAGTAGGGATTGAGAGTCTTTGTTGTCTGTTATTTTAGTTGTATGTTTGATACAGTTATTGAAAATAATAATATATTACCAGCAGCCTCTGCAAGATTTTTTGTAGCTAGCGAAACAGAATGCGATTTGTAGAGACAGAGGAAGGCGTACTTTTGAAATAAAGTGCTTGGAGTAGTATGCCACTTTTCTACGCTTAATTAATCAAGATTTCTTTTAAAAATCTTAGTTTATCACTGAGCAGAATTCTTTTCCTTCTCCTTGGTGGTAAGACACTTTTTTTTCACTTTTCTCTAATATTGGTAAGATCTGTTTATTTCCTCTATCATTACCTGTAAATATGCTGTTTTCGTGTTTGACAAGCATGGGTAGTCTTAATCTTTTAGTCTATGGTTACCTTTAAAAATATATCTAAATCCAATATAACATATGGCCAAAAATGGCTTCAAAGAAAATGCATCACTTACAACGTGTCATTCATCACCGAAGAATGGTTTCAATGTAAACGCACCACTTCAATGCATAGTCAAAAATATGTTTAGCGTTAAGCCTAAATGCACAAAAGAATATTTCTACATTAACGCACACCAAAAATCACAAAGTGTAACTTGTCAACAAAAAATATGGTTTCAACGTAAACGCACCATTTACAACGTGTAATTCATCACCAAAAAAAGGTTTCAACGAAAACGCACTAAAACGCATCACTTACACGCATCACCAAAAATAATACTTTCGACTCAAACACGCTATTTACACATTTTATATTAAAGCATCATCAATCATTCGTTACAATTTTTGAGAAAACGCATCACTTACAATGTGTCATTCATCACAAAAAAATGGTTTCAATGTAAACACACCACTTCAATGCATAGTCAAAAATATGTTTAGCGTTAAACCTAAACGCACAAAAGAATATTTCTTCATTAACGCACACCAAGAATCACAACGTGTAACTTGTCAACAAAAAATGGTTTCAACGTAAACGCACCATTTACAATGTGTAATTCATCACCAAAAAAGGTTTCAACGTAAACGCACGAAAACGCATCACTTACACGCATCACCAAAAATAATACTTTCGACTCTAACACACTATTTACACATTTTATATTAAAGCATCATCAATCATTCGTTACAATTTTTGAGAAAACACATCACTTACAATGTGTCATTCATCACCAAAAAATGGTTTTAACGTAAATACACCACTTCAATGCATAGTCAAAAATATGTTTAGCGTTAAACCTAAAGCGCACAAAAGAATATTTCTTCATTAACGCACACCAAGAATCTGGCGTGTAACTTGTCAACAAAAATGGTTTCAACGTAAACGCACCATTTACAACGTGAAATTCATCACCAAAAAAAGGTTTCAACGTAAACACATGAAAACGCATCACTTACACGCATCACCAAAAATAATACTTTCGAATCTAACACACTATTTACACATTTTATATTAAAGCATCATCAATCATTCGTTACAATTTTTGAATTCTCATAAAGTAACAAATTTGACGCATTCATACTTGAAATCTGTAAGTCATCCATTCTTTGTTATCTATGTCCGCAATGTCTAACCACAGTTTTTCAGAGGCATCACGCATGAAATTCACTGAATGTGAGCACTTATGACATTTTACCTTTTTAACAATGTTAAAGTTCTCATATTGTAAGTTTTTGTTCAGGTACTTACGATCATGCAAGACAGCTAAGTATGGAAGCGAAGTTGACGAAAATGAAAAATGATAAGAAAAGAAGAAAAAATACAATCAAAAGTCAAAAGAAGAGAAGCTTCGGGGTAGGCCGAATGCCTATAAGAGCAAAAGAAATTCAATAAATGAGATGAAAAAGACAATGTATAAAATGAACGCAGTTTCCATTTGCTCATAGAGACAGATGTACTACAAAACCAATGCTGATTCCATACTTGAGAAAAAAAAGATTCAATATGATATCCATGCAGAGTCCATCTGTAAGAAGAGAAAAGCCCATTATGAAATCAACAATGTTCAAATTTCAAACAAAAAGAAGAATTTTTACAAAGCCAATGCAGAAATGATCTGTGAGAAGCAAAGGAAAAGATACCAATGCAGCAAGTCCTCTGGAAAGGAATGTTCATTTTCTTGTTCTGAGAGTGAAAATTCACCGGCTCCTACAACCAATCAAGAGAACACAGCACACAACCAAAACTTCCTGCCAAGAGAGTTGACTGAATCAGAAATGGAAAAAATTGTTCAGAAGATCAGAGAGAAAATATGCCTGTCAACTGCTGTAGATGGTGATATCAATAGGCACCGTGCGCATGTATGTGTTGTTTGTGACCACCTTATCATTGGATTGGACGAAGTAAAATTCATCGAGAAAAAAAAGTTGTTGGAGAACTCATCAAAATTAGCTGTGTCGACTTATGAGGAGTACTATGATGTTGTTTCCATGCATCCAGAATTGGTGAAACAGTAACAAGTTGAGGATTGTGAATTGAAGCATTTGTTACTTTCTCCCAGGGCTCGGGTAGATCAGAAAGGGTATGAGTGTTGTGAGATGTGCTATGGGAGCCTAAATTGTTCAAGAAATAAGGATCAAGACAAACCACCCAAATTTGCAATCGCCAATGGGTTTGCATTAGGTCATATCCCTGAAGTCATCAATTTTCAAGATAAAAATGGCAATATCAAAAATCGTAGTATAAATGCAGAAATTCATTTGGATGATCTCCTTTGTGCATCAATCAGCCCAGTGAGGCCATTTGGATATGTTCGTGCTTACACAGGCGAAAGTCAAAAATCTTTAAAAGGGCATTTCTCAATGTTCAGCGTTGATCAGTCTCATGTAGGAGGTGCACTGCATAAGTGGGAGCTCTACTGGGGGGAAAACATTTATGTGGTATTGTGTGGCAGAATGACGCCCGCTCAGAAAAATGTTGTGAGAAGGCAAGCTGAATTGGACACAGACCTTTTTATGGATCTTTTAACACGGTTCATCAAGGAATCTGGCCACAAGGGATACAGTGATGTGTTGCCCCCAGATGAATGTCCAAATCCTGTGATTATACTGCAAGATGTGACAATGAGAACAATACTTCTGATCTGGTTGCTCCGGAATTAGAATGTCAGATTCAAGGCAAGACGTATTACTTTTCAAGTGAGTCACAGAATCCAAATACAGACAATTCAGTTTTTGATAGCACTGAGGATTTTGTCCAAGCTATGCTCGAGTCAACTGCACCAACTATGCTGATGTATGGTGGTACTTACTTGTGAGGACATGAAATCAATTTAGAAGATGCCTTTCCCATCCAATTTCCATTTGGTTCAGGATGTCCGAATTTGGGTACAAAGAGAAAGGTGGAAGTTTCCAATGAAGCATGTCTGAAGCACTACATGCGACTTTCCTTGAACCAGTTCATGAGACCAGATTTCATTTTGGTTTGTTATCATCTGATGTGTAGAAATGCATCGTATACCACAGGACTAATAAAATGCTGATCGAACTATCAAGACAGGCATTGGGAGAAAGGATTTCCAAGCTGTCTGTGGGTGATGTACACAAAGCTGCAAAAGAGCTAAACAGAAGGGAACAAAACAATGAACCTCTTGATTTAAACACACCAGCAGCATCATTTTTGAAATCTGTCACAACATCATGCAAAGTTCTTGGGCACACAGCGGAAGCTGCCAAGGAAGCCAGAAAGAAGGTGTATGCACTCAGTGACTACTTTGGTCCTCACAGCATCTTTTTCACTGTTACGCCGGATGATGAGTGTAATTTCAGAGTCCAAATGTATGCCAACCAAGGAAAGGAAATTGTCATTCCTAATGTGGATTGTAATGAAGATGATTGCATTTCAGATTTTGAGCTGAGACAAAAAATCAGGACAAAATATCCAGGAGCTTGTTCCCTTGACTATTAAGCTGCAATGCAAGTGGTGTGTGAACTGTTAGGATGGGATTTCAAGAAGAATTGCAGCAAGGGTGTAGGGATGTATGGCAAATGCAAGGCTTTTGTGAGAGGAAGTGAAGAACAAGGAAGAGGATCATTGCATGGTCACTGTTTAGTATGGTTGGAAGGATTTCATGATTTGAAAGACTCTTTGTTTCATAATGACCCAGTGATTCGCCAAAATGCTAGAAAGGAACTATTGAGGGATTTGATGACAGACACTTCTGTTCTGATTATTGTTATTCTCCCGAACTCGAAGTAATTCACAAGGAATGTCAACAGCAGGGCTGCATTTCAGATATGTTCCAAGAAAAAGATGCACAGACACTTCGAGATTGCAGATCAGAATCTCATAGGATGGAATTGAAGGGCCATGTGATGGAGTGTAAATTGTGTGCTGAAAAGGGATTATCAGGCGAAACTACTCATCTGTCGATGGTCACCCTTACAAACATGGCTATGGAGTCAATGCAAAATTCTAGATGTGCTGAACCTATTGGTGTAGAATTTCCCTTGTCTCGAGAAAGATCAGATTTGATGACATATCGATATCCTATCGATGGAGCCACAGAAGGAGCAGGATTTCTTTTTGACAGTGAATTCAGGCATTTGGTTGCAACAAGAAGAATGAATGAGCATGACTGGAAGCATAGGACTGTCGATTTCCATTTCCAAGACCTGCGATTGACAAAACAACATTTCAAGAAGACAATGATGATGAAACAAAGGCAACTGTTTGGAGATCATTGGAGAAAGGTGATACAACCATTTACCCATACACTGTGGAAAGCAAGCAATCTTTGGGATCTCAATTTTTGAATACACATTGCAAGTATATAACCAAGACTCTTGGCTGTAATAGCAACATTCAAATCGGAAGTCCCAGGTGTGTGTTTTATGTTGTTCATTACTCCACCAAGTCTATACAAAAAGAAGATAGAGGTGTTGATTTTGATAGAGTGGGAAAACAAGTCATTCGTCGCATTCAGAAAGAAGAGGAAAAGTTGGTAGCTGAAGGATTGCAACATACACCAAACATGGAACAAGATGCCTGTTTTGGAGGGTTTGTGCCGTTTCCTCATTGGGATGAGTGTTCACCTGAGTCAAGATGTTGTTAGTGCAACAATGGCGCATCTGTTATTGTGTGAGAATGGTTCCAGATTTTCATGTTCACATGACTTTCAGGATCTGCTTGTTGGACAAATGCTTAATAAGCTAAAAGGAGAAGCTCCAGGTGACTTTGTGCTCCGTAGAAAGAATAGGGGTGAAAATGGAGAAGTGGTCATGTGGGCAGATTACTCTGTGAACGATTACTTGTTTAGGCCAGAATGTTTGGAAGATTTGAGTTTCTATGAATTTGCATTGAAGTACTGAAAGGATTCCCTTATCTTTCAATAGAATGAGCAATAATGATGATAGTGGCATGCCAATACTACAAGATGGTGAATTTGCATTCAAAGAAGATCATCCAGGAAGAAGATACTGCTACCTGAGAGAATCCAAAAAGATGAGAATCCCAAAATTATCAATGCCCAAAGGAATGCTATGTGACCTTGAAGATTTAGAGCTGACAGAAAATGAACCAAGCAAAGGGGCCCTTGAATCGAGGGAAAACTATGCAAAAATTGCATTGATCCTTTTCTACCCTTTTCGGGATGAATCGATTTTACTTCATGAAGCTCATTCTTGTTTGTGGGATAAACTTATGCATGCTATGAATGAGAATATTGATTCTAGCAAATTTTGGAAACGTGGGAAAAAAATCTCCAAAACATGCAAGACAATTTACATTGCAGAAAATGCAAGGTTTCTACTGATAGAATCAAAGCAACTTCAAAATCAAGAGAAAGCGATAATATGGATGGTCATGCTGGAGTTGGCCCTTGTGACAGTGATTATTCCGAGTTTGATGATGCCCTTTCTGTAGATTCTTATAATGAAAATGAGTTTGAGGAAGATCTCTGCCAATATGAAAACTGTATTGAGAGATCATTGAATGATCTCAAAAAAGGGGAATTTCTTTCGAGTAACAAAACAATCAATACTAGGTCATTTGACACAAGTTCAATTTTTTTACCTGGAAATAACTCCTCTGCCACCAGTAACAAAGCATCACAGAGTGCAAGAGGTTGAACGAATGCCCAAACTGACAACAGTGTTTTTGGTCATAGGGCAAGTAAATACAAAACTCTACTTGCTTTTGTCAGTGGTGCTACCATCAGGAATAACTTACAAGAGGATACGCAAGGAATTGATTTTTCAGAAGAGGGGATTGTTGATAGTGATTCACAAGAAGATTGTATCCTCGAAGAGAGGGAATGAGCAGAGCTTGGATTTTCCTCCAATTTCAACAGAGGTTCAATTCCAACGATGCCAGGAGTTGCTAATTGTATTTCAAGAGAAAAGCATATTACATTGGACAGAATCCAGTATATCCTTATGAAGTCATATGCAGCTCATTTCTACTGAATCTGATTCGTGAGAGTTTGGACTCACATTCATCTATGGCATCTGGATTTGCAGATAGTGATGAGGATCTCAGAGATGAAAGAACAACTCTTATAAAGCAGAAAGTGGAACAGAAGTTGAAGGACCTTGGTGCCAAGGAGCAATTGTTAATGTTTGTCACTGGACCTGCCGGAGCTGGCAAAAGTACAGCAATTGATGTTGCCCAACAATTTTGTTTTCAATTTGGCAAATCAATGTATATCCTTTGGGGTGATAAAACTTTTTTGTTTACTGCCATCACTGGATGTGCTGCTGCTTTGTTTGGAGGTGTTACCTTGCACAGTGCAGCTTACTTGAATTCAAAGTCAAAAATATATCTCCTGAGATGCTTCATAACTGGGAACAAGTTCGAATGCTGATTATAGATGAAATCTCATTTCAACATGTGACCAGATAGAAAAGCTGAATTCCCGTCTAAATATGATTCGTCGTAGGTTATGTTCCGGTGGGAAGGGATTGTCTCCAAATATGATATTTGGAGGATATTCAATAATATTCTGTGGCAATTTCCGACAAATACCACCAGTGAAAGCTAGAGAGAGTCAGCTCTTGTATTCCAATTCATCACTGTGGGAAAACTCAATAAATGTTGCAATCATTCTTAACAACAGCCACAGATTCAAAGATGACCTTGAATATGGAAGAATCCTAAAACGAATGTCGGATGGAGTGTTTACAAAAGAAGACTGCAATGTCATTAATGAACTTGTCATTGGCCGGCAGGTTCATTTACCTGAAATCCAACAGGATGCAGATATTGCATATGCTTGTTGGAAAAACTCAGAAAGAGTATCAATTCATGCATCTGTTTTCCAAAATCACATAAAAGATTTCCCATCAGCAGAGAGTTCTGAACCTCCACCAGAGCATACTTTTGTTATTGAAGCAGATATAAGAAAGGCCCCAAAACGACGTAAATCCAAAAAAACTTTTTCAAATGAAACTTGTTTGCCAGTAAGAGTGACAAGTGAATTGAGAAACAAAATTTATGCCAAATGTGGTGACAGCGATATGAAAAACCAACAAAAAAATATAGATCCTGCATTAAAACTTTATGTTGGGGCACATTGCATGATAATTGACAATGATGATATATCAAGGGGAAGAGGAAATGGTACATTGTGCAGAGTCATTGGGGTCAAAAGAAAAACATTACATCAAAAATTCACCTCTAACGCACATGTTTGCAAAAAGCTTACCTCTCTAGTGTCTATCAATGGTTCAAAAGTAGTGCAATGGTTTCTGAGTGGTAGGCCAATTCTGACGATGCGGCAGAAATCATAATGAGAGTTATCACACCGCCCTTCAAAAATGGCTCAACTTGAAACCAGAATACAACGCAACAATAATTACGGCTACACACCACAGCCATTGTTCAAGACCGGCAGAGGATGCAACCACCACAACGAATTGAAGTGACAGCTAACACACCGGGCAGAAACGAACCACGACCACAACGACACCAAGACTCACCGCCAGGACAACAGCCAAAAATAGTACAACAAGAGACGACCACAACAATGACAGAGGCACCACAACGGCAATGTACCGCTGAAACGATGGCAATAAAACAATGCCACAGCAATGTAAAGCACACTCACCAATCAGAAATTTGACAGCTATGGTTGTTGTTCTGCACACAAAAAAGTTGAAAACTTCAAGAGGGTTTACATGTACGATGGCAAACAAGCTAACACGATGTTTCAGAAATAAAACACGTCATACCATGATTCTACTTAGGCTCACAAGACTACTCTATTGCCCAAGCAACAAACAGCATTCACGATTGCATATGACAAACTGCACGGCCTAAAAAACATGACTACATGCTCTTACTCCGGGAAGTTTCACGATCACGATAACTATGACCCATTCAGCAATAACTTGATGACTTGAGTTTCACACAAATCTGAGCTTACTTCTTTTTGAGCACACAATAGTATTCTATTGCCCAACAATATAAATACATTCAAGATTGCATCATTCAAAACTGCACGGCCTCTGAAAACATGGATATAAGGTACTACTCCACCAACGGTACAAATTCATTCGTAACAGAACATGCATAATTTATTCACGAATAACACTTCATAATTGTGAACACTTGTACATTGACATCACTGTGACCACCTTACTTAATTAGAATGATAATACAATCGCTTAAGTACTACTCCGACCTAAAGCATGTTTCGTTCGTCACCTTCACAAATGACCTCAACCTAGACCGCAGCCGCCTCAATTGATAATAACTAGCATCTACTGCTAAAAAATCTTGCAGCGGCTGCTAGTAATATGTACTATAGTAGTTGCAAATGGGCGCTCGCGCCTCGCGCGCCGCGCTCGCGCCACGCTCGCCCTCGCGCCCATTTTAAAAGTATGTACCCATTTTTAGTTTGCGAAATCATTCTTGTTTGACGTAGACACTCTTTTGTGACACGATAATGTTCCCTTCAAGTTTACAGAACCATTGTTGTACTTTTATGATTAAAAGATAATTTGTGACTAATGTTCCTTCAAATTTACCTAAACATTCTAGAAAATAATGTCATACGTTATACAAAAAGATATAATTTTAAAGGTAGGCAATTACTTAGGACAATATAACTACCCATGTAAGTCCAAGCGAACAATGAATTATTTACAGGTAAGTTCACATCAACTTAATGGTCAGTACCTGTTTTGGCAAAAAGCAAAAAAACTGTCTCACTGAAGAAGAAGGAGAAGAAGAAGAAGGAGGAGAAGGAGAAGAAGGAGAAAACGGCTCAGTTTCCAACACAACTAAGATTTTGAAAAAATCTTGATTTTAGATAGTGTTCTAAAATATAATATGAGTGTCTACAAATGATCTGTTGACTTCAATTTCAGTCAACCTCAAGAAGGCAGACAGCCCCTTTTAGGCTCCTTTTAGGGGCCGGTTTAATGTTTGTGTATCGACACAGGGTGAGCGCGAATACGACCTATGAGAAGAGTACAAAACCCAAAACCATATCCCTACTCTTTTTGTTCGGTGCAATAGTTGCACCATAACTAGCATCCTCCATGATAACCCTTATGGTGCAATTAATTGCACCATAAGAGTACGATTCCTACGTGACTTGGGTGGAAATTCAAAATGAGAATTCTTTACATGAGTATATTA
The DNA here is from genome assembly GCA_013187285.1 of Cyclotella cryptica. Classification (NCBI taxonomy): domain Eukaryota; phylum Bacillariophyta; class Thalassiosirophyceae; order Thalassiosirales; family Thalassiosiraceae; genus Cyclotella; species Cyclotella cryptica. The sequence goes on from JABMIG010000076.1 coordinate 486,351, forward strand.
CATCAAAAATTCACCTTTAATGCACATGATTGCAAAAAGCTTACCTCTCTAGTGTCTATCAATGGTTCAAAAGTAGTGCAATGGTTTCTGAGTGGTAGGCCAATTCTGACGACGCGGCAGAAATCATAATGAGAGTTATCACACCGCCCTTCAAAAATGGCTCAACTTGAAACCAGAATACAACGCAACAATCATTACGGCTACACACCACAGCCATTGTTCAAGACCGGCAGAGGATGCAACCACCACAACGAATTGAAGTGACAGCTAACACACCGGGCAGAAACGAACCACGACCACAACGACACCAAGACTCACCGCCAGGACAACAGCCAAAAATAGTACAACAAGAGACGACCACAACAATGACAGAGGCACCACAACGACAATGTACCGCTGAAACGATGGCAATAAAACAATGCCACAGCAATGTAAAGTACACTCACCAATCAGAAATTTGACAGCTATGGTTGTTGTTCTGCACACAAAAAAGTTGAAAACTTCAAGAGGGTTTACATGTACGATGGCAAACAAGCTAACACGATGTTTCAGAAATAAAACACGTCATACCATGATTCTACTTAGGCTCACAAGACTACTCTATTGCCCAAGAAACAAACAGCATTCACGATTGCATATGACAAACTGCACGGCCTAAAAAACATGACTACATGCTCTTACTCCGGGAAGTTTCACGATCACGATAACTATGACCCATTCAGCAATAACTTGATGACTTGAGTTTCACACAAATCTGAGCTTACTTCTTTTTGAGCACACAATAGTATTCTATTGCCCAACAATATAAATACATTCAAGATTGCATCATTCAAAACTGTATAAGGTACTACTCCACCAACGGTACAAATTCATTCGTAACAGAACATGCATAATTTATTCACGAATAACACTTCATAATTGTGAACACTTGTACATTGACATCACTGTGACCACCTTACTTAATTAGAATGATAATACAATCGCTTAAGTACTACTCCGACCTAAAGCATGTTTCGTTCGTAACCTTCACAAATGACCTCAACCAAGACCGCAGCCGCCTCAATTGATAATAACTAGCATCTACTGCTAAAAAATCTTGCAGCGGCTGCTAGTAATATGTACTATAGTAGTTGCAAATGGGCGCTCGCGCCTCGCACGATGCGCCGCGCCACGCTCGCCCTCGCGCCCATTTTAAAAGTATGTACCCATTTTTAGTTTGCGAAATCATTCTTGTTAGACGTAGACACTCTTTTGTGACACGATAATGTTCCCTTCAAGTTTACAGAACCATTGTTGTACTTTTATGATTAAAATGATAATTTGTGACTAATGTTCCCTTCAAATTTACCTAAACATTCTAGAAAATAATGTCATACGTTATACAAAAAGATATAATTTTAAAGGTAGGCAATTACTTAGGACAATATAACTACCCATGTAAGTCCAAGCGAACAATGAATTATTTACAGGTAAGTTCACATCAACTTAATGGTCAGTACCTGTTTTGGCAAAAAGCAAAAACTGTCTCACTGAAGAAGAAGGAGAAGAAGAAGAAGGAGGAGAAGGAGAAGAAGGAGAAAACGGCTCAGTTTCCAACACAACTAAGATTTTGAAAAAATCTTGATTTTAGATAGTGTTCTAGAATATAATATGAGTGTCTACAAATGATCTGTTGACTTCAATTTCAGTCAACCTCAAGAAGGCAGACAGCCCCTTTTAGGCTCCTTTTAGGGGCCGGTTTAATGTTTGTGCATCGACACAGGGTGAGCGCGAATACGACCTATGAGAAGAATACAAAACCCAAAACCATATCCCTACTCTTTTTGTTCGGTGCAATAGTTGCACCATAACTAGCATCCTCCATGATAACCCTTATGGTGCAATTAATTGCACCATAAGAGTACGATTCCTACGTGACTCGGGTGGAAATTCAAATAATCACATTTGACATTAACAGGTAAGTGAGGCTTGGCATCAGTCCACCTGGAACATATGCCTATCAAGATTTTTTTTTAAAATCTTAGTCAAGATTTTTTCTTGAAAAAATCTTAGTTTATCATTATTTGAGAATTATTGATCTTCTCTTTCTTCGTCACGAGACACTTTTTTCACTTTTGGCCATTATTGGTAACATCTCTTTATTTCTTCTCACATTACCTGTAAATATGCCGGTTTCGTGTTCAACATGCATGGGTATTCAATAACTGTTGATTTGTGATTACCTTTAAAAATATATCTAAAATCAATCTACAGCATGGCCAAAAATTGAGGGGCTATAATATTGTTATTGACTCTACTTTAAGCCTTTCTCGATCACATGGTTTTACTAGAACATGCGATCATGAGGCTAATCCGAGACCGTATTGGTCAAAAGGGCTGTTTCGAGATTCCCACGTTCTTGGGTCAGCCCAATGACCAGTCTTGTCAATTTTTGCTAATCGATGACCCCCGATATTATCTTTACGTGTACGAAATCGAAAAACGACTACTTGCTCAGAATCAAACTTGGGCAATATTACTCAATTTTGCAAAACTGTTGGGATAGGTACTTCAGCTCGCCCTACAACAATTCATTCCAGATAAAAACACAATCACGATCGTTTTAATAGAGAAAGCGATCATGAGGCTGATCGAGACCATATTCGTCAACGGGCTGCTCCGCGACCTCTCCCATCTTTTGGGGGCTGCTCTGCGACCAGCCTGGTCAATTTATGAGTAGCGTGAACTCGCATATCATCAGGGCTGTTGCAAATTCAGAAACAACTGATTGAATGCAACTCCTCCTCACCCTCAGAACAAACTTGGGCAATATTTCTATATCTCGCAAAACTGTTGGGATAGAAACCTGACGTCACCCAAAAACCACATAAAAACCTATGCCCGTCTTGGAACCTGGCGCAATTTCAGCTGCCACCTTGTCATAATCAACAAAAATGACTTGAAAGCTTGAGTTAACTTGTGAGACGAGAACTTCAAGGGGATCGATCGGTCATTTTAATGTGACTCTTCCCTATATGGGGTCAGGAGTACTGGTTTTAGGCATAAATGTCTCAGAACTAGCTCGGGAGCAGTCTACCTAGACCCTAGTATTTTTTCTATATATTATGTATGTAATACCTACTCTAGAGGGTAACGTGTATAATATCTCTACCATATTTCTTATATGACAAGTCCAAAAACTGTTCAAAGATACATCTCTCTATGAACTGAAAGTATGTGCCTGTTACATGTAAACAATTATTGGTATCCCCTCCTATTTACCAAAGTACTCATTTGTACCAGGAATTGTACTGTAGAGGAATCAGTTTTTTCGTGTCAGTGTTAGTGCATTTCATTTGTGGTGAGTTTTGATGTAAATTGATAGAACTCGTGAGCAGGTAGGAGTTACGTGGAGCAATACATATTGCCGTGATGGAAATGAATAAGGCTATCACTTTGTGATGACAAGTGGCTCTTAAGCATGAGTTAAGTGCGTGAAAATGACATTTTTTGTAACTGTTGGAGTCTTGACCAAATGATGCGCAGACCTTGCCATCCAAGAAATACGATAGTCGTTTGAGTTGCTGTCTTTGCACTCTACACACCTCCTTTGTCACACATTTCCCCATGTCCTACGCAAATTTCTGCATTTTCTGAACCAACTCTTTTTTTCACACAATCTTTTCCAACGACTGGTGAGCTCACAACTATTTGTGGTGATCGGCCCCATCACACAACTTTTTTTACAACTTCTTTTGCACACATGGTGGCGCTCACAATTTAAATACATATTCAGTTCCCACTTACTTGGTCAAAATGAGATCAACAATAAGATTCAAATCTTGTTTTGCAAAAACTTGTTTCGAGTGCAAACAAATTGAGTGTGAGTTCGAGCGCTAAGACAGCATCTAATCATGTCCTGTGATTGTAAAACGGGTTCTCTAGCCTCAAAAGCTTATCTATGTTTTACATGCTCTTTTAAGAAAGGCGAAAGGCAATACATCTATAAGAGCTTTTAGGTCTTAGAACCTATGGCCACACCTCACACCCTCTAGGGCTTAAGCCTGTGCGGGACAGCCTAGTCTGTGACTTTTTGAGTTGCTGATTAGAGACATGGTAGTGGGTGTCTGCTCGCAGCTTAATTGTGCCTCTTGTGTGTAGAAGCATTTGTGGTCTTTTTTATGCATGTGCATATAGGCAACATGCTCACTCTGCTAGATGAAGCAGAGTATACCCGTGTCAGCTGGGAACAAGGCCTCAGTGAATTGTCTGGGTCTATTTATATGACTACATGTTGAAGGCCATGTGTCACCCCTTGTGAGTTGAACTCACAACAACATTCAGTTATTGGCTTTTTTAGAGTTTTTGTTCTCTAAGTAGAAACTTACATGTATCAACTTCGATGAAAATAAAAAATGGCACCTAATTTCTCGCAATATCCATACGTGAATTTGTGCGTGCACGACTTATTACATACACCTCGATAGTCGACTTAAAACGTGTAAGTACACTCACGACACATGTTAGTCATATTTTGTTGAACATGAGCTGAACATGACTACGCTTACAAAATTTGTTTGTACTACTGATGTTAAGTATCCATCTCACACCCAAGGTCGGACTAAAGGGCTTTTAGACATCATGTGCGCCATGCGAGCAAAGTTCTAACTGGCTTCCAGAGTTATCTTTATTTAGCGAAACAAGACTTCTTCCAGTTTGCAGGCTCTTACTGCTGCTAAAAAATCTTGCAGCGGCTGCTTGTAATTTATCACTGAGCAGAATTTTTGTCTTCTTCTTCGTCATGAGACACTTTTTTCACTTTTTGCTATTATTGGTAACATGTGTTAATTTCCCTTAATATTACCTGTAAAAATGCTGTTTTTGTGTTCGGCATGCATTGGTAATCTGATTCTTTCACCTTGAGGTTCTTTAAAATATATCTAAAGCAGAATTTTGTCTCTTTCTCTTCATGAGACACTTTTTCACTTTCGCTATTACTGGTAACATGTTACTTATCTCGAACATTACCTGTAACATTATTTTTTGTTCGACATGTATGGGAAGTCACGATCTTTTAGTTTGATGTTACCTTTAAAATATATCTAATTAATTAAGTAAAGCATGGCCAAAAATTGCCGGCTTGATTGCATTGACTAGGCCTTTCTCAATTACAACGGTTTAAATAAAACAAGCGATCAAGAGACTAATCCATAACCATATCGGGTCAAAAGGGCTGTTCCATTGTCCCATGTTGTCTAGCTGCGCCACACCAGTCTTGTCAATTTATATGCTAAGCGATGACCAGCCATATTATCTGGGCTGTTGCTATAGAAAAGACTGCCTATCACGCCATCTCTTCACTCTTTGAATCACACTTGGGCAATATTCCCTCATATTGAGTGCACGCGACTTCTGCTCTTTATCTGAATCAACTTTCGCAATATTTCCCAATCTTGCAAAACTGTTGGGATACCCATTTTATGTGGGCTGTTGCGATTCGAAAAGACTGCTATCACACTCCTCCTCACCCTTTGAATCACACTTGGGCACACGCCCCACATTAAAACTTATGCCCGTCTTGGAACCTGGCCCAACTCGAGCTGCCACCTTGCCAAATTGACCAAAATGACTTGAAAACTTGAGTTAACTTAAGGGACGAGAACTTCAAGGGAATCGAGCGTCATTTTAATATGAAGCTTCCCTTGATGGGGTCAGCTGTAATGGTTTTAGGCCTAAGGCTGTGATTTTGTTCACTAATAGAGAAAGCAAATAGGTATTATAGCCGATTTTTTCTATTCGGGTTCTACTCAAAATCACGATTTTGTTGTTCACAACAGCTAACAGCACAATAGGGCAATAGACCTCCTTATTTGTCAGGCCAATAGACCAATCGCGAGCTTCCCACCACAAAACTGGCGTAAGCAAGTATATTTACTGAAATCTAATTTTTGTGAAAAGGGGACAGTGTAACTTTCGCACTATGATATGATTTAGAACATAAAGAATAAATTTGAAGTTTTGAAATGCTGAGTGATGCAAAAAGGCGGAACGCTGTTCCTCTATTCGCTCATTCCTCAGGGTAAGTTGAACAGCCCCCTGTCTGCCTATATTATCTGTGATCGCTCAAAAGCGAATAGAGAACAGAAAAAGGTCAGTTTCGCTATCTGTTCCTCTATTCGTATAAACAAAATCACCATGTGAGCTAAATTTTAATAGAGGAACAGCCCGCTGAAGCGATATTGCTGTTCTCTGTTCGTCGAACAAAATCACAGCCTAAGTAGTAGGCTTAGAATTTTCTACCTAGGGAGTATTGTAGTCTAAACCCTATTATGTTATATCTCTAATCCTCATTACGGCATGCAACATTATCATATATGTACCCATGTATGTACACGCATCAACATATTATTACAAGCAGTCACAAGATTTTTAGCAGCCGCGGAGCCTGCAAAAGGAATTCGCCTTGTTTCTAAAAGAAGATACAACAGGGGCATTAGCGTATACTTGGCGCCGGCGAAGTGATGCCATGACGGGCACTTAATTTTTTTAGTGAAGGAGGCGATACCGGCACGAATTTTTAGTGCTGTGCCTCGCACAAACGCTGTAGGTTGAATTTAGATACATATTTTGATTTTAACCGCCTTACGTTGAAACCATTTTTGGTGATATAAGTTACAAGGGTAACAAGGGTGTCAGAATTTTTGGCTACGCTTTATGTTAAGTTTAGATATATTTTTAAGGTAACATCAAACTAAAAGATTGTGACTACCCATGCATGTCAAACACGAAAACAGCATATTTACAGGTAAAGTTGTCAAAATAATCAAATGTTACCAATAATGGCCAAAAGTGAAAAAGTCTTTAAGAAGAAGAAGATGAAACCTGCTCAGTGACAAACTAAGATTTTTAAAAAAATCTTGATATGTTAAAGCGATTCGAGGGACGTCTCTAGCTTTAATCATAGTGAAAAAGATATAACAGGATGTAATTATTATGTCTGTTGCAAGCTACACATATACGGGTCAGAATGGACTTTGAACCACGTGATGTCAGATATCTTGGAACACTCGTGTGACATCAAATCCAACTCCTGGCACCCAGCCAAGATTGCACAACCCCTTTGGGACTATCTCAGGGCTTAAGTCCTACAGGTCCTCAGCTGATGGAAGGCAGTTAAATTGCACTGCCATAACAAGCCAAAAATGACGAAATGGTTCAAAGTCCATCCCAGAAATTAGTATGTTTTCTACAAAATACGGTCAGACTATCTGACATTTCGTGTCCATGAATTTTGAGGGTCGACACATACATTCGTACATGGGGAATAGTAAACTCCGTCGTTCGGTGGTTCAAAGTCCATCACGTGGTTCAAAGTCCATTCTAACCCGTACCAATACTTTTGAAAAGGACTTTTTGTCACCCTTTATGTAGAATCTGTACCACAGCGACGTGTTCTCAAAGGGTGACAAAAGTCACCCTTTGGACGAATCCTATGTAGCACGAGCTCTGTCCACCGGAAAAGTGATATCTCTGTGCGAGGTAGCGGTGTGTGCCATCAAATTAATTCCAATCTCACTTTGGATACTTACAGATACGTAAGCAGGATACAGACAATGAAAGCAATTACAAAGGGTGACAAATAGTCACCCTTTTGAAAATGCTAGCAGATGTAGGGGGTGGACGTTTCACACCTTTATAAATATTGGGACATGTGAAAAGGTCTTAGTGTACTCTAGAAAAACTTAACAAACTCTATTACCTGTGATTGTGACTTGTTTATTATACAAACTACTTATAACACTGCAAGAGTAAAAAAGGTCTAATCATCATCTAGTATACTTTATGAACACAAAATTCCACAAAGACTAAAAATCCACACAACAAACACACAGAACCCTGAGTTACAGTCCCTTAGACCATGATGGAAAAAGTCACCTAGACATAAAAACCATCAGGACTGTACCCTGCCCCATCAGCCATCTCAAAGGCCATCTAATGTACCTCCTGACTCAGAGACTCCAACATAAACAAAAGCCCTCTCAAAACCATCCACTACCTCCTGTGCTACTTGAATGACTGTTTACTCTTGTCCTTCTTGCCACCTGTCTAATTCCGTTTCTTTCTTCACTCCACCCACCATGATTCCTGCCATCCACCTTGTTATGAGCTGGACTTGGAGGAAGCCATGCTTTATCTTCTGCTGTACCATTCTTGATAATTTCACTACCAAGCAACCTTTTGACCACATCCCAATTGTATACTTACTGAGCTGCCCTTGATCTTTGCACGCCCAAATTTAGCTCACAGTCTGCTTGAGATAGTCTGTTGCAAAATGAAAAGAAGACTGGACAAAATCCTCATCGACATCTGTTGATATCACCAATCCTGGAGCCTCCGCTATCTTCCAAAAATTGGCTTCCATTTTGTGTCTAGCTCATTCACCAACTCCTTCCGTGGCAAATCTGAACCCTTGCGCTGCATGAAAGGCTTGATCATGTAAGTCTTGTTGACGACAACAGCCTTTCCCTTCAGCCACATTCTCCAGCCATTCAAACGAGTAACTTTGGTAAGAAATGCAAAAGACTCTGGGACACATCAAAACTTACCCCAGTTGAAAAGAATGTTTTTCTGCAGTATGTCAATATGATCACCGGCCGCAGCAACTTCGGGTTCAACAGGACTGCCAGCTATGTTACCAACTTCATCCAACCATTTCATGAGTAAGTCTTGCAAGTTCTTCAGCTTCTCATCGAGGATGGAAGAATTGATACCACCGTCAGCCTTCACTTTTTGTCTACAGCCTTAATTACTGCCTCTTCAAGTTCTTCTCATTGCAATCTCTTCCAGCTTGTTGATGCTGCAAAACTGCTCAACAAATGGGGATTCCTGTTACAATTGCCCATGCCAGATGTCCTGCTGAACTTTTGATGGGAATTGTACCCTCTATGATATGCAAAGTCTTGGTGCCAGAAGCACTAGACAACATCATAAAATGGTTCTATGATTTTGACTTAATCAAATTAATTGCTAGTTTACTAGTACTTTCGCATGTAGATTTCTTGCCATGACGGGAAACATAGAGTTTTCTATGATGGCTAGCAAAATAGTGGGTCATCTATGATATTGATGATGGGTTTGAGTTACTAAGGAGCAGTTTTAGTGCTCTGACCTGAGCCGCTCGGAAAAATATCAATAAAATATAGGTAAGTTCGACAAGGGTCGAGAGAGTATATTTTATGAGCTTAATTTGCTCTAATTGTGAGGATGGAATGGCAGTGAGCTGCTCTTCCAATCCAATCATGTGCTGTGATTGTATAACTGGTTCTCTAGCCTCAAAGGCTTATCTATGTTTTACATGCTCTTTAAAAAAGGCAATGCATCCTTCAAAAAATATATCCATTTTGCCGGTGGCGTACATGCGAGCGAAGCTAGCATGGAGTGAGCACTAACTGGCTTCCGCTGTTATCTTTATAGAGAAACAAGACTTCTTCCAGTTTGCAGGTTCTATTGCTGCTAAAAATCTTGCAGCGCTGCTTGTAATTTTATAATACATTTCTCCTACTCTTTCTGCGGTGCAATACCGTATAACCCGCATTATAAGAGCTAACGGATTATAAGAACATCGCGCTAATTTTCCTGACATTTGTATTTTTAACCTATTAAAACACAAACTATAGCTGTAAATGTTTCTCCGTTAGATTCCCTAGTCAACAGCAATACACCCATATGTGTTGCTCCCAGTAACTCCGTCGGGAAGCAAAGTTACGGCGAATCATGTGAAAACACACAAGCCACATCATCACATCACTGGTGGGCTTACTGGTATGTGTGAGTGGGCGTTTTGCACCATAGTACAAATGGTGGGTAAGCATATCAGCGCAATGGCTATTGTATCGTAGTAGGAGGTACAAAAACAATAAAATAACAGATACTTTCACAGCTCTCGTGTTAAAAACACATACAACGATCGCTCTATAAGAACATACAAAGGTATCATTTGTACATTTGCCCGTTCTTATAATGCGGGTTATACGGTAGTTGCACCGCAGAAAAAATGCTCAAAAAAAATATTTTAGATTTTAGAGAGTATGAGATTAGGATGTTCTAAAACATATTAGTGTGTGTCTACAAAAAATAATGATCTGTTGACTTCAATTCTTCCGTCAAACTCAGGAAGGCAGACAGCCCACTTTCGGGGCCGGTTTTGTGTTTGTGTATCAAAATAGGGTGAGCGCGAATAACGACCTATGAGAAGAGTAAAGAGGCGCGGTGAAAAGGTCTCCTCACTCCTCGCATCACACATCACGTCGCCATGATGAGCAGCAGTACTCCACTCAACCCCAAAAAGCTCAAGGATCAACTGACATCCCTCCGTGAATCCATTGCAATTCTCGAAAGCAGTCACCAGAACACTCCCTCGCCACCATGGGCCTACTTCGCTGGAGTGGCCCTCCTTCTAACAACGGAACTAGCCTCCCGCGGCGTCCACTACGCGCTCCCCCAAGTCGCCGACTTCTCACCGAATCATCTGGTTTCGCTGTTGGATGCCATTCACAACACGGCAGGCAAACCATCCATTGATGAAGACACAGCTTATCCGCCGCAGTTGATCGCAGCGCTTCATGCTGCGTCCGGCATGGCTGCGGCAGCGTGCGCGACAAGCATGGCAACTCCCGCTAGCAAATCCACGGGCATCGACGATTCCGTGAAGGAGGCGTGTGAAAGATCCATGAAGCGATGTCTCGATGTGAGCGATGGGAGGTTTTATGTCTTGCTGATGTTTCTGTCCCGTGAAGATCAATGCGATTCTCGGGATAGAATATTGAACGACATTGCCTACAGTAACTATCTCTATGGTGCATCGAAGTTTGCAGTGGATCAAGTACCCATGTGGAAACGCTGTTTGGATTGTGCTCTCAGCGGTGGCAGTGGTGACGGGAAGGAGAATTATCGGTCGTACATGAATTCACAAATGATTTTACCTCTGCAGAATATGATGCGTATTGCGCAATCCAAACAAAATGTCAAGAGGGTGGAGGAATTGAGGGTGTGGTTGGTATGTGGGTACATTGGTGCTATTCGCGAACGGTTGGGATGCAATAATGTTGACGAGACTAAAGAAAAGTCGAAGGGCATAAGTAAGCAATCAATCGAAGAGTTGGTGAATAATTTCTTTTTTAGACGCTGCGCCGCGTTAGTCGAGTTAGAGGGCTTGGAAGTTAGGAAGCTGTTGGATTTGGCAAAGGAGACTCTGGATGCTTGCTCTTTGCCGGATGCTGGAGCGGATTACGAATCAAGGCTGCTGTATCAATATCTTGAGGTTCAAATCCAATACCTTTCGGAAGAGTCTAAAATTTGGTTAGAAGTTCAGCGACAAATCCGCGCCATGAAGAATCGATTGCCTGAAAAGGAGATTAAGAGTGGTGGATTATCAACTGCCAAAGGTGGTATCAGCTCCAAGGATGACAAAGGTGCGTCTTCCGTTTCATCAACCACGATGAATACTGCCGACAGAGAGAAAATGGAGCAAGAAACTCGTCGCAATGTGCTCTTAGATGCATGGTCCGAATGGTGGGATTCTCCGAATAGGGATGTAAACAACCTTTCTCTATTGGGTTTGCGTGATGTCTTCATCGTTTCTTCTTCTTCCACAACCCTGTCTTCCAGTTCTGACCTTTTGGAAGATTGCCACGGTGCGTTAGAACATCAAGTTCAACGGTTGCTAGACATGGCGATTTCACTGCAACAAAGGAGAAACTGTGCAAAGAAGGGAAAAAATGTTCCGCCGGATACCCTGCTTGCTTGTTGGGTAGCTTTAGTTTCATTTGTTTCGCCATTGATGATGGATTTCTTTCCTACGATAACCCAACAACACGCCGAGGATGAAGAAAAATCAATAAAGGACTCACTGCGGCGTCTTTTAGAATGTACCTCACAAGCAATAGTATCCGCTGCTTGGATGTGTGAACCCTTAATGAAAACTTGTAGTTTTGACAACGGAAACGTCGCGACGGAACAAATGGAATTTCGCAAAGTATCTCAATTGCTATCCATCGCGCATCGCTGTTTGTCCCTGTGTCAAAACGAGAGATCTACTAAAGATCGACAAACGCCGGAGACAACAACGAAAACCGGATCTGTCTTCTCTTCCAGTGATAAGAATGTCGAAGCCGAGAAGGCGGAACGTCTCTTGTTGGATTGTGCACTAGTCTCTACAAAAATAAGAGCTGATTTGGTCAATGTACTAAGTTTGAACAACGACGACGAAGATACAAACGAGCTTGCTGTTCAATCATTAACAGCAGTTGCGCATAAAGCGGCTATCTCGGCTATTTCTTCGAAGGTTGGGGGCGAACCAAAATTGGATTCTCTCACTTCGCATTCTGCCCAGGCCAAGTTCGGCGCGACGTATCTACAGTTCATGTCTGCGTGGTCGGGGTCGTACCTTAGCCCGTGGCCATTTTGTAACTTAGGGCAGGGAAGATCCATCATTCGAAATGCGCGTGAGTCGTTGTTAGATGCAGGCAAACTGTGGGGACGTGAAGCGGGAGTCAACGTGGAAAATATAGTCATAGATATTGCTGAAGCAGATTTGGAAGGAGGAACAGCCGGTGGATTTGTGCGGAATGCGAAAAACCTGTATGAACGAACATTGAAAGATATTTCAGCACCCGACGTTCATCTTTGCATCAGCAGCAACGGCATTGCACTGCTGAAAGCCCACTGTTGTATTGGTTTGGCGAGAATTTTTCTTACGAATGAAACTGCAGAATCCGCACAATACGCCCGCGATGCTCTAGACGCCTTACATAAAATGGAAGTACATGAAGGCAATTTTGGAAATCGGTCCTTGATTTGTTTATATGCATGGGATGATATCTCGCTGTACAACTTAGCTCGCTCGTACCATGAATGTTCGGCTCGTCAACTTGTTGCGGAAGCGCTTATTCGTTCATCGCGTCCCGAAGAAGCACGTTGCCATTTATTTGAAGCAGTCAAGGCAGACCCCTCAAACTTCGATGCGACGTTTGCTTTAGCCGCATTTGGATTACGCACTATGATATTCAACATCGATGGGAATCGTAACGGGTCAGCAGTAAAGAACGAGGCAAAGAACTTACTTCTCAAGTCTGCCAAAATAGGCAAAAACAAGGCATCCCCATTTGCCTTACTAGGGTTGTTCTATGAGTTGCAAGGCGATGTACCTCGTGCGACAGGATGTCACAAGAAGGCTTTAGCAATGGATCCATCCCATCCTGTGTCTGGCCGAGGTCTTTTGCGTCTCGTGTCAATCGAGGAAGTGAAGCCCTTCTGTGAAGCTGCAACAAAGCGAAACTCCCCTGTGATTGGATGGGCATGGCGATTGCTCGGGCAGATTCGATTATGGAAAGATGGCGACTACTCTTCTGCGGTGATTTGCTTTCAGCTGGCATTACGATGCCGAGACGTACAAGACCCCGAAAAGGACATTCTGGGAGCATTTTACACAGACCCGAAGAAACCCACCGTTGATGCAGATGTAGGGTCAGTTGTTCCTACCGGGAATTGCGAGGCAGGCGAAACATGGTCGGAGTTGGCAAGCTGTTACCGCCAGCTCGGGAAGTGGTCAGGGTCCTATCGTGCATACGATGCTGCGTATACCGTATCAAATGGTAACCTTTCACCCGACTCATTAGTTGCTTGGGCCCAAGGTGAGACGTTTGAGATCATGATGAATTTGAATGTATGCTGTGTTCTTCGACATTTCTTACATCTCGTATGTGCCCTACCTTGACTGGTCAACTTTGTATAGTTGAGCTCGAGTTAGGTTTGTATAACGAAGCAGTGAAGAGATGCGACGAGGCTCTCTTGTCGAGTAGGAACGTTCCTCAACTTCAGAGACTTGCACACTTTGTTAAAGGGAAAGCGATACTCGCGGTTGCAAGGCAGAACATCCAAGAGGGAAAATATGGTTCTTGCCTCTCGCATATCAAAATGGGCTTGGAATTAGAAGGTCGTAGCTCTTGCGAACTCAAGCTATTAGGCGACTTGTATTCGCTGAGTGAAGCCCTTCCACCGTATGTCTTTGTTGAGGACTCAACTTTTAGTAGCTATGAAGGTTTCGATAATGCGATAAGCCCCGAAATAAGGCGAAAGCTATCCCTCCTCGCACGAGGTGTAACTTCGTATGAAAAAGCACTCGAGCTTGCAAAAACTGAAGATTTTGACGAAGACCAAAAGAACATTCCTGATTCTCACCTGACTGCATCTGCTGCTATAGATCTTGGTAGCATTTTGCTTGCTCAAGCGAGAGTGATTGCCCTAGCTTTAGGTGATGGCAGTGGAGAGGGGACTCATACCACAATGAGTGACCTGGTTGGACGACATGATCAACTTCGACAGATCATGAAAAAGTCCACCAATGCATTTCTTTATGCCATCGATGCCAATCCCAACGAAGCACATGCATGGTGCGGCATTGGATGCTCTCTTGCTGCTATTGACCCATTGAAGGCCCAACATTCATTTGCGCGTGCTTTACAACTCGACAAATCTTGTGTAGAAGCCTGGTCAAATACTGGTGTGCTTTTTTCGGATCACAATTTGAGAGAAAAGGGGTCTGAAATTCTTGATGCATTGACCCAAGCCGGAGACACCCCATTCATGTGGATTTGCAGAGGGTTTTTATTTGAAAAATCATCAGACGCGTGGCAAGATCAAGCTTCGTCAAGAGAAGCAAGCTTGGCAAAAGCTGCAGATGCATATCGAGCTGCGTTGCAGCTATGTCAACACCCATCTGCTCTCCTTGGTCTCTCTCTAACTTGCCGTCGAAATGACAGTGGTTTGCTACCCGATGCTTTATATTCAATGCTAGCGACTGAAGCTTCCAAGGCCGAAGGCATGCTAAGCGTTTCGATTCACCAAAACATCTCTGGCGATTGCAATCTTTTGGCTGGCCATGTGAACAACTTCATGAAAATGGAACGGTGTCTGGATCTTGTCACGTCTTGTTTCGGCGAAGCAATCAAAGATACACTTTATCGAGCCAAAGCAGATGCGGAGAGTCTCAAGGCGCACTTAAACTCAACGACGATAACGGATGGGACACCAGAGAGTCGTTCTGAGACAACACAATTTGAAATTGATTGTGATTCCAGGTTGCCATTCAAGGCGAAAAGGACCAGCAAACTCCCGACTGAGGCGATAGATGAGGTTATTGCCAAAGTAAGTTATGTTGGCTCCATACACACTAATGCTTGCGACGTGTTGCAGACACATCATAACGTGGACGTGAACAATGCGAGAAACAGAGTGTACTTAAATCCTGATAGCGGTGAAGAATGGTTGCTTTTTGCCAAAGCACTTGCCAAGGAATTGTGTACCATTGAATATGGATCAAACGACGATCGACCAGAAGACTTCTCACTTGCACTAGCCGCAGCAAAAGCGGCAGCTTCGAGAGCATACAATATTTTGTTGGAGAGTGTAGTTCATGCATCAATGATATCTCCCACGAGAAGTTTCGACACACACGGAACATCAGTGGAACGTTCAGAAATGAGAGTTGTGTCACGTGTGGCACCAGCAAGCATTGTCTCTGAAGCTATGTCACTCGTGTCGTGGTTGAATAATTTAGAATGTCTGCAAAGGGGAGAAGAATCTGCGAATCTGTGTACTACAGTCTCTATGCAGGAAGCTTACTTGCTAGATCCAATCAACAGCCTTGCATCAAATGCTCTTGGATTGTCGTCATGTTGAATAATTTAGAATCAATTTACTATACCATACAAAACCATCATTGATGAACAAAATAAGTGAATTAAAAATACATTCATATGGAGATTTCTAAATCATGTGAATCCTTTATGCTGCCTTCCTTTGGGACTCTCCCACTTTAGCTTTGACTCTTGAAAGAAAGCTGGTCTTTGGCTTAGGTGGTTCTTTCCCTTTGTCTACTGTTGCCTCCACTACATTGCACCCTGTTCTACTGTAGGGTAAAACACCCTTGTGCCTTCAGTAATCGGAAGAAGCAACTTTGATGGCGTCGGGGGTGCTGAGTTGCTCAGATCTTGCAGGGCCGATACAGCATCAAAATCATCACCTGCCATTAAGAGACTGTTGTTCCCTCCGTCAACTGGCCCCGAAAGGCCTCCGTTGCTAAAACTAAATCCAAAATGATTCAATGGTGTATTGGGCGGTAACATACGCAACTTTGATGGCGTCGTGCTTTTTATTGGAGTTCCATCTGACATGAAATATTGAAATGCTTCATCGCAAAGTTGAGACTTTCCGCCTTCTCTAGTTGGGGTGTCAAATTTTCCCGGACTGCCTATCCGACCTGGGGTAAGCGTACCATGATCATATGACAATGCCGATGCAGGGTGCGAAAGAGGTTCAGAGAAAATGTTTTCTTGTGACGGCGAGGATGAAACGTACGCATCAAGATCTACTTTGACTGGACTTCCAGACACTTTCACAGGACGTTCTGGCAATGCTTCAGCATTCGATCGTTTTGAAGCATTCTCTTTGGTTTTCTCCATTGCACTAGACAAAAGACTGCGGCGTGCCCCTTATTTGAGTTTGAATCCTTGCGTGCGTTTACAGTGGCGTTGAATTCGTGCAGCATCGAAAGACGACTTGCACCCAAATGATCCATTTCCATCTCGGGTAAATGACTTGATTTGATGGGAGAATGAAATGGTTTAGAACCATCCACAGGATTGATATTGCTCTCTGCAAACCCAGCTTCTAAAAGTCGTTGCATCCCCGATGCCTGTGACCACTCATCAGCAAGAATTTTCTCAAGTCCCATTCTTGTTGTTTCACAAGCATTAGAGAGCTCGTGGCCATGAAATATGTATTCCAGGTCTTTGGTAGAATCATGATCTTGAGATAAAGGCTTTAGTTCTTGTTTTGGAAAATTGCGCTGAGGGGTAGAAAGTTTATGAAGTAGTGCTGCAGCTTTTCGTGATCCTCATCTATGTTGACTTCAAACTCAGACGTGGGTTTGTCAGAGAATGGTGCGAAGGATTTCGGAAGGTCCGAAGTAGGAGGTGAAGCTCTTGGCGCCAGAGCGATCGCACCCTTTTCTTCGGAAGAACTCTCGACGATTTTGGAAGATTTGGGAGGATTTGGGATAATTTTGATGGGATGCGTAGACCGAACACCCGTTGACGTCGTCTTCGGTTGAGTCTTGCTAACGGTACTATTTGCTTTCTTAGGAACGACATTCTTCTGAGACGACGGGGGCTTTTGTGTCTTTGTCGTCATTGTTTTCGCGTACTTCGTAACTTCTCGAGCCAGTTCAATCTCCGCTGGTCGCTTTAGGTTCATTTTTGTGGTTCCTTTTGGAATCCTCCTTTCAAGAACTTGGTATCGTTTGCGAATGTGACCTCGATCTCGATGGGGGATGATATGATTGCAGATTTCCGCCCATTGATTGCCCATCATGGGAACGGCTTTCAGTATCGCTATGTCTTCTTCCATGGTCCATCTATGCACATTCATTGTGGTCGGAGGCGCGGGAGGCTTGATTTTTGACACAGCTTCCATCGTCCGTTCCGCTGCATCGTCTTCCTCAGAAACCACGCATCCTTTTTTGAACGAAGGCAACGGCGCAAGCTTTCCTCGTCGTCAATATAAATGCCATTCGATTTGTAAATGAGGAAACATAGTCGATGGTATCTCTGTGATATGTTATTGACAGGGCGATCGGGCAAGAAACGGTCAGATACCAACACCCATTCCTTTTCGCCATATAAGTTCTAGTTTGTAGAAATGAGAACAAACAACAACGGTGAGACGATGGATAAGCGAGATAAGGCATTGGACCGATCGAAAGTATTCACAAATCAATAATTGTATAATTGCACAGCATTAACACTCACAACACCACGCAGTATCAAATTGTCTTCGCCGGCAGTAAACTGATTCTTGTTCTTCCGCAGTTCCAATCTCTGCGTTTTCGTCAAAGGTCGGTTCACCTTTTCAGGCTCGGCAAATGCCTCGGGTGCATGCGTGAGCAAGTCACCTAAATCAACGGAACCGGGGACTAAGCTTGCATCTACTTCGGCTCCCGCGTGTTTGAGCAGCAGTTGGCACGCTTCACCGTGCTGGATACAGATAACGAAAGAAAAATACTGAGCGCTGGAATAGCAGAAAGGACAATCATTCCAACAACATCTCACTCACATTCGCCGGATGCAAGATATTAATCCCGCCATTACACCCCTCCTTCGATTCTTCCATACGAACTTCGTTGACACTGTTATCAATCGCCGAGAAAGTCTCACGAAGTCTCGCCAAACCTCGAATATCAAACACGGAGATACGATGTCGTACTGCGTTGACTCCCGAGGGCAAAATGGAAGTTTCGCCATCATTCTGTAAGACAGTCATCTCCATTTCTCTCTCGAGCAATGTTTTTGTGAATGCGGACCGAGTGAGACGTCGTTCTAGGGACGTATGTGCATCATTCGTGGCGTGAATGCCTTGTGCTTCTGTTTCGGGGATGTCATCAGTCTCTTCTCCCATGGACGATAACAGATTCCTCCTTCCTCCCTGTTGTAGCGAGGGCGCCGCCGTGGGATGTGCCCCTTGCGAAAATGACAGTTGGATGGAGTTTCGAACGGCATCTTTCCAATTCTATGAAATGGACAACAAAACAAAAACAAAAAAGAACAATGAAATAAAAGGTGTCTTTCCATAACAACCCATCTCTCAACCCCATTCATCCCAAATCCGACAATCCACACATGAAACTCACCTGCTCCAAATCCTGCAACATCCCCACCGCCCCATCCAAACACTCTGCCAACTCCTCGGCATTCTCCCCATGATAAAAATCATTCTCGTACGAACACTCCCTCCTCCTTCCCTGCGGAGGACAAAATGTCAACGATCGCGTATTCAACATGGATGCCGGGAGGGACGACGACGACGACGACGACACTCCGGGAAGAACCCCTCCCGACGCAGTTTTCGATGGAGGGGCCGCACCCCCCGAAGCGCATCGTTGACTGTCCTTGGCCACCTTTTGAACGTAGGCCGCACGAACGGCCAATGTGGCTTGTTGGAGTAAGAGTTGATGGTGTTTTGCCATGGTGGATCGTAGTCGATGGAGTTGTTGTCGTGTAACGAGAGGACCGGAGGGGGTGGATGGGTGGTTGAATGTCGTCGTCGTCGCGGCGGCGGCGGAATGATGATGGGGTAGAGACGAATTGGATATTTCCGGCGATGCCCATCCCAACGGAGGGGTGGTCACTACCGTTTGTGTACTCTTTTTCTTTTTTGTGGATTGACCCGGTGACGTAATGGCCTTTTGTTGCTCCGTGCCCGCCACGGCAATTTTCCCGCGGGAGTGGTTGCGTTGACACCGACGCCGCCGCCGATTCCGCTCTTGTGATTCCAAATGGTATCCGGTCGACTGCTTTCTCCGAGTATGTCCGTGTGCAAGAGAGAGGTTAATTGAGCATCGAGGTCTTCTTCCATCAATCCCTCAATTTCACCAAACAAGTGATCATCAAGGTAGTCGTAGTCGTCTCTGTGCATCTTTTTCAAGGGTGTTGCCATGACGTGACTCCGTTTCTTATCGTCCTTTTTCTCTTCTTGTTCTTCTCCATCCTGATGCATGGAATTGTCCTCAGTATCTTCGTCCATGTCATCGTCCTCGTCATCATCCTCTTCTTCTTCCTCCTCACTCGTCAACAAATACTCCTCATCATCCCCATCCTCCAAAGCATTCCCCACCATCCCACCACCATCATCCCCCACAATCGTCCCCAACAAACACTCCGCCGCGGCGGCACCATTCCCATTCTCCGGCGGCGGGATGGACGTCAAGGTCTTGAAGGTAAAGACCGTGGTGGCATCGTCGTCGTGGCTTTGGAGGCGTTTGTAGTTAAATTAGAAGCAAATTTTACCCAGATAAGTGCGTAGGTTTAGAATTACGACGACTACTTTAGGACTCGAAGTAGTTTCGAAGTCTTCTTCAGGTCAATTCTGAAAATTGTGAGCTCGATGGAGTAAGCACAATTTCGTTATTTGCTAACTGTTTCCATCTTAAATCAGTGAGTGTATCTGAGGTTCCTCGTGATTTTACTTGTAGTTTGCATGGTAGTTTAGATACTTGTATCTCACGGACATGAGGCTCATCGCGTCCTTTGGGGAACTTAAAAGGAGTTTGATACATGGGGGGCTGTTTCTGGTTC
Organism: Cyclotella cryptica; assembly: GCA_013187285.1. Lineage (NCBI taxonomy): Eukaryota > Bacillariophyta > Thalassiosirophyceae > Thalassiosirales > Thalassiosiraceae > Cyclotella > Cyclotella cryptica. Next base: position 506,519 of record JABMIG010000076.1, read on the forward strand.
TATCTTGAGGTATCTGGGGTGCTTTTATGACAAGAAAGAACGAAAAAGAACGAACTTGAAGTAGATACTTTTCCCACCTGTTTGGGCACTGTTGATGCTGTCAGCTGTGCTGACAGCATACAGTGCCCAAATAAGGTGGGAAGAGTAGGGGGAGTCTACGTGTCAGGTAACTCCCCCGCAATATCAAGATTTTTTTAAAATCTTAGTTGTGTTGGAAACTGAGCCATTTTCTCCTTCTCCTTCTCCTTCTTCTTCTCCTTCTTCTCCTTCTTCTCCTTCTTCTTCAGTGAGACAGTTTTTTTGCTTTTTGCCAAAACAGGTACTTACCATGAAGTTGATGTCAACTTACCTGTAAATAATTTATTTTTCTCTTGGACTTACATGGGTAGTCTTAGTGTTTTAATATATGCCTACCTTTAAAAATATATCTTTGTGTGTAACGTCTGACAATATTTTCAACAATGTTTCTGTAAACTTTAAGGGAACATTAGTCACAAATCATTTTAAGACGTAGAGACGAAAAATTTTAAACAAGGGTTCTTTAAAACTTGAAGGGAATGTTATCGTGTCACAAAAGAGTGTGTAACAAGAAAATGATTTCACAAACTAAAAGGGCGGAGAGCGCTGGCGCTGTAAGCGCGAGGCGCTTCCCGCCCATTTTGCATACACTCGTACTACAAGCCACTTTATTTTAATGTACATTTTCCTCTGTCTCTACAAATCGCAATCTGTTTCGCTGCAAAAAATCTTGCAGCGGCTGCTGGTAATGTCTACTTACTTTTTGTTCTTCTGTTTCGAACAGTTTGGCTTTCGCGATGACATTCCCAATTGTTTTGGGGCGGGAGTAGGCAATGATAAGCCTGTTAATACCTATTTCTGTCTTGAAGGTTTCTTCGCAGGTTTCACCGTAGATTTTCCTTATATCCCTTCGAGAAATATCGTTGGGGTGGAATTGCATATGAAAAAATAGGAGTTCTTGATTGCTGGTTGAGTCACTTGGTTGAGCGGGGTTCTCATTTCTTGCTTTGAGTTTATCCCATGCTTTTGCGAAGATCTTTTGAAGGGCTTTTGGATCCCATCCTTGTGAGACGTGGCGTTGAAATAGGAGTTTCGCGAAGTGGAGGAAGTCTGAATGGTGACTATTCTGATGGTAGTATGTGCGGAGGAGGCTATAGATGATACCATCTATCATTCCTGGAGGGTGGGCGGAGTGTGGGGAAATATAGAGATAGGGGTTGTTCTCTTTCTGGAAGGTTCTTGTAGTGATTTGGGATTCTCTTAGTGTGACTGTGAGATCAAGGAAGGTCACACTTGATGAATGTAGTGAAGTCTCCCATTTTAAGATTCCAAAGTCATCGAAGGTTTTGATGAGTGAATCCCACGTGTCATCACATGGTCCGTTCCAGATTAGGAAGACATCATCTACGAATCGTGCATAGAAGGATATTCGCTTCAAGTTTTCGAGGAATGTGGGTAGTATGGTGTCTTTCTCGTGTTTTCCAAAATAGAGATTAGCAAAGGTGACTGCTGATGATGTTCCCATGGCTGTACCTACTAGTTGCTTGAAGTAGGAGTCACCAAATTGCATGATGTTGTGACGCATGACTAGATCGGCGCATCTAGGATGGTATCTGTTGGAGGAAGGGGGGATTCTCCATCTTGGGGGACATATGACTCGATCCAGCCCTTCATAACTGATCTTGCGTGGTCTAGGTCTATGTTTGAGTACATAGACACTGCGTCGAAAGTTACAAGTCTTGCTGTTGGGGGCAGTTCGACTTGCATTACCCTATCTCTAAATGTAGAGCTGTCTTGGGGGCACCAGGGGAGCTCTTGTTTCATCACGCGCTGTAGAGTCCAGTCAAGCCATTTACTGACTGATTCAACAGTTGTACCGACTTTCGCGACTATGGGCCTTAGTTTGATGGGAGTTTTGTGGATTTTGGCCGTGGCCCGGAAGCGTGCGATGTTATCGCCGTGGGCTAGTTGGCTGCGGTCAAAGAAGGTAAGGACAAATTTGCCTAGTGCTTCTTCGTGTTTGTCGCAGAAGTCTTGGCGGTGGGATAGGTCCTTGATGTGCTCCTTGATCGTGTTTGTGATGTTTTGATACACCTGTTTGTTGTTCAGGTGTTCTTCTAGGACTTGCTTGATGAATTTTTGCCGATCGTAGATGGTTACGCCCATATTTTTGTCGGCTTCGACGATGATGAATTGAGGGTGATCGGCGAGGAGCGGAGGCGTAGTTTTGGAGGCATGTCAAGTTGGGTCTTGAGTATTTTTTGATGGCTCGTTGTTTGTTGCAGATTTTGCTTTTGAAAGTTGCGAGTGCTTTTTCGACTTCTTGACTTGCTTGGGGGCTCCAAAATGGATTGGGAAGGTAGAGTTGGGGAATGAAGTTGTTTTCCTTTTCTCCAAGTTCGTTGTTGTTAATGAAGTATTTTGTTCTGATGTTGCTTGTAAAGCGCTCGAGGCTCTTGTCGAGTTTGTTTGTGGGATGACTTGCCTTGATACAGAACTTGAGACCGAGGCTGAGGAGCGAGAGTGTGCCTTGGGGGATTGCTTCCTTGGGGACAAAGCAGAAGATCGAGTTGTTTTTTGGTTGGACGAAGTAAAGTTTGGCAGGTGTTTGTTTGATGATGTTTTGGACGTTTTGCCAAGTGGGGAGTTTTGGATCGGCTAGGAACCCGTATTTTTTGAGGAGGAATTGTTTGAGTGCAGAAGTTTTATGAAGGATATGAGTGTTTGTGATGTTTGTTTGTTTTGTTGCGACCACTACTTCGTGCGACGGCGTTTGTTTCTTGCGTCGGAGACTGATCCTTCGTGATTTCCTCTTTTTCCTTGCTTGTTGGCCCGGGGGCTTTTCTTGGAGTTTGCTTGGGGGTTCGTGTGGTTCCTCTTGCGTTTTTTCAAGGTTGGAGAGGATTTCTTGATAGACTCTTTGTTTTTTGTTCCTGGAGACTTTTTGGAACTTTGACCACTCTTTGTGGCATTGGGCACCGGGGTTTTGGCGCCCGCCGAAGAGTTTTTTCGTTTGTTGGTCGCTTGAGTCTTGAATTCCTTCTTAATGATGTCCTTGACGACGGCAATAAGTTGAGTGCTGCTCAGATTGGTCTCTTGTGTGATGGCTTCGCAGTGAGCTCGTTTGCCGTGTTTTGTTGGTTGTTTTGGTTGAAGATGGTTTGGGCAGCATTTACTTGGCGGAGGATGTCCGTTTCTTGAATGTTGTGCCAGAGTTTGGTGGACATTTTAGGGAAGATGAGGGTGAGTTTGTTGGTAATCGCACTGAGTGCGTTTTTGTCATCTTCTGATGCTCTTTGCTCGTAGTTGACAAGACTTATCCCTTCTTTGTGCACTACTGCATCTAGGGCGCTTTTGATGTCGACAATCGAGGCGAAGTTTAGAGCTTTGAGTGTATTTGTATCGAGTGATGCGATGTAGGTGCGAGCTGCTTGGTAGGCTGTTACTTTGTCGGGCTGGGAAAATGTGGTTGATGGACGCACAATTTTCATCTTGGTTAGTTCTTCGATGGCGAAGTTCATGGATAGGGCCAAGAGATTCGTGATCACCATGTCCTTCAGGGATTTCTCGCGGGTTGAAACCTCAAGCTTGGCGGCTTTTAAGAGTAAGTCTCTTGCTGACGTTTGATAAATCTTGATGATCTCGTCATAGTCGCTCACGATCTGTTTAAAATCAAGTGAGTCCTTCACAGATCGGCTGCCAGTTACAGGGTTTTTGAGGCGGCAGCAGCGTGGGGCGAACAGTTCTTCGGCTCCAGCAGTATTCTTCACTTTCGTGTTGAATCTGTCTAGGGCTCTCTTCCTCTGGACTATTTCTAGAAAGAGGTCGAGCATCGTGGTGGCTTGTTCCTCGATGACTGTTGAAACTTGCCTGGGTAGCGACTCCAGATGTTCAGCGAGAGAGGTGAGTCTCCCGTTTTTGAGTTTTTCTGCAATCTCCTTACTGGTTAGCTCTTTGTCTTTTTTCTTTGCAGAATTGGACGTGGAGTTAGCGGTGGGGGAAGGGGCGGAGCCCCTTCCGGCGGCGGAGCCGCCGGAACCCTTGTTTAACGATGTGCTAGGTCGTTGGGAGCGTGGAGTTGCAAGTGTTGTTAACATGGTTCGCAGGTTTGCTTTTGATGGTTTTCGAGGCGTTTGTAGTTAAATTAGAAGCAAATTTTACCCAGATAAGTGCGTAGGTTTAGAATTACGACGACTACTTTAGGACTCAAGTAGTTTCGAAGTCTTCTTCAGGTCAATTCTGAAAATTGTGAGCTCGATGGAGTAAGCACAATTTCGTTATTTGCTAACTGTTTCCATCTTAAATCAGTGAGTGTATCTGAGGTTGCTCGTGATTTTACTTGTAGTTTGCATGGTAGTTTAGATACTTGTATCTCACGGACATGAGGCTCATCGCGTCCTTTGGGGAACTTAAAAGGAGTTTGATACATGGGGGGCTGTTTCTGGTTCTATCTTGAGGTATCTGGGGTGCTTTTATGACAAGAAAGAACGAAAAAGAACGAACTTGAAGTAGATACTTTTCCCACCTGTTTGGGCACTGTTAATGCTGTCAGCTGTGCTGACAGCATACAGTGCCCAAATAAGGTGGGAAGAGTAGGGGGAGTCTACGTGTCAGGTAACTCCCCCGCAATATGTCTACTTACCAAAATGGGCTTGGAATTAGAAGGTCGTAGCTCTTGCGAACTCAAGCTATTAGGCGACTTGTATTCGCTGAGTGAAGCTCTTCCACCGTATGTATTTGTTGAGGACTCAACTTTTAGTAGCTACGAAGGTTTCGATAATGCGATAGGCCCCGAAATAAGGCGAAAGCTATCCCTCCTCGCACGAGGTGTAACTTCGTATGAAAGAGCACTCGAGCTTGCAAAACTGAAGATTTTGACGAAGACCAAAAGAGCATTCCTGATTCTCACCTGACTGCATCTGCTGCTATAGATCTTGGTAGCATTTTGCTTGCTCAAGCGAGAGTGATTGCCCTAGCTTTAGGTGATGGCAGTGGAGAGGGGACTCATACCACAATGAGTGACCTGGTTGGACGATATGATCAACTTCGACAGATCATAAAAAAGTCCACCGATGCATTTCTTTGTGCAATCGATGCCAATCCAAACGAAGCACATGCATGGTGCGGCATTGGATGCTCTCTTGCTGCTATTGACCCATTGAAGGCCCAACATTCATTTGCGCGTGCTTTACAACTCGACAAATCTTGTGTAGAAGCCTGGTCAAATACTGGTGTGCTTTTTTCGGATCACAATTTGAGAGAAAAGGGGTCTGAAATTCTTGATGCATTGACCCAAGCCGGAGACACCCCATTCATGTGGATTTGCAGAGGGTTTTTATTTGAGAAATCATCAGACGCGTGGCAAGAGCAAGCTTCGTCAAGAGAAGCAAGCTTGGCAAAAGCTGCAGATGCATATCGAGCTGCGTTGCAGCTATGTCAACACCCATCTGCTCTCCTTGGTCTCTCTCTCACTTGCCGTCGAAATGACAGTGATTTGCTACCCGATGCTTTATATTCAATGCTAGCGACCGAAGCTTCCAAGGCCGAGGGCATGCTAAGCGTTTCGATTCACCAAAACATCTCTGGCGATTGCAATCTTTTGGCTGGCCATGTGAACAACTTCATGAAAATGGAACGGTGCCTGGATCGTATCACGTATGGTTTCGGCGAAGCAATCAAAGATACACTTAATCGAGCCAAAGCAGATGCGGAGAGTCTTAAGGCGCACTTAAACTCAACAACTATAACGGATGTGACCCCAGAGAGTCGTTTTGAGACAACGCAATTTGATATTGATTGTGATTCCAGGTTGCCATTAAAGGCAAAAGGACCGGCAAACTCCGACTGAGGCGATAGATGAAGTTATTGCCAAAGTAAATTCTGTTAGCTCCATACAATCTAATGCTTGCGACGTGTCGCAGACACATCATAATGTGGACGTGAACAATGCGAGAAACAGAGTGTACTTAAATCCTGATAGTGGTGAAGAATGGTTGCTTTTGCCAAAGCACTTGCCAAGGAAGTATGTACCACTGAATATGGATCAAACGACGATCGACCAGAAGACTTCTCACTTGCACTGGCCTCAGCAAAAGCGGCAGCTTCGAGAGCACACAATATATTGTTGGAGAGTGTAGTTCATGCATCAATGATATCTCCCACGAGAAGTTTAAACACACACGGAACATCAGTGGAACGTTCAGAAATGAGAGTTGTGTCACGTGTGGCACCAGCAAGCATTGTCTCTGAAGCTATGTCACTCGTGTCGTGGTTGAATAACTTAGAATGTCTGCAAAGGGGAGAAGAATCTGCGAATCTGTGTAATACAGTCTCTATGCAGGAAGCTTACTTGCTAGATCCAATCAACAGCCTCGCATCAAATGCTCTTGGATTGGCGTCATGTTGAATAATTTAGAATCAATTTACTATACCGTACAAAACCATCATTGATGAACAAAATAAGTGAATTAAAAATACATTCATATGGAGATTTCTAAATCATGTGAATCCTTTATGCTGCCTTCCTTTGGGACTCTCCCACTTTAGCTTTGACTCTTGAAAGAAAGCTGGTCTTTGGCTTAGGTGGTTCTTTCCCTTTGTCTACTGTTGCCTCCACTACATTGCACCCTGTTCTACTGTAGGGTAAAACACCCCTTGTGCCTTCAGTAATCGGAAGAAGCAACTTTGATGGCGTCGGCGGTGCTGAGTTGCTCAGATCTTGCAGGGCCGATACAGCATCAAAATCATCACCTGCCATTAAGAGACTATTGTTCCCTCCATCAACTGGCCCCGAAAGGCCTCCGTTGCTAAAACTAAATCCAAAATGATTCAATGGTGTATTGGGCGGTAACATACGCAACTTTGATGGCGTCGTGCTTTTTATTGGAGTTCCATCTGACATGAAATATTGAAATGCTTCATCGCAAAGTTGAGACTTTCCGCCTTCTCTAGTTGGGGTGTCAAATTTTCCCGGACTGCCTATCCGACCTGGGGTAAGCGTACCATGATCATATGACAATGCCGATGCAGGGTGCGAAAGAGGTTCAGAGAAAATGTTTTCTTGTGACGGCGAGGATGAAACGTACGCATCAAGATCTACTTTGACTGGACTTCCAGACACTTTCACAGGACGTTCTGGCAATGCTTCAGCATTCGATCGTTTTGAAGCATTCTCTTTGGTTTTCTCCATTGCACTAGACAAAAGACTGCGGCGTGCCCCTTATTTGAGTTTGAATCCTTGCGTGCGTTTACAGTGGCGTTGAATTCGTGCAGCATCGAAAGACGACTTGCACCCAAATGATCCATTTCCATCTCGGGTAAATGACTTGATTTGATGGGAGAATGAAATGGTTTAGAACCATCCACAGGATTGATATTGCTCTCTGCAAACCCAGCTTCTAAAAGTCGTTGCATCCCCGATGCCTGTGACCACTCATCAGCAAGAATTTTCTCAAGTCCCATTCTTGTTGTTTCACAAGCATTAGAGAGCTCGTGGCAATGAAATATGTATTCCAGGTCTTTGGTAGAATCATGATCTTGAGATAAAGGCTTTAGTTCTTGTTTTGGAAAATTGCGCTGAGGGGTAGAAAGTTTATGAAGTAGTGCTGCAGCTTTTTCGTGATCCTCATCTATGTTGACTTCAAACTCAGAAGTGGGTTTGTCAGAGAATGGTGCGAAGGATTTCGGAAGGTCCGAAGTAGGAGGTGAAGCTCTTGGCGCCAGAGCGATCGCACCCTTTTCTTCGGAAGAACTCTCGACGATTTTGGAAGATTTGGGAGGATTTGGGATAATTTTGATGGGATGCGTAGACCGAACACCCGTTGACGTCGTCTTCGGTTGAGTCTTGCTAACGGTACTATTTGCTTTCTTAGGAACGACATTCTTCTGAGACGACGGGGGCTTTTGTGTCTTTGTCGTCATTGTTTTCGCGTACTTCGTAACTTCTCGAGCCAGTTCAATCTCCGCTGGTCGCTTTAGGTTCATTTTTGTGGTTCCTTTTGGAATCCTCCTTTCAAGAACTTGGTATCGTTTGCGAATGTGACCTCGATCTCGATGGGGATGATATGATTGCAGATTTCCGCCCATTGATTGCCCATCATGGGAACGGCTTTCAGTATCGCTATGTCTTCTTCCATGGTCCATCTATGCACATTCATTGTGGTCGGAGGCGCGGGAGGCTTGATTTTTGACACAGCTTCCATCGTCCGTTCCGCTGCATCGTCTTCCTCAGAAACCACGCATCCTTTTTTGAACGAAGGCAACGGCGCAAGCTTTCCCTCGTCGTCAATATAAATGCCATTCGATTTGTAAATGAGGAAACATAGTCGATGGTATCTCTGTGATATGTTATTGACAGGGCGATCGGGCAAGAAACGGTCAGATACCAACACCCATTCCTTTTCGCCATATAAGTTCTAGTTTGTAGAAATGAGAACAAACAACAACGGTGAGACGATGGATAAGCGAGATAAGGCATTGGACCGATCGAAAGTATTCACAAATCAATAATTGTATAATTGCACAGCATTAACACTCACAACACCACGCAGTATCAAATTGTCTTCGCCGGCAGTAAACTGATTCTTGTTCTTCCGCAGTTCCAATCTCTGCGTTTTCGTCAAAGGTCGGTTCACCTTTTCAGGCTCGGCAAATGCCTCGGGTGCATGCGTGAGCAAGTCACCTAAATCAACGGAACCGGGACTAAGCTTGCATCTACTTCGGCTCCGCGTGTTTGAGCAGCAGTTGGCACGCTTCACCGTGCTGGATACAGATAACGAAAGAAAAATACTGAGCGCTGGAATAGCAGAAAGGACAATCATTCCAACAACATCTCACTCACATTCGCCTTGTTTAACGATGTGCTAGGTCGTTGGGAGCGTGGAGTTGCAAGTGTTGTTAACATGGTTCGCAGGTTTGCTTTTGATGGTTTTTCGGAGGCGTTTGTAGTTAAATTAGAAGCAAATTTTACCCAGATAAGTGCGTAGGTTTAGAATTACGACGACTACTTTAGGACTCGAAGTAGTTTGAAGTCTTCTTCAGGTCAATTCTGAAAATTGTGAGCTCGATGGAGTAAGCACAATTTCGTTATTTGCTAACTGTTTCCATCTTAAATCAGTGAGTGTATCTGAGGTTGCTCGTGATTTTACTTGTAGTTTGCATGGTAGTTTAGATACTTGTATCTCACGGACATGAGGCTCATCGCGTCCTTTGGGGAACTTAAAGGAGTTTGATACATGGGGGGCTGTTTCTGGTTCTATCTTGAGGTATCTGGGGTGCTTTTATGACAAGAAAGAACGAAAAGAACGAACTTGAAGTAGATACTTTTCCCACCTGTTTGGGCACTGTTAATGCTGTCAGCTGTGCTGACAGCATACAGTGCCCAAATAAGGTGGGAAGAGTAGGGGGAGTCTACGTGTCAGGTAACCTACCCCGCAATATGTCTACTTACCAAAATGGGCTTGGAATTAGAAGGTCGTAGCTCTTGCGAACTCAAGCTATTAGGCGACTTGTATTCGCTGAGTGAAGCTCTTCCACCGTATGTATTTGTTGAGGACTCAACTTTTAGTAGCTACGAAGGTTTCGATAATGCGATAGGCCCCGAAATAAGGCGAAAGCTATCCCTCCTCGCACGAGGTGTAACTTCGTATGAAAGAGCACTCGAGCTTGCAAAAACTGAAGATTTTGACGAAGACCAAAAGAGCATTCCTGATTCTCACCTGACTGCATCTGCTGCTATAGATCTTGGTAGCATTTTGCTTGCTCAAGCGAGAGTGATTGCCCTAGCTTTAGGTGATGGCAGTGGAGAGGGGACTCATACCACAATGAGTGACCTGGTTGGACGATATGATCAACTTCGACAGATCATAAAAAAGTCCACCGATGCATTTCTTTGTGCAATCGATGCCAATCCAAACGAAGCACATGCATGGTGCGGCATTGGATGCTCTCTTGCTGCTATTGACCCATTGAAGGCCCAACATTCATTTGCGCGTGCTTTACAACTCGACAAATCTTGTGTAGAAGCCTGGTCAAATACTGGTGTGCTTTTTTCGGATCACAATTTGAGAGAAAAGGGGTCTGAAATTCTTGATGCATTGACCCAAGCCGGAGACACCCCATTCATGTGGATTTGCAGAGGGTTTTTATTTGAGAAATCATCAGACGCGTGGCAAGAGCAAGCTTCGTCAAGAGAAGCAAGCTTGGCAAAAGCTGCAGATGCATATCGAGCTGCGTTGCAGCTATGTCAACACCCATCTGCTCTCCTTGGTCTCTCTCTCACTTGCCGTCGAAATGACAGTGATTTGCTACCCGATGCTTTATATTCAATGCTAGCGACCGAAGCTTCCAAGGCCGAGGGCATGCTAAGCGTTTCGATTCACCAAAACATCTCTGGCGATTGCAATCTTTTGGCTGGCCATGTGAACAACTTCATGAAAATGGAACGGTGCCTGGATCGTATCACGTATGGTTTCGGCGAAGCAATCAAAGATACACTTAATCGAGCCAAAGCAGATGCGGAGAGTCTTAAGGCGCACTTAAACTCAACAACTATAACGGATGTGACCCCAGAGAGTCGTTTTGAGACAACGCAATTTGATATTGATTGTGATTCCAGGTTGCCATTAAAGGCAAAAAGGACCGGCAAACTCCCGACTGAGGCGATAGATGAAGTTATTGCCAAAGTAAATTCTGTTAGCTCCATACAATCTAATGCTTGCGACGTGTCGCAGACACATCATAATGTGGACGTGAACAATGCGAGAAACAGAGTGTACTTAAATCCTGATAGTGGTGAAGAATGGTTGCTTTTTGCCAAAGCACTTGCCAAGGAAGTATGTACCACTGAATATGGATCAAACGACGATCGACCAGAAGACTTCTCACTTGCACTGGCCTCAGCAAAAGCGGCAGCTTCGAGAGCACACAATATATTGTTGGAGAGTGTAGTTCATGCATCAATGATATCTCCCACGAGAAGTTTAAACACACACGGAACATCAGTGGAACGTTCAGAAATGAGAGTTGTGTCACGTGTGGCACCAGCAAGCATTGTCTCTGAAGCTATGTCACTCGTGTCGTGGTTGAATAACTTAGAATGTCTGCAAAGGGGAGAAGAATCTGCGAATCTGTGTAATACAGTCTCTATGCAGGAAGCTTACTTGCTAGATCCAATCAACAGCCTCGCATCAAATGCTCTTGGATTGGCGTCATGTTGAATAATTTAGAATCAATTTACTATACCGTACAAAACCATCATTGATGAACAAAATAAGTGAATTAAAAATACATTCATATGGAGATTTCTAAATCATGTGAATCCTTTATGCTGCCTTCCTTTGGGACTCTCCCACTTTAGCTTTGACTCTTGAAAGAAAGCTGGTCTTTGGCTTAGGTGGTTCTTTCCCTTTGTCTACTGTTGCCTCCACTACATTGCACCCTGTTCTACTGTAGGGTAAAACACCCCTTGTGCCTTCAGTAATCGGAAGAAGCAACTTTGATGGCGTCGGCGGTGCTGAGTTGCTCAGATCTTGCAGGGCCGATACAGCATCAAAATCATCACCTGCCATTAAGAGACTATTGTTCCCTCCATCAACTGGCCCCGAAAGGCCTCCGTTGCTAAAACTAAATCCAAAATGATTCAATGGTGTATTGGGCGGTAACATACGCAACTTTGATGGCGTCGTGCTTTTATTGGAGTTCCATCTGACATGAAATATTGAAATGCTTCATCGCAAAGTTGAGACTTTCCGCCTTCTCTAGTTGGGGTGTCAAATTTTCCCGGACTGCCTATCCGACCTGGGGTAAGCGTACCATGATCATATGACAATGCCGATGCAGGGTGCGAAAGAGGTTCAGAGAAAATGTTTTCTTGTGACGGCGAGGATGAAACGTACGCATCAAGATCTACTTTGACTGGACTTCCAGACACTTTCACAGGACGTTCTGGCAATGCTTCAGCATTCGATCGTTTTGAAGCATTCTCTTTGGTTTTCTCCATTGCACTAGACAAAAGACTGCGGCGTGCCCCCTTATTTGAGTTTGAATCCTTGCGTGCGTTTACAGTGGCGTTGAATTCGTGCAGCATCGAAAGACGACTTGCACCCAAATGATCCATTTCCATCTCTGGCAAATGACTTGATTTGATGGGAGAATGAAATGGTTTAGAACCATCCACAGGATTGATATTGCTCTCTGCAAACCCAGCTTCTAAAAGTCGTTGCATCCCCGATGCCTGTGACCACTCATCAGCAAGAATTTTCTCAAGTCCCATTCTTGTTGTTTCACAAGCATTAGAGAGCTCGTGGCAATGAAATATGTATTCCAGGTCTTTGGTAGAATCATGATCTTGAGATAAAGGCTTTAGTTCTTGTTTTGGAAAATTGCGCTGAGGGGTAGAAAGTTTATGAAGTAGTGCTGCAGCTTTTTCGTGATCCTCATCTATGTTGACTTCAAACTCAGAAGTGGGTTTGTCAGAGAATGGTGCGAAGGATTTCGGAAGGTCCGAAGTAGGAGGTGAAGCTCTTGGCGCCAGAGCGATCGCACCCTTTTCTTCGGAAGAACTCTCGACGATTTTGGAAGATTTGGGAGGATTTGGGATAATTTTGATGGGATGCGTAGACCGAACACCCGTTGACGTCGTCTTCGGTTGAGTCTTGCTAACGGTACTATTTGCTTTCTTAGGAACGACATTCTTCTGAGACGACGGGGGCTTTTGTGTCTTTGTCGTCATTGTTTTCGCGTACTTCGTAACTTCTCGAGCCAGTTCAATCTCCGCTGGTCGCTTTAGGTTCATTTTTGTGGTTCCTTTTGGAATCCTCCTTTCAAGAACTTGGTATCGTTTGCGAATGTGACCTCGATCTCGATGGGGGATGATATGATTGCAGATTTCCGCCCATTGATTGCCCATCATGGGAACGGCTTTCAGTATCGCTATGTCTTCTTCCATGGTCCATCTATGCACATTCATTGTGGTCGGAGGCGCGGGAGGCTTGATTTTTGACACAGCTTCCATCGTCCGTTCCGCTGCATCGTCTTCCTCAGAAACCACGCATCCTTTTTTGAACGAAGGCAACGGCGCAAGCTTTCCTCGTCGTCAATATAAATGCCATTCGATTTGTAAATGAGGAAACATAGTCGATGGTATCTCTGTGATATGTTATTGACAGGGCGATCGGGCAAGAAACGGTCAGATACCAACACCCATTCCTTTTCGCCATATAAGTTCTAGTTTGTAGAAATGAGAACAAACAACAACGGTGAGACGATGGATAAGCGAGATAAGGCATTGGACCGATCGAAAGTATTCACAAATCAATAATTGTATAATTGCACAGCATTAACACTCACAACACCACGCAGTATCAAATTGTCTTCGCCGGCAGTAAACTGATTCTTGTTCTTCCGCAGTTCCAATCTCTGCGTTTTCGTCAAAGGTCGGTTCACCTTTTCAGGCTCGGCAAATGCCTCGGGTGCATGCGTGAGCAAGTCACCTAAATCAACGGAACCGGGGACTAAGCTTGCATCTACTTCGGCTCCCGCGTGTTTGAGCAGCAGTTGGCACGCTTCACCGTGCTGGATACAGATAACGAAAGAAAAATACTGAGCGCTGGAATAGCAGAAAGGACAATCATTCCAACAACATCTCACTCACATTCGCCTTGTTTAACGATGTGCTAGGTCGTTGGGAGCGTGGAGTTGCAAGTGTTGTTAACATGGTTCGCAGGTTTGCTTTTGATGGTTTTTCGGAGCGTTTGTAGTTAAATTAGAAGCAAATTTTACCCAGATAAGTGCGTAGGTTTAGAATTACGACGACTACTTTAGGACTCGAAGTAGTTTCGAAGTCTTCTTCAGGTCAATTCTGAAAATTGTGAGCTCGATGGAGTAAGCACAATTTAGTTATTTGCTAACTGTTTCCATCTTAAATCAGTGAGTGTATCTGAGGTTGCTCGTGATTTTACTTGTAGTTTGCATGGTAGTTTAGATACTTGTATCTCACGGACATGAGGCTCATCGCGTCCTTTGGGGAACTTAAAAGGAGTTTGATACATGGGGGGCTGTTTCTGGTTCTATCTTGAGGTATCTGGGGTGCTTTTATGACAAGAAAGAACGAAAAAGAACGAACTTGAAGTAGATACTTTTCCCACCTGTTTGGGCACTGTTAATGCTGTCAGCTGTGCTGACAGCATACAGTGCCCAAATAAGGTGGGAAGAGTAGGGAGTCTACGTGTCAGGTAACCTACCCGCAATATGTCTACTTACCAAAATGGGCTTGGAATTAGAAGGTCGTAGCTCTTGCGAACTCAAGCTATTAGGCGACTTGTATTCGCTGAGTGAAGCTCTTCCACCGTATGTATTTGTTGAGGACTCAACTTTTAGTAGCTACGAAGGTTTCGATAATGCGATAGGCCCCGAAATAAGGCGAAAGCTATCCCTCCTCGCACGAGGTGTAACTTCGTATGAAAGAGCACTCGAGCTTGCAAAAACTGAAGATTTTGACGAAGACCAAAAGAGCATTCCTGATTCTCACCTGACTGCATCTGCTGCTATAGATCTTGGTAGCATTTTGCTTGCTCAAGCGAGAGTGATTGCCCTAGCTTTAGGTGATGGCAGTGGAGAGGGACTCATACCACAATGAGTGACCTGGTTGGACGATATGATCAACTTCGACAGATCATAAAAAAGTCCACCGATGCATTTCTTTGTGCAATCGATGCCAATCCAAACGAAGCACATGCATGGTGCGGCATTGGATGCTCTCTTGCTGCTATTGACCCATTGAAGGCCCAACATTCATTTGCGCGTGCTTTACAACTCGACAAATCTTGTGTAGAAGCCTGGTCAAATACTGGTGTGCTTTTTTCGGATCACAATTTGAGAGAAAAGGGGTCTGAAATTCTTGATGCATTGACCCAAGCCGGAGACACCCCATTCATGTGGATTTGCAGAGGGTTTTTATTTGAGAAATCATCAGACGCGTGGCAAGAGCAAGCTTCGTCAAGAGAAGCAAGCTTGGCAAAAGCTGCAGATGCATATCGAGCTGCGTTGCAGCTATGTCAACACCCATCTGCTCTCCTTGGTCTCTCTCTCACTTGCCGTCGAAATGACAGTGATTTGCTACCCGATGCTTTATATTCAATGCTAGCGACCGAAGCTTCCAAGGCCGAGGGCATGCTAAGCGTTTCGATTCACCAAAACATCTCTGGCGATTGCAATCTTTTGGCTGGCCATGTGAACAACTTCATGAAAATGGAACGGTGCCTGGATCGTATCACGTATGGTTTCGGCGAAGCAATCAAAGATACACTTAATCGAGCCAAAGCAGATGCGGAGAGTCTCAAGGCGCACTTAAACTCAACAACTATAACGGATGTGACCCCAGAGAGTCGTTTTGAGACAACGCAATTTGATATTGATTGTGATTCCAGGTTGCCATTAAAGGCAAAAAGGACCGGCAAACTCCCGACTGAGGCGATAGATGAAGTTATTGCCAAAGTAAATTCTGTTAGCTCCATACAATCTAATGCTTGCGACGTGTCGCAGACACATCATAATGTGGACGTGAACAATGCGAGAAACAGAGTGTACTTAAATCCTGATAGTGGTGAAGAATGGTTGCTTTTTGCCAAAGCACTTGCCAAGGAAGTATGTACCACTGAATATGGATCAAACGACGATCGACCAGAAGACTTCTCACTTGCACTGGCCTCAGCAAAAGCGGCAGCTTCGAGAGCACACAATATATTGTTGGAGAGTGTAGTTCATGCATCAATGATATCTCCCACGAGAAGTTTAAACACACACGGAACATCAGTGGAACGTTCAGAAATGAGAGTTGTGTCACGTGTGGCACCAGCAAGCATTGTCTCTGAAGCTATGTCACTCGTGTCGTGGTTGAATAACTTAGAATGTCTGCAAAGGGGAGAAGAATCTGCGAATCTGTGTAATACAGTCTCTATGCAGGAAGCTTACTTGCTAGATCCAATCAACAGCCTCGCATCAAATGCTCTTGGATTGGCGTCATGTTGAATAATTTAGAATCAATTTACTATACCGTACAAAACCATCATTGATGAACAAAATAAGTGAATTAAAAATACATTCATATGGAGATTTCTAAATCATGTGAATCCTTTATGCTGCCTTCCTTTGGGACTCTCCCACTTTAGCTTTGACTCTTGAAAGAAAGCTGGTCTTTGGCTTAGGTGGTTCTTTCCCTTTGTCTACTGTTGCCTCCACTACATTGCACCCTGTTCTACTGTAGGGTAAAACACCCTTGTGCCTTCAGTAATCGGAAGAAGCAACTTTGATGGCGTCGGCGGTGCTGAGTTGCTCAGATCTTGCAGGGCCGATACAGCATCAAAATCATCACCTGCCATTAAGAGACTATTGTTCCCTCCATCAACTGGCCCCGAAAGGCCTCCGTTGCTAAAACTAAATCCAAAATGATTCAATGGTGTATTGGGCGGTAACATACGCAACTTTGATGGCGTCGTGCTTTTATTGGAGTTCCATCTGACATGAAATATTGAAATGCTTCATCGCAAAGTTGAGACTTTCCGCCTTCTCTAGTTGGGGTGTCAAATTTTCCCGGACTGCCTATCCGACCTGGGGTAAGCGTACCATGATCATATGACAATGCCGATGCAGGGTGCGAAAGAGGTTCAGAGAAAATGTTTTCTTGTGACGGCGAGGATGAAACGTACGCATCAAGATCTACTTTGACTGGACTTCCAGACACTTTCACAGGACGTTCTGGCAATGCTTCAGCATTCGATCGTTTTGAAGCATTCTCTTTGGTTTTCTCCATTGCACTAGACAAAAGACTGCGGCGTGCCCCTTATTTGAGTTTGAATCCTTGCGTGCGTTTACAGTGGCGTTGAATTCGTGCAGCATCGAAAGACGACTTGCACCCAAATGATCCATTTCCATCTCGGGTAAATGACTTGATTTGATGGGAGAATGAAATGGTTTAGAACCATCCACAGGATTGATATTGCTCTCTGCAAACCCAGCTTCTAAAAGTCGTTGCATCCCCGATGCCTGTGACCACTCATCAGCAAGAATTTTCTCAAGTCCCATTCTTGTTGTTTCACAAGCATTAGAGAGCTCGTGGCCATGAAATATGTATTCCAGGTCTTTGGTAGAATCATGATCTTGAGATAAAGGCTTTAGTTCTTGTTTTGGAAAATTGCGCTGAGGGGTAGAAAGTTTATGAAGTAGTGCTGCAGCTTTTTCGTGATCCTCATCTATGTTGACTTCAAACTCAGAAGTGGGTTTGTCAGAGAATGGTGCGAAGGATTTCGGAAGGTCCGAAGTAGGAGGTGAAGCTCTTGGCGCCAGAGCGATCGCACCCTTTTCTTCGGAAGAACTCTCGACGATTTTGGAAGATTTGGGAGGATTTGGGATAATTTTGATGGGATGCGTAGACCGAACACCCGTTGACGTCGTCTTCGGTTGAGTCTTGCTAACGGTACTATTTGCTTTCTTAGGAACGACATTCTTCTGAGACAACGGGGGCTTTTGTGTCTTTGTCGTCATTGTTTTCGCGGACTTCGTAACTTCTCGAGCCAGTTCAATCTCCGCTGGTCGCTTTAGGTTCATTTTTGTGGTTCCTTTTGGAATCCTCCTTTCAAGAACTTGGTATCGTTTGCGAATGTGACCTCGATCTCGATGGGGGATGATATGATTGCAGATTTCCGCCCATTGATTACCCATCATGGGAACGGCTTTCAGTATCGCTATGTCTTCTTCCATGGTCCATCTATGCACATTCATTGTGGTCGGAGGCGCGGGAGGCTTGATTTTTGACACAGCTTCCATCGTCCGTTCCGCTGCATCGTCTTCCTCAGAAACCACGCATCCTTTTTTGAACGAAGGCAACGGCGCAAGCTTTCCCTCGTCGTCAATATAAATGCCATTCGATTTGTAAATGAGGAAACATAGTCGATGGTATCTCTGAGATATGTTATTGACAGGGCGATCGGGCAAGAAACGGTCAGATACCAACACCCATTCCTTCTCGCCATATAAGTTCTAGTTTGTAGAAATGAGAACAAACAACAACGGTGAGAGGATGGATAAGCGAGATAAGGCCGATCGAAAGTATTCACAAATCAATAATTGTGTAATTGCACAGCATTAACACTCACAACACCACGCAGTATCAAATTGTCTTCGCCGGCAGTAAACTGATTCTTGTTCTTCCGCAGTTCCAATCTCTGCGTTTTCGTCAAAGGTCGGTTCACCTTTTCAGGCTCGGCAAATGCCTCGGGTGCATGCGTGAGCAAGTCACCTAAATCAACGGAACCGGGGACTAAGCTTGCATCTACTTCGGCTCCCGCGTGTTTGAGCAGCAGTTGGCACGCTTCACCGTGCTGGATACAGATAACGAAAGAAAATACTGAGCGCTGGAATAGCAGAAAGGACAATCATTCCAACAACATCTCACTCACATTCGCCGGATGCAAGATATTAATCCCGCCATTACACCCTCCTTCGATTCTTCCATACGAACTTCGTTGACACTGTTATCAATCGCCGAGAATGTCTCACGAAGTCTCGCCAAACCTCGAATATCAAACACGGAGATACGATGTCGTACTGCGTTGACTCCCGAGGGCAAAATGGAAGTTTCGCCATCATTCTGTAAGACAGTCATCTCCATTTCTCTCTCGAGCAATGTTTTTGTGAATGCGGACCGAGTGAGACGTCGTTCTAGGGACGTATGTGCATCATTCGTGGCGTGAATGCCTGACGCTTCTGTTTCGGGGATGTCATCAGTCTCTTCTCCCATGGACGATAAAAGATTCCTCCTTCCTCCTTGTTGTGAGGGCGCCGCCGTGGGATGTGCCCCTTGCGAAAATGAAAGTTGGATGGAGTTTCGAACGGCATCTTTCCAATTCTATGACATGCAAAACAAAACAAAACAAAAACAAAAAAGAACAATGAAATAAAAGGTGTCATTCCATAACAACACAATCTCTCAACCCCATCCATCCCAACTCCGACAATCCACACATGAAACTCACCTGCTCCAAATCCTGCAACATCCCCACCGCCCCATCCAAACACTCCGCCAACTCCTCCGCATTCTCCCCATGATAAAAATCATTCTCGTACGAACACTCCCTCCTCCTTCCCTGCGGAGGACAAAATGTCAACGATCGCGTATTCAACATGGATGCCGGGAGGGACGACGACGACGACAACGACACTCCCGGAAGAACCCCTCCCGAGGCAGTTTTCGATGGAGGGGCCGCACCACCCGAAGCGCATCGTTGACTGTCCTTGGCCACCTTTTGAACGTAGGCCGCACGAACGGCCAATGTGGCTTGTTGGAGTAAGAGTTGATGGTGTTTTGCCATGGTGGATCGTAGTCGATGGAGTTGTTGTCGTGTAACGAGAGGACCGGAGGGGGTGGATAGGTGGTTGAATGTCGTCGTCGTTGCGGCGGCGGCGGAATGATGATGATGGGGTAGAGACGAATTGGATATCTCCGGCGATGCCCATCCCAACGGAGGGGTGGTCACTACCGTTTGTGTACTCTTTTTCTTTTTTGTGGATTGACCCGGTGACGTAATGGCCTTTTGTTGCTCCGTGCCCGCCACGGCAATTTTCCCCGCGGGAGTGGTTGCGTTGACACCGACGCCGCCGCCGCCGCTCTTGTGATTCCAAATGGTATCCGGTCGACTGCTTTCTCCGAGTATATCCGTGTGCAAGAGAGAGGTTAATTGGGCATCGAGGTCTTCTTCCATCAATCCCTCAATTTCACCAAACAAGTGATCATCGAGGTAGTCGTAGTCGTCTCTGTGCATCTTTTTCAAGGGTGTTGCCATGACGTGACTTCGTTTCTTATCGTCCTTTTTCTCTTCTTGTTCTTCTCCATTCTGATGCATGGAATTGTCCTCAATATCTTCGTCCATGTCATCCTCCTCGTCATCATCGTCCTCTTCTTCTTCCTCCTCACTCGTCAACAAATACTCCTCATCATCCCCATCCTCCAAAGCATTCCCCACCATCCCACCACCATCATCCCCCACAATCGTCCCCAACAAACACTCCGCCACGGCGGCACCATTCCCATTCTCCGGCGGTGGGATGGACGTCAAGGTCTTGAAGGTAAAGACCGTGGTGGCATCGTCGTCGTGGCTTTGGAGGAGGGAACGGACGAATCGTGCGTATTCGGAATCGAGGGAGGTGTCGTCCGAGAGGGCGGGATGGGTCCATTTTGGTGTGGATTGGGGTTGGGTGGGGAGTGCGTTTGGTTGGGAGTGTGGGAGAGTGGGTGTGGAGTGGGCGGAGGAGGAGGGATGGGCCGTTCGTGCGGTGCCATGGGGAGGAGGATGCCTACCGTGGGCATAGTGCGCTTTGGACGTGATGGATTCCGCGGCGGCCACCAAGGCGTGGAGACTCGATGACGATGCGGCATTGGCCATGTTGCCGTGGGGATTCGCGGAGGGAAGGGCGGCCGAGGAGGAGGAATGGTGCGTCAGTGCGGTGGGCGGCGGCGAAGCATTCGGCCCACGACCCGGCGGTCTCCCCCTTCCTCGTCGTGTTTCGTTGTTGGGAGTGGGTCGGCCTGATCCTCCTCTTCCACCTCGTCCTTTGGTGGCGGCGGCGATTCGTCCTCCTCCCGACGGCTTGCTGGCGGCGATGCCTCTGCCTGTGGTGGAAGGAGGTCTCGGCAGGACGGTTGGCGGCGACGAACGCGTGCTGGGTGCATTGCCGGGCGCTTGCGGGGCGGTGGACGACGGCGTACTCGTCACGGTGTGGCCTAAGGATGCCGCCTTCGTCGGAATCTTTGGCAATAAACCGATCGACGGTGGCTTCGTTTCATTCGGAGTTTGGGACGTCGCGGCATTCGTCGCAGCGTCGACTGCGGCGCGAGACGACGACGACGCCGCGTCAGCTGCGGTTCGATGCGGCGTTTGACCGTTTGGAGTAGCGGAGGAGGACGTCGATGGCGACATTGGTCACGTCGTCGCAAAGAGAACGAGTCGATATGGTGGACAACGTGTCTTGCGTTCTGCGAGTTCAAAGTGTGGAACGGACGGTCCAATCGCGTTCGTTGCACTTTGCCGTGGGCCACGCCTGTAATTCTACACACACACACAAATAATACCGAGGATGAGTATGAATCAGCGTTGGTATCGAATCCTTCTTGTCATGGTCGGACGGCCAAACGCCGTCATGGGATGCTTCTTCTCTCGGCTTGCCCGTGATTGATTGCGAATTGCCGCCACGGTGCGTTTGAATGCAACGGCTCGCTTGTCGAATGAGAGACGCGCCATTTTGGCGCCATTTTCATTTCAGCATTTTTCCGTTCTTCGCACTCGATGTCGAGTATGGATTCCCACACGGATAGGATTGAGAGAATGAATTAATGTCTGACGGAGAAAGGACTCTTTTTGGAGCGCGCCATTTTTTGGGCGGGACAGACGGAGAACGGAAACGAGACAGTAGACAGGCAGTGGGGGGACCCATGAGAAAAACCAACCCATGAGGGAATCATCTGCGAATCATCGAGATGACAAACACACAACACACATGCATCTCGCTCCATCATTCACTTCACTCTTTCAAAAGCCACCATAGCACCACCATGGACTCCTCCTCCGACCCTCCTTCCCCACAACAACCATCCCCACCTCCATCCAACACCGACGGCGACAATGCCACCTCCTCCGCCACCACACAATCTCCTCCACCCCATCACGCACAAACCCCACCGCCCAACCACAACGATGTTCCCACCCTCCGCCACCGTCTAGGCACACACCTCTCCGATCTCTCCGACCTCATCAACTCCAACCTCATCCTCTTTCGCTATGGTGCCGTAAGCTCCATTCTTCTCCTGAGCGTCTACGGCATGGCCAACACGCCGTTGTTTTATCGATACAAGTCCGTGTGGGATATTCCCGCCAAAATGTGGAAGAGGAGATGGATTCACGGGAGGATTGTGGGGGTGCAGACTGGGAGGGGGGAGGCGATGAATGGAGGGGGTCGGGCGTCCTCTGGTATTTCTTCGCTCTTGTCGTCGTCGGTGTTACGGCAACGGAATTACTCATTGGAGTATGAGAACAATCATTCATCGACAAACCAAACAATCACAAAAACAAACGAGGCACATTGTCCGATTATCGTTTTCGTCCGACACTCTTCCCCCATGGAACGATTGCTCACCCAAAAGGCCATGGACAAATTGCTTTCCCTCACGGGAAATTCGAACCATTCCTCGTCGAACACTTCCCATACACAACGAAGAAGGAATTTGATACCCATTGAATTGGCGGGGATACTCCATCCCCCTCCCACCACCACCACGTTGGGGGACATGTCTCACCATCATGGAATGGGATTGCTCCACAAGTTGGTGCACGACAAAACGCGAGTTTCCATCCAATTGCTCGCACAGCGTGCCACCGTCGCATCCTTGTCCGACGTTTCCCCGGAGGAAGGACGAGCACGCATCCCCCTCTCGGACGATGGACAAAGTACGGCCATTGGTCACGTGACGTATCGCAAACCCAAGCAGTGGTTCCATCGTTCCAATGTCAGTTTGGAGTTGGTGGCCGCCGGACAAGCACTTTTGTCTTCGTCGGTTGTTCCGCAGTCCTTGGAGACGAGGGATGACGTGGATGCGACAACGACAATAACAACAATAACGAATACTGTACTACACTTTGATCCGACGCCGCGACATCTTCAAGAGGATGCGGCGTTTTTATCACTGTTGGAACAGGCGGAATATACGGCGTGGAAAGCGAAAGTGGGTGTTTGGTCGTCGGAGAAGATGAGAGATTTGAGGATGGAATATAGGGTGGAGGAGGAGTATGTGAGCAGTCGGTGGTCGACGAGGGTTTGGAATGCGTTGAGGAGGGGATGGGGATGGATTCGCCAGTAGGGTGCACCTTTGCTATGGATGTAGAAACACCTTTGTACTAATATTGTCTCATTGAAATAATTGTAACAAGTATTTACATAGATTGGACACTGCCATATGAACAGTAGCTCTATTATTTGTGCTTGGAACCCACCCACTTCTTCTTCAAATAACCTTCGCTCCTCATTTCCTCCATTCTACTCCTCGTTCTATCAAATGCAAATACTTCATCACAATGCTGATTGGCTAAATCTACCTCAAACATTTCCTCCGGAGACGTCTTGGCCAGCACGACCAACTTGACATGGCACTCATACAACGCATCAATCAGCGTAATCCACCTCCTCACCAAATTAACCTCATGAAATTTCAACCGCGGTACATCCTCAATAAAAATAGTATTGAACCTCTCACCAATGGCGAGATAATCCGCGGCACCCTTGGCCTTTCCACACAAATCATAAAAGGAAAATCGTGCAATATTGTATTCCTCCGATGCCTTGGGAACAAGAACTTGTCTCCCCGAAACATCCAACACGACGGAATAAATGGGCGCTCCCTTGGTCAATGTAACGAACAATTGTTCAAATTCTTCCTTGGCATTTGTATTCCCCTTCCCCCCGTCATCCACAAAGTAGACTCGATGCGCTTTTCCCCTTCCTCCTTCCCCGCCAGCAGCACCAGCAGAAGGGACAGAATCTCCACACTCCGTCCCCACCAAACGATAATCCATCTCACTCGCCCACATACCCACCTCCACCAAAGTCTCCTCCACCAAATCAATAAACGGTAAAAACAACTCTCGTTGCAATCCCCCCAAATACAAATCACGGGGTGGACGATTGCTCGTGGCCACCACCACAGCACCACGATCGAATAATCCCGTAAAGAGTCGTTGGAGGAGAAGGGCATCGGCAATATCGGTGACCTGGAATTCGTCAAAGCAGAGTATGTTTCCTTGATGGAGAATGGTTTGGAGAATGTGGGGGAAGAGATCGTTCCCGGAGAGGTTGTGAATGGTTTTGGCTTTGTGTAGGGATTTGTGTAGTTCGAGCATGAATTTGTGAAAGTGTACTTTTTGAATCATTTTTTTGGGTGGATGATGGTCGTTGTTGTCGTCGGTCGATGAGGAGGAGGTGGAGAGGAGGGAATGGTAAAAGAGATCCATGCAAAAGGTTTTACCGCATCCTACTCCTCCGTGGAGGTATACCCCCTCGGTGGACTTCTTCTCTGTGTTGCTGACGACGACGACGATGAGGAGGACGATGACATGTTGGCAAGGGTGGATGGATTTGCCCAGGAGGGTGTAAAGGAGAATAATCGTGAGTATGTCGATTGCGGCGGTGCGGAGGGTGGAGGAGAGAGATTATCGCTTTCGTCGGCGAAGTACGTCAGACATTCGTTACGCAATCGATCCAATTCGTATAGGGCACGGATTTGATGCGGGTCGTACGAAACTTCGCCGGATTGAACTAGGGAATTGTAGGTATCGATGAGACTTGTGTTGTTTGGATGGCGGTCGTTGTCGGCAGTGCTGCCAGTGTTTGTGTTGGAAGTGCCCGTTGCGGTAGTCAAGAAACGAGTCTGATTCCATTGGATGTTGGATTGTCGATTGTGGAAGGAACTTTCCGAATAGCAGGAACTTTCCCAGTTGGTATTTCGATGAGACACCGTAGCACCTTTGTTTCCTGCGATGCAGCAGCGAGTGACAACGCGTCCCTGATACACTGAGGTCCATTGCCGATATACATCGCGGTCACGAGTTGACATATCTCGTGTCGAACGCAGTAATGCCTTTCTGGTTCGCGCAGCAGCACCGTTGCCTCTCAGGTGGTGTCTGCATGGCAAGAGTAGGGCAGTTCGACTGGGTGGCGAGATGGCATTCATGTTGGCATGTTTATTATGCGAGTGAGTTCAGTATTGATATTGAAGATTAACATTGAGGGAGGAAATGTACGCAAATCATCTGCAAATAATAATCATGCCTGTAGCCCACCGTACAATAAAGTACTCCGATTGTAGTAGCGCTTGATGAGTTTAGATTCTGTTTTTAGTTTCTCTAGAAGGAGAGATCGGGGCAAAAATCACAGACACATTTTTTGTGCTGTTCGACAAAAACTTTTTGGCTATCTACAATGGGAAAGGCAATCCGATCCTTTGACGTAAGACATACAGACACAAAATATTCGACATCATAGCTTCGCCTACAAAGGAATAGTCCAAATTCAGTTGGATACATTGTGGGTCCCAATCGCTTTGCATTGCGCCAATCAACATCACCCTCAATTGTGCCAGACATGTATGATGAGAACACCTACGGTCAATCACCAAACTCGTAACAGTCTCTTTAGCTCAGTTGGTAGAGCGCAGGTCTCATAATCCTGAGGTCGTGAGTTCGATCCTCACAGGAGGCAGTAATTCCTTTAACATACAGTGTCAGTCCTACACCTCTCCAGGAGGCAGCAATACTTGTCCTTACATTACTTACATTACGTTACGGCTTTAGTCCTATTTCTCTCAAGGATTCCTTTTCCATTTGGCGTTAGTAGGTTTTGTCCTGTAAGGCATAAATAATGACTGCATCAGATCTAGGTTGACTGCAGTTTTTGCACGTAAACATTATAAGGTGCATCATGTCTAGGTGGTTTGTGGGTTTTGCACATTAACTATACACCTTCTACCAGTGCAAAGTCATTCCACAACTACATACTGTAATTACCGCTGTATAAGAACCATCACTGCAAAATGACCCATTTCAATGGACATTTTCCGTTTCGGTGAATTAACACACTCTGTTGCCTCTAAACAGAGGTCATCTCGATTCGCCTCATCGTGAACAATACGCCCATGTCTTTAGGGTCCACATGGAACCCATTATTCACTGAGTTACACTACTATGACCGAAAACTCACCACACATCACGCTCACAACAAACACACACATCACACGGACGAGCAATGGTTGAAAGGGTACATAGTGGCTACCTCCAAGTAAATAGGGTAATTTTTCCAGATACATTAATTTTTTCATCGTGGTGGGGAGACTATCTTCCTTCCTAGTATAAAAACCACCTATTGTATCTTTTGAAAATGACAGGACATTTTGTGGTTCTTATACACCGGTAATTACAGTAGTCCTATTACCTTTGCCAAGGTCCTCCCTAACCCTCTTCCCGGTACTAGTGCCAATCTAACCCAAGTATAGTCACTTGTGTCAAAATGACCCAAGTATAGCCCTCTTTTTCGCTAGGTTCCGCTCGTTTTCAGCAAACACTGATGCCACCATTGAATTCAACGCAAAAAGTTCGACAAGATAACCCCACCACCGCATATGAAATCGCGATATTAAAAAATTGATATTGTCGGCAATGACGCCTTGACGGAGGAGTTGGGCGATCAATGAGGGATTGAAGAGATGTGGGAGCAAACTCGTGATTAAAAATGCACGGAGAATTAAGATGGGGCCGCTTAAAAGTGCCTTAAAACGGTATACTATTGACGAAAACATGGCTAAGTATAGGCTATACTATGAGTTTTTGGTCAATAGTATAGCACATTTAAGGTATTTCTCACTAAGAGGGTTGAAAGTACCCCGTTTTATTGGTCAAGACATATATATCTTGGATCCTCAAGTCATTGTAAGAATATGTTTATGCTGTTTGCATATTATCAGTTAAACTTTGTTACTGATGAAACCCCATTCATAACAAAAAATAGTGATTCTCGTCAACTTTTCTTGTCCAATGATTTGACAGAGCTCCCAACCCAACTTTGACACGTCATTATGAGCTTATGATTGATATAGGGGTTGATCGGGCATCCACAGTGATTTTGTGGTTCAACTTCACTTTTCAAGAGAAAATTTGTGGCCATTATGACACCTTTTTACATGACACAGGCAATAGAACAAAATAGTTTCACCTTACTCCTAAAATGAATAGGAGGTAGGAAGGGCATGAAGAGAGCCACATAGGCCAAAGCAGAAGTAGAAGCAGACCATACCACTGCGTCAAGTCCGACCTGCATGAGAATGGGGAATGGGGTTGTTATCTGCTGTCATTAATCAGTTGACATTATGCTGTCTGATACACTTCTACAAATGACATGGTTTTGTTCAGTGATACTGTATCATAAACATTTCTTGTGAGTGACCTGAGCCAGTCATCGCAAAAAATATTAAGCGCAAAAATTATATGTAGTTTTGCCAGGTGTCAAAAAATTGATTTTATGAGCTTATTTCGCTACAATTGTGAGGATGGAAGGGCAATGGAACTAGGGCAATGGAACTGCAATTTTGCTCCTCACAATGCAAACAAACATTGTGGAGAACCTACACAATCTTGGTATGATTATACCCTCCTCAAGGGTGTTTTTTTGTTTGGGGCTATGGACTTCTGTGTTGGGGATTCCATGCATTTGGGAGTAAGAAAGTGGACTCCTGTGTTTGGGAAGTCCATGTCTCTTGGGTCAGGGGCAGTGGACTCTCTTCCTGGGGAGTCATGTGAATGTTCCTTTTAATTTTAGTGCCTAGGGGTACAAAAATGACAGGTTCTTGGCCTATGTCACTCACCCCCACGAATGGAGTATCAGGTAAAAAAACAGAACAAAAAACCTAAGTGTTCTAGGTAGAAAAAATGGTTCTCATGAGAATGACTATAAGAACATGCCCCTACTGAAAATGGCGTCACCTGGGGAGGCTTTTAGTACTGTGTGGTAAGTTGAGTGAATGGCCCAAGCGACGCTCGTCACAAATGTAGCTATATCACTTGGCTCCACTGAAGGGGCAATGACTATTTCAGCTGTTCAGAGCACAGATGAAATCACCTGATGCACTTGTTCTAGAATAGCATTGACCTAAGCCGGAAATAATCGAAAAGTAGTTGTAGATAAGGAAGTAAAAAGAGGATGTTCCAGTTGTTTGGAATTTTATTTTATGAGCTAAAAGACTGATTGAAAATGAGGACTGCCTCATGGTAGTCCTCTCTAGTTTACCATGCATTTTGAATGTAATTCGAGGATGTTAGATTTCTATGAACCCTATTGGATTCATGCATGCCAAACTGGGTGTACATGCACCTGGTTTGGGCTGTACATGCATTCTTGCATGCCAACCTTCATCCATCTGAGCCTGATTAGGCTGTAGGTGTAATCCTGCCAATGGGTCCCCCAGGACCCAATGGTCTTGTTAATAAGTCCTGCAGGACTCAATGGTCTTGTTAATGAGTCCTGCTTCTATTTGGTGGGATCCTACCCTTAGTTAGTAGAATTCCTATTTAACTGTGTACCCATGGGTCCTGATTTTGGGCCCAGGATGGGTCAGGAGTACCAGTAGGTATCCTTGGCTCATGTCACTCGCCCCCACGAATGGAGTGATAAGGTGTCAATGCACACGAAAAAGAAAAACCTTCCGAGGAAAAAAGAAAACCCGAGGAGGGAAAAAAGATGGTGTTACATATGACGGCGTAAGTCTTATGAGGGAGAGGAGGGGTGAGGTACAGTGTATATTTAGTTTATTCAAAATATGGTGTAACTCTCCTGATGTTAAGTTGCTCGGACTTAGTTCCGCGTTGAACCCTTATTGTGCCATTCGTATGAACTGACGTGATAGTCCAAGGATCACTGTCATACCGGCTCTCTGTTTTGCGGAGGATACCGTCTTTTCGCAGCAGTACTTTGTCACCGGGTTGGTAGTCCCTGGCAATGCGAGATGCGTTCTCTCGTCTTGTATTACGGTCTGTTTGCCGTTGTCTATATTCCCCTATTTTAGACCAGTCAGCAATGTAGGGGACGTCAAACAACATGTCCCTTCCAAACATAGCTGATCCTGGTGAAGTTTTTAGTACTGTGTGATAGGTAGAGCGAACGGCCCATGCGGCGTTGTGAGAAAGTCGGCAATGTCACTCTCGCTGATGGTGTCGGCCATATCCAATTCAGCTGTGCGGAGCATCGCCATGATTGTTTGATGCACCCGCTCGAGTATTGGCGCTTGCTGGGTTTCTGACACTGGTTGGCTTACGCTTCAGACCATATGAATCACAGAGGGTCTCGAAGTGAAGTTTAAATTCACTTCGTTGTCGTAGATAATGTATTGACTACGTGGGTAACGGCTAAACCAGGTCCTGTTAATTAAAGTTCCTACTGTTGCTGACGTCTTGTCAAAGTAGGGTTGTTGTTCTTGGACATGTGTGTCTTTGCTCCTTTGCCCCTTTGTACCCGTGGGAATATCAAGCTTCTGGAGCTGTGATACCGGCAACTCTACAATTTCAAACCAGCTTGTTGCGGGATCGATCATTGTGACGCACATGAAGTCAATTTGTGTCTTGTCCTTGCCCTTGAGGGTGTACGGTCCTATGAGGTCCACACATAATGCCTCCCAAGGGTTGGTGACTGCAAGTTTTGGGGGCAGTTTTCCGTATTTTAACTGCCTGCGCTTGTTCACCTGGCAACTGTGACACTTTTTGATGTGTGATTGGACTGTTGTTCTGAGACCTTTCCAATACATCGACAGACGAAGAGTTTCTTCGAGACGTGTGGTCCCGTGGTGCTGTAGGTAGTGGTGGAACCAAGCTACCGCACGGTGTTGGAGGCTTTTTGGAATAACCATTTTGCCATCCTTGCAGAGTACTTTAATATTCTCAACTAAGTGAGTTGAGTAGCCTTTGTTGAGAAGGCTTTCATCTTCTTGTTGTGCCTCCGCTATCTCTCTGGTTGTGAGTGGATAGATGTAGTCCTCTTCATTGCGATTTGCGAACACCTGGTTCATGGATTCCTGGGTGGTTGCTAGGGATGCTTCTGGCTGTGTTGTGTTATGGTAGCACCAACACTGGGCGAAAGTCATCCAAGTTGACCTGTCATCTGAGACGGGTCCATAGTCCAGTCGTGAGATGGCATCCGCAACTGTATTGTGGATGCCTTTGATATACACGATGGTGGGGCCATACTCTTCTAAGAGTAATCTCCAGCGGTACACTCGATCA
This sequence comes from Cyclotella cryptica, assembly GCA_013187285.1. Classification (NCBI taxonomy): domain Eukaryota; phylum Bacillariophyta; class Thalassiosirophyceae; order Thalassiosirales; family Thalassiosiraceae; genus Cyclotella; species Cyclotella cryptica. Next base: position 536,395 of record JABMIG010000076.1, read on the forward strand.
GAGGTCAGACCTAGAGCATCCTGCATTAGATTTTTGTGGTCCGTGTAGACCGTAATCTGTTGTCCCCAAAGCATGCCTTTGAACTCTTTTAGTGTTTCTACTATGGCCAGTAGTTCTTGTTCGGTCACGCTATACTTTTGCTGCGCCGGACTCAGTTTTCTACTGAAGAACGCCAGCGGCCTGGTGTTTTGAGTAATCACAGCGCCCAATTGAAATTTGGAGCTATCTGTGTAAATCTCAAATCCCTGGGAATAGTCAGGGTAGGCCAAGGTAACATCGCGGCGATAGTTGCCTTTACAATGTCGAATGCTTGCTGATGGATGTCATTCCAATGCCACGGCTTTTTCTTAGTTTTGTTAGCCCTTGTGACTTTGGTATGCCCACATTCACCAACTAAGTTGGTTAATGGTGCCAGTATTTCACTGCGTCTTGCCCAAATGTCTCTGTAGTACTGGACCATGCCTAGAAACCTACGGAGCTGTTTAACATTTTCAGGCGATGTTAATGCGAGGATTGCCTGTACCTTTTTTGGTTGTGATTTTATACCATCTCTGGATAGCACATATCCTAGGTATTCTGTCTCCACGGCACAGAAAGACAACTTGCGCGCATTGACGGTCAAGCCTGCGTCTCGCAACCTAATGAAGACCTTTTTGAGTTTATTAAGGTGATCTTCTAGGTTACCCTTGCTGATGCATAGTAAATCATTAAGATAAGTTCGGACGAACTCAAGGGTTGCCATTAGCTCAGACATCTTAGCTTGGAAGATGTTGGGAGAACATGCAACACCCATTGGTAACCATAGGTAAGAGTACTTACCCTGCGGAATGATAATGGTGCATATTTTGGACGCATTTGGATCCAATCTAATGGTGTAATAGCCCATGTTTAGGTCAAGGGCTGTGGCATATGTAAAGCCTTCTAGTTCCTGTAGAACAGTGCTGATTTTGGGAATAGGAAACGGTTTTCTCACTATACGTTTATTTACTTCCCAAAAATCGCTGACAACCCGAACGGTGTTGTCCTTCTTGGGTATGATGAATGTGGGTGATGCCCATTCAGAATCATCTTGCCATTTAAGTACCCCTAAGTCACATAGTCTTTGTACCTCTCTTTTTGTTATTTCTATGTGCTTCTTGGGTATGGGAAAAGGCCTGCCATGGTATGGCTATGCTCCTTCCTTCAACTGAAGGGAGACAGCTTACAATCCCAGTCACCTAGTTTCCCACTAAATAACTCCTCAAACTCTTGTAGGAGCTCCAGTAACTTTGCTCGTTCTGGGCCACTTAGGTGTGTGCAGTTGTCTCTGACAATTGCCCTGAGATCTGCTTTTTCATACTTAGCGTCTAGTATTTTTATGAGGCGTTTTGTTGCCTCCAGAGTACTCTGTGGTTCCTTGGATGTCTCTTGGTAGATGCTATTGTTCATAGTCCAAGCTTTTTCCACAGTTGCTCTTGTCTTTAATTTGTTGATGTCTCTCATTGGCAGTGAGATGTCATCCACTGTAATTTCTTTTGTCCGAAAGTCTAGGACAATTCCTAACTCTTTCAAGGTATTACTACCTAGAATGAGGTCAAACCCTGGTTTGGTCATGTCATCTTCCTTGAATTCCACAATGTCAGGTTGTAGAAGATACTCCTTGGAATTGGAGTACTCAAAGAATTTGACTCTGATCTTACCTCTTCCAGTTGTCTGGAAGCTCCCATTTGACGTATGCCAAGACTTTGGCACCTGCCTAGCCAGGTAGGGAAAAGGCTTGTCTTTTCCTTTTGGAAGGAAAATAAGGTCTCCATCAGACCCAGAGTCCAGTAGGACTTTAATTTTGTTACTGGGGCGACTCCGCAGATGTTGTTTGTATGCTCTTGCGGATTGACTTTCAGTTGCTGGTTCTATTATGGCTACTAGGGCCGTGACACCGAGGCGGTCCTTGGTGTTTGCTGCAATCACTTCCTTTTTGTGATTGATACTATAATTCACACCGGGCATGTCAATACCGGCCTCAGTATGTTGTGTTTTGCTACTGACAACTTTTCTGTCGTAAGATTTTTTTAAGATGGATGATGTCGTTGACTTCATTTTATTTCGAATTTTTAATTCGGTTTTTTTTGTTTTGGGACAAGATTTTTTTGATGTCTTGCTTTCAGTGACAGTTAATTTAATTGACTTTGAATTTTGACTTTTATTAGTCAGGATAGCTTTACTCGGACTGGGAAGACCTTGTCATATGCGGCCTTGGCTTCTGTTAGGGCAGGTGAAGAAGCCTCGGCGGTCGTACCGGGCGCATCTTGTTTATTGCCCTTCTTCTTTTTTTCAGCATTACGTACCATCACGTACTCCTGCTTGGCTAGTTCAGCCTCGATCTTGGCTGTTTCAACAGCCTTCTCCGCTGCCGCGAAGTCCGTGTCAAGCCCCATCTGCTTGCACCTGTGAATCGCGGAGCGTACATGCAGTAGAAACTGCTCGGGAGTCCCGGACGCCCATACTGCCACCTTTAACTCGTTTCCCGTATTGGGGAGAGTCAGCTTGAAATAGGTGGTCTTTTTGTCCTCCGCGAGGGCATCCTGCACAGGATCCTGCTCAGGAATGTAACGTATGGGGGAGTTCTTCCCTCCAACACCACGTTCGCACTCTACCCACTTAAGCCCTTCGGGAATCGCTTTCACGGAGGACATGGCTCATAGTTTCTCACCTAGGCTAGTGCCTAAGAAGAGCTTCTTGTAGGAACTCCTTGGTGGACTAAGAAAAAATCGTTCGCACGGTGACGTGCGATGAACGTAGTACTCCGCGAGGTAGACCTTGCTTTTGTTCGACCGCCTGTGGGTCGTCGGGATGAGCCTTTGTGTGGTTGAGATGCGAGCAACTTACCGAGTTCGGCTATCGTACGATAGTGACCTAAGCCGGAAGTAATCAAAAAGTAGTTGTAGATAAGGAAGTAAAAAGAGGATGTTCCAGTTGTTTGGAATTTTATTTTATGAGCTAAAAAACTGATTGAAAATGAGGACTGCCTCATGGTAGTCCTCTCTAGTTTACCATGCATTTTGAATGTAATTCGAGGATGTTGGATTTCTATGAACCCTATTGGATTCATGCATGCCAAACTGGGTGTACATGCACCTGGTTTGGGCTGTACATGCATTCTTGCATGCCAACCTTCATCCATCTGAGCCTGATTAGGCTGTAGGTGTAATCCTGCCAATGGGTCCCCCAGGACCCAATGGTCTTGTTAATAAGTCCTGCAGGACTCAATGGTCTTGTTAATGAGTCCTGCTTCTATTTGGTGGGATCCTACCCTTAGTTAGTAGAATTCCTATTTAACTGTGTACCCATGGGTCCTGATTTTGGGCCCAGGATAGGTCAGGAGTACCAGTAGGTATCCTTGGCTCATGTCAAGCATTCACTTGTGGATTCTGGACACTGGTAGGCCTGCTCATGAACCCATATGATCATTGGTCTTTGAAGTGAAGTTTGAATTCACTTCCATTGTCATAAATTATGTACTAATAATGTGGATACCTACTAAACGAGGTCTTATTCACTAAGTTGCTGGTCATTGCTGATGATTTATCAAAGTATGCTATCTTACATTCCTCATGGGTCTTGTTGCCATTAGGCCCTTTTGTATCCAGGGGAATGATCACCTAAGTGATAACCGGCAGTTCAACTATTTCAAACCAACTGGTAGCTGGTCAATCAGTCAGACACATGAAATCAATTACTGTCCCATCTTTACCTTTGATTGTATATCTAAAAGGTCCACATATAGTACTTCCTAAGGGTTTGTGATGACAAATTTAGTAGGGACTTTCCTCTACTTATGCTTATGCCTCTTGTTGACTTGGCATGCATGACAGTTTTTGACATATTTATGGACAATATTTTGAATACCTTTCCAGTACATCACAGCATGAAGGGTTTCTTTGAGGCTAGTGTGTCCAGGGTGCTGTAGATAGTGGTGGTACCAACTAGCTGCACGGTGTTGAAGTTCTTTTGGAATGACCATGCATCCTTGCACAGGATTTCTGTACTCTTGACCAATTGTGTTGAGTACTGGTCTTTAAGTGTCTTCAAGCTGGCATCAAGTTTTTTGTGTGTGGGCAATCTCTCGTATTGTTAATGGGTAGATTACGTCTTCTTTGCTGGGGTTTGCAAATGCCAGATTCATTTCCTCTTGGTATGCAGAAGTGTCAATTTCACTCTCTTCTTTCATGGTGTAATGACACCAGTATTTTGTAAATGTCATCCAGTTCTTGTGATCACTTGGAATTGGTCCAATGACTAAAGTGACAAACATTACTATTCTCTGTGACAAGCTGGAGGGCATGTCATGATGGAAAGAGCCTAAGTCAAAACTTTTCATAAGTAGAACTCCTCGTTAGAGAGTGTAATATCCGAAACGGTTGATTTTTAATTTTTGTGTCAAATTGCATATGAGACTTTCACATAGGTGAAGTTCATTTCAATTTGTGGCTTCCTCATGGGAAATGCACTCGTACAGAATCATTCATCATCCAAAGGATCTGACGGTACCACAACAGAATGCAACAAGTCCTGAGCGATTACCTCAATTATTTCTTCTAGAGGAGGAGCATAAATATCATCCCATACTTTCCACCTATCCAAAAAGCATTTGATTGGGACAATGGACGATTTGCATGCTTGTGCTAATGCAGCTGTGCCAATCTTAGTTACGATCCCCATTTGATTTGATAAGATGCAATCTGCCCCAATAATGACCAAATTAATCTTTCCCTGTTTTATAAGTTGATGAAAGGTAGTGTCAGAAATGCACGTTGCATTTGGGATATCATTGGCCATGAGTTCTCCCTCATTTCCAGGAGAACTTTGGTGCAGACAACTTTAATTGATTTTGATTGTGCATTTGATGGGTATGACAATGTCTGTAACAGGCGCTCTAGAATCCGTTTCAGTGTAGATGATCGACTGAATGTACCAATAACAAAGTCTGATGACAGTGTTGCTAATGGCCATGCTGTATAATCAATCATGATTGTTTCTACTGCCAAGTTCACACACTGTTCCCTCTCTGAGTCAAGGGATTGCAGAATTTCTGCTTGAATCATAATCAAAAATTGGGTATTTTCTCTCAGTCTTCGATCTATTTCTCTCATAGCATTGATAATCGGGACCATGCTTGGCCGGAGCATTGCCATTGACAGCAAAATGTTGGGAGGATTGTGTGCATCATCTACAGTTTGCGAATGACACACAGGATAAAGAGCAGTGGCAAGTGAAACAGCCTTTTGAGCAAGATAGGCTGCTCCATTTACTCTATCATTTTCCCAAGCTCTTACATCTGATGGTTACTGACATGACAATGAACAATTAAGGATGATGCCAATTGATGAAAATGCATGTACTCATTACAAGATCTCTAATTGTTCTCACCTGTAGATAAGCACCTGCTGTTGCATGGTGAAACACTGTTTGAAGGCCAGGAACACATGGTGTCAAATTGAAAAATCTCTGATCAATATAAATTTCATCTGGTCGTGTTCTGTCCCTCGCATTTCAAGGTCCACACACAACGATTGCATCGGTAGTATCAGCTCAAAGGGATATACTCAAATAATACGTTCTCCAAAGGCACCCTCAGAATCGTTCTTTGGAATATCGAAGGTTGGTGGTGCCAAAATAGGAAGAGGGTATGCACTTTTTCTATGGTTGATGGTTGGGTCGTCACTTTTTCTAACCATAGACTCCGACAAAAATAGAGTTGCGTACCCCTCATTAGGTTATGGTTCCTGAAAGTAGGGTACACACCTCGGCAAGTCTTCACTTTTTTCCACCTGCAAACAACACCTTAGAGTCATGGTATGCTATGGTATGGTAGTCTCTAAGAGGTCTCTAGAGGCCCCGATGGTGGTCCCGTTGAGGTCTCATTGCGGTCCCACTCTAGGTCCCACACTTTTGTATCTATTTAGGTATAGATGTTAGACATAGAGACGACTAAGCTTGTACCATACGTAATAGAACCCCCTCATTGGTTGATCCTTGACAGTCCTTGCCCTTTCGTTGACACAGATTACATGGACAAGACATCGACACTTGCCACCATGACGTCCGCCGCCATCAGCCACCTCCAACAAGCATGCAGCAGCAACACCCTCTCCACGTCCGCCTCCCTCTCCCCCGACGGACGCACGCTCACCATCGGCGAAACAGCCCACGATGCCACCGCCCTCATCACCGTTCCACTGGGCAGTGGCAACAACAAGTCCGTGACGTACTCCCTCGCCTCCCTCTACCTACTGCTCTCCAACCCAAGCGTCCTGCAATACAGAAAGGCGTGCGAGGCAGCCAACGTGACAGACGTTGTCAAAATTCTCGACAAGGCGGGAGTTCAGGCGTACTTCTTTGGAGGCGCCGAGGCCGGACAAGGCGGAGGCGGCGAGGGCGACACGGACGAACATGCCATGGACGTGTCCGATCACGAGGGAGAGGCCAAATCCACATTGGCCGTGGAGGAGAGAGACGAGGGACAGGAACATCGATCGAAGCGTCATGACGACAAAGACCGTCCTAATCATCGGTCATCGAAGCGGCACGACAAGGCCCATCGTATGCCGTCGTCCAAATCACACAAGGCCAAACACGACGAGGAAGATCACAAAAAGAAGGCGGGGAAATCCGCCGCACCGATTACCAACGAACAGCTCGTGGCCAATCTCAGTACCATTGTGGATAAACGCGACAAACCCAAAAGCAAACCCGTTGAATCTACCGCCGTGGCCGGAGTCCCTGTTGCCACCACTGCCACCGGAGAACAACACCCCGCCTCCTCCACCGCGGACGCACTCGACTCTCGACAAATCACACCCTCCACGACACCCGTACCCACCGCAGAAACAGGACACGACAACAACAACGACGAACGAGAAATGCTCCTGGCATCTCTCTCTCCCGAAGGATTCGACGTTCATTCTCCAGAGGTCATGGCGGCCATTGAGGCCGATCGCGAAGCCGTGCGACGAATTACGGCGTTGGAAATACCCGTGGGGGATTCGTCGAGTATTTTGCGTGCCGGTGCCGGAGGAGAGATTGTGGAGGGGACAAATACGACTACCAACAGCGGCAGTGGTGGCGGAAATGTCAAGAAGAGGGATTTTTCGCGAGTATTGGAAATTTATCAAGAGGTCCTTCAGGCGGAAGAAAAGGCAAAACGAACCAGTTTTGCCGATGGAAAACGACCCGCACCGCCGGGACCGACCGCACATCCCTCCACAATCGCGACTACCTCCACCCCCATCAAAAAGATTGAGGGCAATCCCATTATCATCGTACCCAATGCCATGACATCTTGCATCACACTCGTCAACGCCGGATTCTTCCTGGGGAAAGAAGCCACCTTCCTCCCCCGAGATGCGGCCATTCAACGACCCGACGCCGGAAAACGCGGAAATACCCTGCGCATCACGCGGAAATTGGCCGCACGTCTCGGGGGAGGAGAAATCACCTACGACATCATCGATAATCCCACCACGCGTCTCAAGAAGGATGATTGGGAACGTGTCGTCGCCGTGATTGCACAGGGTGCCTCGTGGCAATTTAAGGGGTGGAGGTATTCCGATCCCGTCGAGTTGTTTTCGCGTGCGTTTGGGTTTTATGTGGGGTATGAGGGGGCGGCGGTCCCGACGGAGTTGTTGAGGTGGAATGTGAAGTTGGGGAAGGTTAGTAGGGATAGGAGGGGGTTGGATAATATTTGTTTGGCTAGTTTTTGGAATGGGTGAGTCATAGTGTTGTTTGATTTTTGTTGTTGTTGGTTAATTTGCTCACTCTGAATTTTATATTGTTGTCATTGGTCGCGGTGCGTATCTGAATGCTCTTCACGTAGATTGGAGGAGTTCATGGCTGTTCATAAGCAAGGGTTCTTTCGGTCGAATTAGATTAAAGTGACGATTCTTACATACATTTTCATCAGAATGTTAAAATCACTACAGATGACAACAACTTTGATCACTGACAGATCTAAATGTTTTAAACTTTTATTCTTGGCTTGTGTAGTGATTATTATTCATACAAGATTTAGCTTGAATTCAAGACTAATAGATAGTTCATCCTCCAACACTATTCTCAAGCCCCAAAGTTGACCTCTTTCATCGCTAATGAATCTAAATATTTCAAACCTTTATTCTTGGCTTGTGTAGTGTCCATTATGCCAAGATTTAGCTTAAATTCAAGACCCATAGATAGTTCATCCTCTGTACACTTTTCTCAATCAATTTCACCCCGATCCATCATCCCCAGTACAGCTTTTCTCAACCCCTGTCTTTTGTCTCTGCCTGAGCGCCAGCCTCAGGACAAAGACACCCGACATAACGTTAACAAGTTTCATGACTGATAAGTTTTTGAGGAAAATCACTCGAGTGGTGTCATGAGCACTTTTAGCCGTAGTATAACTGGATTTTATTTTTTATTCATTGGGCATTAGTTGCATCAAGTTGCTCTTGTGAAGGAACCAGTCTGTAACTTGATACACCTCACTTCATGAGCAGGTTTAGTCATAGCAAACTGGATGATACATTTCATCCATTTGACTTAGTGGCATCTGTATTCATCATTGTTGAAATCTATTCTGGTTTGAGTTTCTGATGAGCTTCAACTTTAGGTATTCATAGCACATCTGAGGCTGCTGCTGTAGTCATGCACTTGATATGCGATACTGTCACATTTCTTTGGAAAAGTTGGTTAATCTTGCTGAAACTCTTAATTTCAAACAACTTTTGTTCTACCAATGCCATTATTGTAATATTTTTCCATAACATATAGGTTAAATTCTCACACTCACTTATGGACACCAGGGTGTTCCTTTCACCTGCAGATGATCTCGACAGTCACATCATTGATATTGCATGATAAAGATTTACACAGGAATAGAACAAGCAACATGCTGCATTCTTTCATGCTGCTACATGTGATGTAAGTCATGTTTTCTCAAGAGCGAACCATCATTTACTTGCCATCGCGCTACAGCTCTCAATACCTCATTTTTGTTGCTGCACAAGTCCCCCAGAACACTAAATTCTGCTTTTGCAAAATGATGGCATCAAAGAAATTTTAGAGGCAAGAATATTCCACGCTGTCACAGGTCAAAGAACATGCTTACATAGAAACTGCCATCCTCAACAGCAATCCAAGTCCAAGGTTAGCTCGTGATTATGATAATTTGCTGTTCTGCCAACTTATGACCCATTCTCACTACCAATTCCATGAACCATTATCATTGCCACATGACCCTTGTCATATATCCGAAAATAGTGTATAATTATGAGCTCATCTCCTCATTACCAGTTTCTATCACAAATCCTTGAACATATTCAAATCCTTAAAATTTAGAATAGAAGGCCCACCCAATGCCTACAACTGCATTGAACAATACAGGTGATAGGATGGAGGAAATCTTGGTATGGGTGGTATACTTGACAATATGGATGCTTTATCTTTGACTGTCAGCATCAAACAACAAAACAAAACCAGTTTTCTGTAGCAAGTCTGCGATAATTACTGATGACCAAAATAATGTGTCCAAGTCCATGAAATCTTTGCTTTCAAAATCAGTTCAAAACTGTTGAAAGTATGTGGACGGATGTTCAGTCATTGCTATTAAAGTTTTGTGATCTTTTTCTTCTGAAACTGGTGTAGCATGCTCAGGAGAGTTACCAAATACATAGAGTGGGGTATGTAGCTGGTATGTAGGTAATTTTCTCTAGAGGTAACAATCATATCACAAAATCCTTCTTGCCACTTTCTTGCCGTTGACGTGAGAGATACCTTTGTTACAGCTTCGTTATGGTTATTACAGGTTATTACCATGTTACCATTTTTTGTGTTTGAGATCTTTTGAGATGTCTCGTTATTAGGCTCAATGAATTCTGCGACCGTTATGGCCTGGCAATGGCATCATACACCAAGCCTCCACAAGAACAACTCTGGACCAAGGACACCGCTCAAGGAAGCGATAGTCTCATTCTCTCCTCTAACCCACTCGCAATCGCCAACGACAAGTCTTTCCCGTCCAATCATGTCACGAGTCGTACACCACTCGAAATCCGGTCCATCTCTAGGAAAAGACCTCGACATTACATTAAAACTATTCTCTGTTTTCTTGTAGTCGCTGTAGTAGCAGCCCCCTGGATAAAAATGACTCTCCGCGTAACATCCAAACGAGCAGACGATGAGCCGAATCCACCCGCTCTTCCATCCACAATGGTCCTTCTCCGTCCACCCAGCAACGAACGTGAAATTCAATCAGTTCAGGCGGTACTCGCTGAATATTCCGATCCTATTCTTTACTGGAATGAATTCTCCAACTCCTCTTTCAAAGCAGCGCACGGCTTTGACGGCGACGAATCAGCCAATGAAAATCATCCCCTGTACACATACACATCCAGCAATCACTTTTCCTCGAAACGAACCGCCCTCCTCTTCACGCCGGGAATCTATCCCATCGACATCGAAATAGGGTACTACACCTCCCTCTACGGACTCGGACCCCACCCCAACGCCGTTCTCTTCACCGGAGACAAGGGACCGCACGTCCCGGCATTGGATAAGTTCACAGATCGACCTCCCTTCGGATCCGGATTGAACACCTTTTGGCGCTCCATGGAAAACATTGCCACGCGTCCTTCGGGGAAGGGAGGGATGACGTGGGCAGTGTCTCAAGCGGCTCCGTTAAGGAGAATGCACATTCATGGTGATTTGAATTTGTTTGATGCCGGTGCATGGCTCAGTGGTGGGATGGGTGCCAATATGGTTGTGGATGGGGAAGTTAATTTTGGAGGGCAGCAGCAATGGATCATGAGGAATGTGCATTTGAAGAAAGGTGCGGTGGGAGGGGCGTGGAGTTTGGTGTTTGTGGGGTGCGAGGGAAATGTCCCGGAGGAGAGGACGGGCATGGAGGGAAGTGGGCCTTCGGTGTCTCTTGAGGAAAACCCGAGGGTTCGAATGGAAAAGCCTTTTATTGTCTTGAAGGATCGGCAACTGCAATATTCACAAACAGAAAGTGTAGCATTGGATGACTATGAACTTGAACTGAGAGTACCTAAAGTCTCATTCGGAAAAGATGCAGTGGGACCGCAATTTTACGAAAGTGACGAGGAAGTTCGTAACTTTCGTAGAGTCAATTTAGGTGTTCCAAGCACATCTCTCGACCCGACAATCGCCGCTATAGAAAATCATTCCATTCTACAAAAAGCATTGGATCAAGGCAAAGACTTGGTCCTTTCTCCGGGGATATATTCACTTTCTTCCAGTTTGGAAGTGAAATACCCCAATCAAGTCATTTTAGGCTTGGCGTTTGCAACGTTGATTGCCCCCTCGAATGGAATGCCATGTATTCATGTTCATAGCAAAGTCCCGGGAGTGAGAATTGCAGGTGTCATGCTGGAAGCATCCGTCTTATCTTCGGAGGGTCGTGAAAGGCATTCGTCTTTGTTGCAATGGGGTGAAGATGGAGTATTAGATGGCGGCGATGAGGATAACCCTGGTCTTTTATCTGGTGAGGCTATTCGTCGTCACATTTTTGAAGTCAGTTTGCACTAGCAGTTGATCGCTCATCTTTTTTGTTTTGCTAAACTAGATGTTTTCGCAAGGGTCGGTGGTTCTTCTCTCGATCGATCGGTATCAACCGATGTTATGGTTGTTCTTCACTCTGAAAATGTGATTGGTGACAATGTTTGGCTTTGGCGTGCAGGTAAAGTCTTTTCAACTGCTTCAACTGCAATCCACCTTTATTCTACTGATCAACAAAGATGCCGAACCAACCACGTTGCCACGCCCCGCAGATCATGTAGCTCTGCGTCCAGGAGAGGAGGCGAACTTCCCAAGAATAAGTCCATTGTATCGCCAGACTGTCTTGGGAGAATGCCAAGTTAAAAATGGTCTCATTGTAAATGGTGCGAATGTTACGATTGTGAGTAAAATTCATTATGTTTTGCGTTTCTCGTCGGTTTCTTAATGATGCTGCTTAACTAGGGTGCGATGATATGATTTCTCGTCATTTCAATTATAAAGTTTGGCTTGGCTGTAGAACACACAACCGAGGACCAAATAATTTGGAATGGAGACAATGGTAAGTGATTCAATCAGGAATAAATCTGCATATTTTTTGTATCTAATGGTTTGACGCTTTTGGCTTTCACCCCACTTTACCGTAGGAGTGGTTTACTTTTATCAGTCTGAATTGCCGTACGGTGAGATTTGATGGGCTTAGGACAACCTTGTCCTCCACGCAACAATTCCTCTCAAATTCCTCTGAGCTTTGCTCTTGTCTTTTTCTCTGCTCCACAGATGTAGATCGATCATTTGCAGCGGAAAAGTATGTCGGCTTGAGATTGGGTTCAAGTGTAAGGCGACATACTGCCTATGGTGAGCGATGAAAGAAGTGAATTAATACTAAAGTCACAACTTCTGCAGACCAAATACATCTGGTTTTCATTCAACAGGCATAGGAATATACTCTAATTTTAGAGACCACGACGTGACCGTAGAAACTGCAGTAGTCCATCCTGAAACATATGGTGTTGACATGAAGAATATTTTTACCGTAAAGCTTGATAATATGGGAAAGATTGAATCAGTTGTAAACGGACGTGGGCCTGGACCCACTCCGGACCTCGGGCGAGGGGTGCCCTTGAGATGTGTGAACAGTTCCTGTTTGTGTACCAGCGGATCATGATTTGGAAGGTAGCCGTCAAGTCACTGGGTGTAATCACAGTTTTTTATCTTCGATTACTTCTCCTGTGGCATAACATCTCAGGACCAGACGAATCCTGAAAAAGGAAAGCCAAGAAGAGGATGCATTTGTACGCTATTGATTTGGGCGACATAGAAGAAAACAGGTTGTTGGATTAGTTTAGGCACAAGTATGATACATACTGCGCCAGTTGCGCACCTTGCTCTTTTCATGATACAGGTGACTTGACAAGGGCTAGTCGTCCGTCGTTGAGCAAGCGTCTGAAATTATGCCATCGTTCGACTTCTTTTTAACCTCGTTTGAGTCTGCGGTTTACAGCCACAAAACCCTGGACTACACGGTAATCATTAGGCGTAAATCCGAACATGCACGCCGGTGCCGTAGCTTGAAAACCAGATAGCACTGTCAAAAAGAGAGGAAATGAACTTCGCTCAAATAAGTCTCTGTGCTTTAGACAGTTTGGTTGAATGCCAAGTCAGTTACGATAACATGGTGGCGCGAAAGTTACAATAAGTATTCTCTGTTCTCTGCGGCGTCAGTGGTTCTTTTTTTTAGCCCAATAATGGCATAGGCGTGATCTGTCACATAAAAATTGGACCTGCAACACATCTATGGTATCAGTGTAACATCTTTTTGAATCCATATACAACAGGTGAACCACTCAGAATTTGGTCTGGATTTCAGACCATATCATAAGGGTTGGATAGCATCACTTTGCACTAAAATCACTCATAATCCAGCTTCACAATTATAAAAACGATGGTGATCCACTCCATATTATGGCTATGTCGCCCCTTGTCTGTCGTTGCCTTTGCTAGCCATCACTGACACCACCATGATTTCTCAAAGTTTCTATCATTTGCTCTCAAGATATCCCCAGAGTCATCATTTGTCTATGGTTGCAAGTTACTAGCATGTTGGATAAAGAAGAATTCATGCCATTAAATGACAAAGATAGTGACCATGTCAATGAATTCAACAAATGGATGCAGCAACTATGACACACCATAACATCTCAAGACTATTTATCATTTTGGTAAGATACAGACGTTGACCAGAGAGGATGGTAAACACAAGTACATTGTGAAAGTGATTTTGGAGGACACAACACCACCAAGATTCTGGCTTTCATCTGTCAAATTTTGGGGGAAATTACATCCTGTTAAGGATGGATCCATGTCAAGTGGATGGTTCGTTCTGAAGACTGATGGCTTTGTCCTGAAAGGAACAAGGGCACCAATGACATGGAAGCAGTTGTTCAGTCAGTTCATGATGGCAAAGAAAAGGTCTCTAACGGTATTGTAAATAGGAATGAATTGCATTAGCACAGAGGTCTTGTACTACTGCTCCCACTATTCAAATTGCATAAAAGAGGGGTCAGCAAGTAGCCTCCAAGTGTCAAGGAATCTCTTGGTGAGCCAATATGTTGACCCCATGGCATCCCTCAGCCATTCACTAGTTGTATCAGCCAGTACCTTCCACAGCCACATTTACTAAAAAGCCACCAAAAAGATTACGCACTACCATTAGTTGAACCTTTTATTCATGAGGGGTACGATTTTAGCAGACAGCATAAATAAGATTGACAGCTTGATTGAACAGTTTTGTCATGCAAACAAGTTTCCCTTTGTGATATTTGGCAGTCCACTGTTCAAATCCTTCCGTCACAAGGCTCACAATACCAAGTACTGCAAACATTTAAAAATTAAATTAAATCACTACAAAGAATTATCTGAACACTCATTAATGTCGCGCTGGAGATATTTTGATTAATCACTTTCCTTCTTACACTGTGGACCAGTGCAAAGAAGATATGATTAACCCCATCATCCTGAAATCTGTTCAGATTCCCCTTCTCAAGTGCCTGAATGACTTTGATAGAGAGTTTGCAATTTTCGATCCCTTCTATAAAATATTTTGAATTATTCCTTATTCCAGGCTTTTAATGATTTTGACTCAAAATGTTATGCTCCCCATGATATCTTCAAGTGATTGCAAGGAGTTCAATGGAGGAGTTTAGTTAGGATTTCACAAGCCTGGCAGCACACAATTGGCTGTGTGTAACACTTGGCTTCATAAAGGTAAACCAGGGTGACACCAAGCCATTAAAAGGTTAGAAGAGATTTGAACTGGTGTTTTGGGATCTAAGTATTTCTACATGTGTTGCTTGGTATCCACTAAATTACAATAGCTCCTGCTGACAGCCTTACTGGGAATCGGGACAATGGATCTCATACAGTATTATGCCAAATAGATTGATACTCAAACAAAGAGCTACATAGACCATCTCAAGCAGGAATTGAATGGTGCTGGCAGTTACATTTGGCACAAGGCTATTGGACATGGCAAGGACATAGATTTTCCAAATGCAAGACTGATGATTTTGCATAGATCTTCAAGACTGAAAACACAGCGTCTTTGGATAAAGAGGGAGACAAGTCAGACTTGGATATGGAGGAGGAGGAGGAGGAGGAGGAGAGGTGATGGCAGATAATGTAGAATGGAACAGTGACTTTTCAGATGGGAATCTCTTCTCTCAGTATGTCTCTCAAGTCATTGATCACAACAATGATAAGTTAGTGTGTAAGTATGCTCATGGTCCTTACCTTTCATCTTTGCATCCAAAAGTCTTGCATCATGTGAAGGAACCTATGTTGGATTATATGGAGCAGGCAAAGGATTGTGATGCAATGGAGGATGTTTTGATATGGTTAGGGTTAGATCCAGATCCAAACAACCATACTGTAGAGGAAACAGAGGACAAAAGGTGAGTATTATCAACAAGTTTTGGGTGGACTGGAAGGCCTTTTCAAACAAATTGGTATCTTCTCTGCAAAGCCCATTTGGATCTTAGCAGAGAGGGAGGACATGATGAATTATCAATGCCACCAGAAGCATGTTTTTCATAAGATGAAATTTTTATGTTAGATCATGGTTGTCTTTATTTCTTGTCAGTCTTTTAGACCCACATCACTGCTACCATCACTAACAAAAGACTGGCTGCCAGTTGTGCTCCAAGTGCAATGTTTGTGGAAATGTGGAACTGAAGTGAAAGTGAAAGGGTTTTTACAAGATGGTTGTTCGGCAATGTGGCACTCTCACATTTGACAAGACAAAGATGCAATATGCCATTGTCATGTCTTATTCCTCTATGGCTAGTAAACTTTTCCACACGAAGGCATACAAGGCTAGCCATATTGCTAAAAGTAGAAGACTTATAGTGTGACAAGGGTACAGGTAACACAGGGTTCCCAAATTTAAGGAAGCAATGAAGGTGAGGTAATATTGGAAGAAGACTTGGAAAGAGGGGTTGCTGATGAGTGAGAGTAATTTGAGTTGGCGTGAGAGCACAATGGGCTAGAGTTTTATGATCAGGAGCTGATGAAGATGACTAAGGTGTTGTAGAAGAGTGTGCTGCGTTTGTGTGTTACCAATTATATGTATGTAAATGTCTACATAAGCACCACGCATAGATCCAGTTATTTCCTATATTCTGCCACTTATTTGATGATTCTTCCAGATTTCCAAAAACCTCAACCATTGGCTCTTAATAAACCTTTGCTTATGGATGAAGTCCCTGTCGTACTACTGATATGTAGTACCTTATTGTAAGTGTTTTGTTTTTTCACAGTGCAAACTAATTCTCAGGTTTTACTTTGTCCAGCTTCCCTTAAAATTCTGTACTTGTCTATCTTGTTTGTCCTATTGCGCCTAGGATCCTGAATTGTTGTACCATGTGAATATGAGTAGTTGTAGCTCCCATGTTTTGGTACCAAACCACTAGGCTGTATATATTTTTGTTCATCCATAATGGATCTGAAATGGCTTCAGATTGCTTTTCATTATCACTTCTGAAGAGCAGTCAACTCAGCGAAAGCATGTGCAGGAGTGGGTGCATTGATGTTTTACATTCACCAGAAAGATCTATCCAAGTGAGTAATTCTGCAATGTGAAACATTGCCAAACCCAACTCACAAACAGTAAACAGAAAATGTTTCTAGTGATAATACTTGGGTGCTCAAACTCCAGTAAAGTTTAAACTCTAGTAAGGACAAAAGGGAGCCTCTGAGTTTGCTCTTAGATTTTACTTTCTCCTGATTCCCCTACAAGGTCTTCTAAAACACACATTGAATCAAAATCTACTACCACCAATCATTGGATGGGATTGAAAAGTGCAGGATTTCTACTGCCTCGTAACAGCTATGCATTTCCTGCACAGAGACTGTCTGACCCTATCTGTGATCACCAAGAGGGTGTGGTCCGTCACTATCCACACCCGTCAATTGCATTTGTGACAAGAAAGAATTGCCTGTATCAATTAGTGACTTTATTTTGGCTTGGGTGAAATTAGTATTTCAATGGATGCAGGTTTTTTTACTTTAGCATGACTATAGAACATGTATGCATGAGATTTCAACACAATCTAGCAGGAGATCTAGTCAATATTACCTCCCCATGTGTCCTCTCCTCATCTTCAACAATGTACCTGACATCCTTGTCAGAGATGGAGGGACCATGACTATCTCTACCTATGAGTAAAGACTGATCTCAGATCACTTTTGTCTTTTATTTTCTTCTTTATCTCTATCTCCATATCCTAGTCTTTGCTCAAAATGTAAAGTGCCCATGCCTTGTTTAATTTTATTGTGTCATGTCAAGAGATAATATGGTTGAGGCCTGTTTCTACTAGGGGGTTCATTTATCTTTTTATTGAAGAGTTCCTCGTGAAAGTGAAAGTGAAGCTATGTTTCAATAATCCTAGGTATACTGATCTGTGTTGTGGTATAGAGTGGGTTTGACAAATTAACTGAGCATAAAGTAGACGAGAGACTTGTTCATATGCTGATCTATCAGGTATCACATTATGCCACCACATAAAAGCATTGCAAAGCTTAGAGGGGTTTGACATTGTAATATTCAGGAAGACCATTTGTGCAACTTTTCCTGTTGATGTTTGGCAAATGTCTGCAAAAAGTAATTAATGGGAAACTACCTTCTATTAGGGATAATTAAGATATTTTTCAATGGTTTCTGCACTGATGTATATGTTAGTTGCCATTTGTAGACCCCAGTAAAAAGATTGCAAGTTATATTGTATTGACCTCCTGTCACATCAAAGGTTCTACTGCATTCCACAAAAACATGTGTAGACCCTCAGGGTTTCTATACCATTGGGGTATCTTTATAAGGCAGTTGATATCTATAGGCTACTATCACTCCTTGGTCAATTTGGCAGGAAAGCTTATAGAAACCTTACTTCCCAATCATAATCTGTCTTTTAACAAGGTAAGAACTTCAGTCCTTGTGAGTAGATCAAGAATGATTCACACTCCATGTGCTCTCATTGTCTGGAAGGGTATACATGGCCATATAAGTAATTTAGGGGATCTTTCATGCTGAAAACAGCAAAAATCACGTAGTAACCAAAATAACTCGCCATTGACCAACACGAGCAAGCAAAAATCCATAAGATTAATAATATCAGTGTATCTACACATTCAAAATGAATATATGATGGGTTAGACCAAGAAAAATCCTTCATAACAACAACAACACTGTGTTCCTAGTCCAGTCACTTGTAAAAATAGTTGAAAATCACTATATCTCAAAAATGAGGATCTCCTCAGTGGAATTTTTTGATGAAATGTTTTATTTGACATGAGAGAGTACATATCTAAAGGTTCCTTACATCAAAGTAATGCTTGGAAGAAAAGTTATTTTTGGTAAAATCTCATTTCCCCTACTTCTAGGTTGAAGAGAGTGACAAGGCACTCCATGCTCAAGATGGAAATTATCCCATAGTTCACTTGCATTTGAGAAAATTTTGTTTAGACATAGTGAAGAATATGATGTTATAGTATAACATAGGGCATGCATTGTAAGTTGCTGTCCAGTTGCGCCTTTTGCAAGCTTTTCTGTGGACTTCAAACCCCCCTAAATGATTGTGCTTATTAATGGCCTCCTTTGTATGTTTATGGGAACATAGATTGACATAGATCATGTTACAAAAATTTTGTCAGCTCGCCATGTGCATTGAGAACATTCTTCTTCCACTCACATCTGGATGGTTGTGAATATTAGTCTAAGATCTAGAGTATGTTGTGTTGCAGGACTCAGGACTCATTCTGCTCTCTCTTCCATGGAGCAACCCTGAGGATCATGGGCAGACTGATAGTTACAAGACCATATACAATCAATCCATATTGAGGCAACCTACTCCTTCAACCACAGCATAGCACTGAATATGAGTTGCAACATGGAACTCAGTCATCTTAGCTCACACCAATGATGACACATCACTACAGGTAACACCGGTCACCTCATTGAATCTGTCATAATTCAGCAAACTAACCACATTTGACTTTTTGTTTCTCCCATGACTGTGTCCAGAGGAGGAAGCAAATTGAACAACTGTTTGCCCTGTCGCCAAGATTCCTCATGAAGTAGGTTTGCTAAGATGGACAAGACCTTCATCAGGATCACCTGCACTGCTCAAGGGAGGAGTGCATATTTTGCACCTATTTGACTGAAAGGGTGTATTCTTATGTTGCTTTCATTTTCATTTTTACAATATCATTGATAGACAGGTGATTGCAGTTTGTACTGCTTTTGGGGTAACTTCTTTCATAAATGAGTGTTTACAAAGTATCAATGCCCAATCAGTTTGAGAAAAAGCCTATATAGGTTGTGAACATGTCTATGTTGGAATTTGACAAAAGGGATACCACCAATGCACCCCTCTAAAACCAAGTATACATATACCAAAGTCTATGTACAGAGTGAAAGAAGTCACACTATCATACTTCAAGTATTAGTCTCTCTGGTCCATGACCACTCTCATCTTCAGGGGAAATACTAACTCCAGTTCAATTAGGAC
Source organism: Cyclotella cryptica (assembly GCA_013187285.1). Lineage (NCBI taxonomy): Eukaryota > Bacillariophyta > Thalassiosirophyceae > Thalassiosirales > Thalassiosiraceae > Cyclotella > Cyclotella cryptica. Next base: position 555,987 of record JABMIG010000076.1, read on the forward strand.
CCTCAAAAATTCATCGAGGATGATATGCTCAATAAGATTTGGTATGGTAGATCCTTAAACCATCTGCCAAATCAAAAGGTTACTTCAGTGATGCTAAGACAGAAGAGCTCACTCCGAATGGCAAGGCAGCAAAAGAGACACCATCTCACTCCAATTTACTTATCAATGAAGAAGATGAACCTGGTGAATGCTGACATAAGTGAGTGAAAAGGTCAATATCAGTAGACACCCACCATGATCATTGTTTGTGTTACTCTTGCTGATCCCAATGATAAAGATGCAAAGATGTCACAAAATCACTACTTGGTACTTAACATGCCTAGTTCATTTATGGAATAATATGATTATATGGTAAAAGACAACTAGCTTTGAAAGGTTCCATCAGTTGTGAGTCCTTTCATATCTGAGACATGACAGGTGTATCTTCAGAGACCACCAAACCTAGTAAGATGAAGAGAAAGTCCATCTAGAGGATAGCAATTAGTTCTTGACTTGGTTGGCACAAATCGCTAGTAGATAGAATATGTAAAACTTGACATTCAGCAATTTCATTATTAAAGTTAAAGGAATTACCCTAAGCTCTGAGGCCACCCACTCCCAGAAAGCCAAATGGAATGTGTTGATGCAACCAACTCTACAATCACTTTAGGTATCAAACCTTGATCAAAGTTGATGAAACTCCATAGATGGAAAGATGACTTTTCATGAGATGATAATCTAGTGGGGGGGCTATCTGATGCTGGGTGAACTGAGAGAATCCATGATTCTTCTTACAAGACGCGTTGTTATTATTAAAGGTAACACTATATGCTTTTGTTTGCCACGACTTTTGTTAACAATCACATTTTCAATATTTCAATGCTAGGTAGGTAGTGGCAAACGTAACGCCAAGTGGACATCGACGAAGGATTCCCATCATAGGCCTCCCATCATCTATGCCAATCTACACTGATCGAGGGCGAGAAATTGGGGAAACAACGCAAGTAATGAAATGTTTACGGACGATTTCCCTTTCTTCGTTGCTGCTGACATTGTTGATCACACGCCACCGCATAAAATGTGACGCATCATCATCAAATATCGAAAACGAACAGTCTCATCGGAAGGACGGCCAATCTGGAGGGCGAATCGTCCAATCCCTATTTCGCTTCCCCGCTTCTCGACTGGGTCGCGAATTCAACGAATTGATTCAGCTGTGGTATGACGAGTGGCTCGGTGTTCCGTCTACAAACACAACATCGATCACATCTACGTTGCCCGCAATAACTCCTGTTGCCTCCGGCAAAAAGCACGCGGCTCACTCGGTATCTGCCACAGTCGCAACAATCTTCCGTCGGCAGTGCTACGGACCTCTCACAACAAAACAGCAAACGCTATACAAGAATTTGGAGCAACGACGAAAGGAGATTGAGTTTCAATATCTGAAGGATCCGATGGATGAGATGAAATTGCTCCACAATGTGGTGAAACGATTTTATCCTGCCTTTTTGTCGAATACTGCTGTCGGTGAAAATAGAACCGACCGAAGTGATACCAAGAGTGCTAGTCAGATACACAAAAAGAGGACAAAGTCGACAGTCAATACTATTTACTCCTTGCCGCCCTCAGTGGTATCAGCATATGACTCGCCCTCGACACTCGCATTTCAAACCAGCGGCGACAACAACAACAATACTCAACAATGGACATGGCGACCTGCAGCTCATTTCTCTTCGCGCGGAACACCTAATACTCACCGCTTCCGCAGTAATTTCTTCAATTCCATGCGACAAAAGCTTCAACAAGTCCTACCCGAGGGACTCGAAATGGGTAGACAATCCGGAATGTTTTGGTATCCTCCTGGTGGTGTAAGGGAATGGCATAATAATTACTTAGACCTTGTGGGTACCACCAAAAAAGGCAAAACAGACAGCGAAAAGCGAGATGAAGATATATTTGCTAGTCAAGTCTGGAGGATGTACTTTGTGCGTACAGTGCGAGATAAAGAATTTGATGAGAAGCTGAGAAACCTTAGGAGCAAGGAGACATCAAGAAACAAGGCACCAGGTGTTGATGCGACGGTGGATGAAAGTGTCAATGACTATAGCGCAATGCACATTATTCCGGGTGACGATGATGGGATCACATTGGAGGTATTGCAAAAGGCTGGTGCCAGACCGTTGACGGAAAATGAGAAGAAACGACGGTGGTCTGATATCTTTGCAGAGGATGATGAAAATGTGATGAATGCTGCAAACGATACAAATGATCGAAGTTCAGTTTGGCGCCTTCCTGATCTAGACGGGTATGTTACCTTGTTCCGCCTTCCCAAGTTGTGGCATTGTATTATATCTGAAGAGGTACATCGGTTCAGTTTGGGTTTTGCATTTTCGGACAGAGAGGTGCAGGCACTGCTCAAGTTGGCTGGGGTAGAGTTCGAGGTCTTGACCGATGTTAATCAAAATGACAGTAATTTAAGTATACTTGCGAAAGATGAGTTGTAAAGTTGATTGGTTACGCTAACTTGAGACAGACATTTTAAATTGATATTAACTATCAGATTACAACAACTTGAGTGAGATATGAATTTATACATTGGTCAACACACGTGGTCGAATGGATATTATCCGTGAATTGCATGCAAATTGTTTTTACAACACCTACGGTCATTTTTGAAGTCGCTTCAGAAGCTGATTGAATTCTCTCATGCAAACCCTACATTCACACGCCGGGCTTATCAATTAAATCACCATCTTCCTCAACAGGTTCTTCCACCCCCTCATCGCGGGTCGAGGGAATGTAAGTAAATGGGATACACTTCTCTTCATTTTTGCAAAGTTCTTTCATATGAACCATCTGTCCTCGGTGCTCCAATGGAGTAATATCGAACATGTTAGCAGCCCTCTCCATCAAGGCGGGATATTTGATTATAACTCCTAATACCTCAAACACACGAGTCTTGTACGCAAGCCATGCACTCAACTGCTTCTTGTAAAGAGCTTTGCGAGTTATGTCGTCTTCGACTTCTAGCTTCCATGTTGGTAGAGGGGGGAGAGGAACGTGACATCGAGTGAAAGTATCGAACAAAATGCAATTCAATGCACGGAGGTAGAATCGTCTCCCCCCGTGACGTCTTTCATTGATTTCGTCCCTCATGCTTTTCAGCAATTCATCATGTAGTGTCATGTCTTTTTTATATTCGTCTAGCACTGCTTGAATCCTCTCAGTCGGATAGAACGAAAGATCCATCACATATTGCCTCCATTCGTTGTTCTCGCCCTCTGGCATCTCCACAAGATGAGGATACTGAAACATTGGATCCTTCAGAAGGACCTCCAATTCACAGCATTGTTGCCAATTGTTTAATAGATAATTTCTCCAATTCGAGTCAAAGTTGGGTTTTACTACAAATGGATCGTTGCCGGATGCACCATGAAGCAATTTGTCATGAACAAGCCACCCGGACGAGAGCTCCGTTGCTCCACCTTGCTTCTTGTATACCCTCTTGGGTTTTGGAGAAGGCGTCACCGCAGACGCCAAAGCGAGTTTCGTTCTGTGATGAACGGGGGAAGGCTCGAGGAAGGGCGCAGCTGCTTGTCGCTTGTGCGCCTTGGTTCGGCTGTCACCTTGGCTTTTCGCGGTTGCTCTGGATGGTTTCACCTTTGGCATTTTCGACCAAGGGTGAAAAAGGAGATGTTGGGACGAAATTGGGTGACCGACTGGTAAATGATAGTCTATGATAGGTCTATGATCTGCTTGGATATCGTACTGCAATGTAGCTGCAATGTGATCTAATTCGATTCACAATGAAGTTTTACTATATTAGATGTGTTGTCATGGAGGGTGTATTATTAGAGAGTGTAGTAGAATCTGGTGGTCTGAGATAGGGGTTCTTTCCTGGTTCTTTCTCTCTAGCTTTCTCTCTATCTCAGATTCATTAAGTTCATCTCAAAAATATTTTTGGCGCGCAAATTTTTTGAAGAAAGGGTGGCTAGGTAGTTACGGCAATTTATTTTTTTGTTTCTCTCGGCATATTATTTTATCCCAATCAATTACCTACCTTCTGATGCACTTATGGGGAGGTATTTACATTTTTACTAAGTAGGAGGTACCTCTAGATATGTATCAGCCTGTATCCTCGGTATCCCACTTCCAACCCTGAGCCAACCTCAACATTCTTCAACACACCCCCTCATTACCCCTTTCACACCCTCATCACCCCACTATCACCCCCTCATCACCCCGATCAGTAAATCCCTAATCAAACCGGGCAGCAAACTCCCAGCATCCCCAGCATCTAGTATCTATCGACGCGGAGCCTTCCTCGCAGCACGAAATATGAATGCCGAGCTAGCCCGTCATATAAATAACAATGTTGGCCGTGCCGGACAGGACGCTGCTGTAAAGGCATGACCCGTCCTGCCGCATCAAGGAGTTGTCGTAAGGTTGTCGTATTCAGATCGTTTTGGAATGGGAAGCTTCACTCATCTGTCGTCGACTGAAACGACAGTAGTGGTGAGTGTTCAAGACGTCGAGGAGTGCCAATGGTCAGAACCCGACCAGAATGTATCTCGAAAACGGAAATTACTTGTCAACATCACAAAAAAATGTAGCCACTGCGATGTTGTTGATCAATTTCCCATATTGATGCTTGGATGTATACTCTGTCGTGAATCTCGTCATGACAATGTTTTGGTTAACCATGCAACATGATTTCTTCTTGGCGTAACTCATGATGATAGCTGCACTTTTCTCGTATCGCCAACAAACAGAACTGATCCACCATTTGTCAGTGCTCTTCTCTTATCTGAGAGAATAAACACCTTCGATCGGCAGCAGCCACAAAACTTTCAAACGATATTCCATCTATAGTTGGCTTTCCCCATTGTGATCGAGGATACATAATGTCGTGCGCCTCACGGTACACAATTGAAATTTCTTTCATTGAAAGATTTGGCCACAGTGTTTTCATTATTTTTTGCAATTCTGGAAAACCAATAATAGGATTGACATCAAACTCAGTGCTGGGGGGAAGGTCTCTCGGTTCTTCATAGAAATCAGTGAGTGTGCCGTTTGATGATGTATCAAACATCAATCGTAGTAGAGTGAAGTGTTTCTGCATTTGCGCGAGGTAAGCTTTCATTGCCAATTGGACGAAGGAAAATAATTCAACATTCGGTGGGCTTAAGTTGGCTGTCAGCTCATTGAGATTTTGATGCAGCTCTTCAATTTCTGTAGGTGTCTTGATCAATTGACTGTAGAATAGGTCGTCCAGAGCAGCATGAGCTCTCTCACTAGGCAGCCAAAACGCTTCACTCAGAGACGGGACTGGTTCATCCAAAGAACGACCAAGACCTTTCACAGCCTCCTGAAACTTGAATTTGCTTGCCACAGCGTCGATACGGGAGTACAAGCCCAGCTGATCTTCCCAAGACAGACCCATATGCTTCTTAATGACATTCATCGTTCGGAACGAAAATGACAGGAAATGTTCCCCTTGCGTGTCATCCAGCAACTGATACAAAAGCCAGCCCTCGGCTTCTTCATTGGATAAAAGCTTGATGCCGTAATAGAATGCCCATTTGTCGTTGTCATCATTATTCGTGATTTGTTCTTCGTCACTAAACCAGCAGTATACCATCTCCGGAAATCGACCTCGTGATGTAGCCATTGAAACATTACCGTGTTGGTTAAATATGTGCCATGCTGAAAAGAACAATGCTCGCGCACAATACCGAAGCCAAATCGAACTTCGAACGGGAGGTCGCTCGTTTTCCCTCATCGGCAATAGCATGCTTCGAAAAGAATAACACGGAAGTCGAAACCGTACATGGTTTCTGGCAACAAGGTGGTCAGCAATGGTGTCTACCTCGTCAACCGGACACTTCCACAAAACTTGGCCAGATGGTGTTTCGCGAACTATGACTAGGCGACTATTGACTCGATCATGTAATGACAGGGTAGCAATGCTGTCGTCATCGGAAGCTTGCTGTGTTGATTCGTGTTTACATGGCAGTGTCTCGATGCCATATAATTGACACAATTTCTCGGTTGCTGTGTCAGGGTAATTGGTCTCAAAGTCCATTGATGATGCAAGTAAAAGTAAGCGATTCAAACAAGCTAAAGGTTATGTTGTTGTCAAATTGAAAACCGTCAACATCCTTAAAGTTTACGAATTCTGTGAAGTTTTCATGTGCTAAGGTCACGTATCGTTTACAGGTGGAAGGCACACAGAATAATCTTGCTTCTTTCGTATTTGACAACCATTGAGGTAGTGGTACTTCGTAGCTTCCTTAAGGGTAGTTTAGCATTAGCATTTACGAATAACGCATTATCTCTGTGCTTTCATATCTTGTATTGTTGATAATTTACTCCCTCGAGATGTTGAAAGTATGAAAAAGGCACAATATCAGAGATTGATTCGGCCAATCCGAAAAGAAAGAATATCTGCCCATGAAACACAAATCTAAAACTCTTCACCCAAGCTATTCCCCGAGAATGAACACTTATTCACGATCTCTTTTTTATCACTGAACAAAATATCGTCAGCCCGAAGTTTTATTTCTCCGAAACGGGAGACCCGAGCAAAAGCTGCTGCTTGGTTGTGGCACACTTGCTCTTACACTCCGGCAAACACTCCGCTCGACTTCTCTGCTCCATCCCCTTTGGTTTGGTGCATTCATAGACACATTGAGAGAGACACGCTTGAAAGGCTGGATCTGCTTTCGTTCCCTTCACAGCTGGGTCTATATCCTTAGCGAAGGCGGGAGACGATGAGATGAATGTTAGGCAGGATGCGGCTGTGGTGGCGAGGAAGGTGCTGCGATCAATCGGCGAGGATTGTTGAGTGGTTTTGATCGTTTTTTTTTGGGAGGAGGAATATGCTGAGGTGCTGCTGGTGATGGCGAGCAAGAGGATGGCTGTGGGGAATAGGCGGAGCATTGACATGGTGGGGATCATTACTTCTTTTCGAAGGCGAAGTATGGTGTGTGATGTGTTGGCTATTACGCAAGGATACTCAAGGCTATTACACCGTTGTGTCAGTGGTGCAATCTCTTATGTCAGTATGTATTGTATATTGTATTGTACAATAGCACAATACAATACCTAGGTAGTTAGTAGTGGACGTACCTGGAAATTGTTTAGCATAGTAGTTACGGTTGTTCCCTCGTGAACACAGCCAACATAGTTTATGTAAAAATTGACAAGGTACATAAAGGTATGTGTTAAATGTTCTTCAGACTTATCAGAGTCCTATACGGCTTTTTTCTTCAGGCGTAAAAATACCTTTACGAATATCCTCTATTATGAACAAAAAGAACATTGAAGGTGATGCAGAGCGAGGAATGATGGGCAAGGAGTGCTCTACAATGATATCTTTTCTCATCCAGAACGAACATGCTGAACCTGCGTATAGTTGCATTCATTGTCGCAACCTCCGTCAAAACATCCGTCGCCATGTCCACTGCATCAAGCGTTGCCTCGTCAAAACATATTTCTGTCACTGTGTTCTCTGACCTAGCCTGACCATGGTGGTGAGTTCACTCTTGATTGTCGATTTATCGGAACTGATAATCCCATGCCCCTGCTGATCCTCCGTTTCGGTATCGCAAACACACAAGCTACGTCGGCCAAAAGAAGTTGAATATAGCGGTCGACGCGTTTCAATCACCTTCCAATCCTCCGGTGCTCGTAGAATGGAAGCCCTACGTGATTGATCCTGGTACTAAAGTCGACGGAGAGGAATTCGAAGCCTACAATGTTCGCCGCTGGGGATCTTCTGGATGGACGCATTCACTAAAGCGAAGTGGAAGACTGGTTGGTGCAAACTTCAACAAGTATGTTTTCAATTGAATGTGTTGTATCGTTTCGCTTTCGTTTGTGTCATACTTCTTGTGGTTGTCCAATTCGAATACTCGCGTTTTTCGTCCATCAGCTGGAAGACGTGGCCAAACACTCTAAAGTGTCATCAAATGATAGCGTATCTCACCGATCCTAACAGAAATGCAGACAATAAGCCGTCTACATCCGAATGTAATGCCGCAATCTTTGATGCCATGTACGAGTGCGGAGAAAATGTGTCACTTGTTGACACCCTTGTCAAAATTGCCACTAGTCGTTTGGGCGTCTCGGACAGCGAAGTGAATCGATTGCGAACGTATCTCGAAAATGATGAAGGTTCTAGAGAAGTCGTAAAAGAGATCCAGGAAGGGCGAAAGAAATACAATATCAGAGGCGTTCCATATTTTATTTTAGGTGCAAGTCAGGGCGGGAGGTATATTGGGAGGCCCTACGGTTTTTCCGGTGCTCAGGATTCTGACACATTCAAAGATATTTTTGTTGAATTGACAAGTTTGTTGGGTTAAGCGTCAATGGTTATCCCAAAGCTTCTCTCCCCAATGAGTGTAAGGTAGCCTGCTCCTTCAATTATTTGAAAACAATTAAGTGGCAAAATGACGAGCTTCATATCATTGTTTGTGAATGACCAGATGTTATGTCGACGTTTTACTACAGTGATGGCTGAATCTTCTGCGACTGTCAAAGAATGGTTTGTGTGTTTATCTTTTTGCCATTTGATTAATCTCAGTCTCAAATTTTCGTAAATGAAAAGTATTTCAAAATGTCTTTATCTCCCTCCAAAGAAAATGTCTCATAGAAATTATTTGACCTCCTTAAGCTCAGTGCTCTAACCAACGTCTCGACTTCGTCATTCTATGTTAATGTCTCCAGTCTCTGGAATCCAACGATTTAGCTGCCAGTGCACGCAATCATTGGACACAAGAGGATCTGTCAAGACGATTTTTTCAGCTTCGGCATAGTTCTCGGCTGCGAATATCATCTATAATGCAGAAAGTTTCAGTTGTCACAGATTTATCATCTTCGTTCTCTGAAGAAATTTCATGCAATGTTTCTAATGAGCATTCAAGATGACTCACGAGTCCCCCTCCTCCAGGTTTATCATTTTCATCAACCCGATATCCACTCGCTATTTCAATTGTTTTGTTCTGTCTCAGTAACCGAACCCATTCCCGATGCGCTTCTAGATGCCGTTTCACTTCCGGATATGGTTTTGAAAATGTCTCGGTTTTGACGAACCATTTCATGCCTTCTGGAGCCGCAGACAGAACTATGGTCTTCTTCCTTGCCTCACAATTGGTAAGCCTGCTATTGAAAAGTGAAGAAACTTTTTGGTTAGCAAATCCTTCTGCTCCTAAGGCATACGAAACCATAAGGATTCTTTGAATGATTAGCTTTGCCACCATCTTTCAGATTAGTTCTCTGAGGTTCTCTGTTTCGAGTGGAGGGGCATTCCGTGGCAACGAAGGGAGCTTGCATATCGCCAAACTCTGCCAAATCGCCAAAACATCTCGATTGGTGTCAGAGACTGGCTGGAGGTGTCATCAGTAAGTAATACAGACGTAATACGTAATACCACATTATGTGTTGTACTTTTCTGGTTAGATTTGAAAGCGGACGCAAGTATGGTCATGGAAAGGTATGGTACAATCATAACGGAATATATTACTTGAGCAGGTAATTTTCGAAACTAATCTTCTTAGTGCCATTGATTTGATGAGGTTATGCCACTCCTACAGTCAGAACCTATCATAACAATATCAATAAAGATGTAGCTCTTCGATTATGTCATTGAAAAGCAGTGGGTCAAGGCACATCTATTTTATACTTGGATGAAAGAATATTGACGTAAAAGCCATTATGCGAATAAGTTGTTTGTTATCTGGTTTGCCTGTGGTGGCAACCGGAAGAACACTAAGAAATATTCGCTTTCGATTTCCATAACCTGGTACACGTGGGGTTCCGTGAGGCAAAAAGTGTGTATGTTTGCGTTTTAAGCTGTTTTAAGCTAACACAGGGCACAAATAAATAATTTGCTAGGGAGCGTTGTCCATCTTCCTTGGTCGATCTCTTCAACTAGAAAGGCGCCTGAGAAAAGACTGGAATAGATGATGTCGGAGAGCCATGAATTACGTCTCTGGCTTCGTGAGAAAAGACGGTATGATAGACTTAATGTCAACACTTAGCTTTTAAGACAAGCATACAATGTTTCCACTGTGTTTTCTGTACAACACTTCCACTTTCTTTTCAGTCGAATTCAGAGTTTTATCACGTGTAAATACACACATAGCCAGTGACAGATGCTTCCTACAAGGACGAAAAGATGCCAAATGGCATGGTCCAGATGACTGTTGCGTACAAAAAACGGTCTAGTCGTTACGGAATTCAATTTGCAGCAGGTTCGAGTGAGGATGGTTACTGTAAATTGAGATATGATCAAATGAAAACACATACACGCGACTACTCACATTCCAGCAGTGTAAGATACACCCCCTGCCACAAGCAATCCAAGTGCATTGGACGAGAGAACATTCACTAAATCAGGAAAGCAAATCAAGCATGACCAACCCATAAAAAGGTAGAGGGAAAGAGAGAACTTCGGTTTGTGCTTCCAGTGCCACATTGTCGCTTCCACGAACATACCACCAAAAGCACATGCCCATATGAACAAGAGGAGATGCATTGACCAGACCTCGTTGTGTTGTAAGGCAATCATGAGGAAAGGAGAGTAGGAACCAGCGATGAGGACATAGATGGCACACCGATCAATGACTTTAAAGATGAATTTGACGGTCGGTAATGCAAAAAAGGAATGGTATAGAGTTGAAATTGTGTACAGGACGATGAGGGCCGTTGAATATATGGCACAGCTGATAACGTAATGAGATGGAAGGCCTTGCGCACGCTTGGTGAGCAAGCATGCCGCAATAATTGCGAGTACAATGCCCAGGCCATGGGTGACACTGTTCATAACCTCTTGCAGCACCATATTGGCATCAAGATTCACCATTAGATGTGGACCATTATCAGTTAGTGAGGATTTCCCCATCTGTTCTTTCAAGGCTCTTTCGAGCTCGTAACAGCCACGAAATCCAATGCGGTTAATAGACAGGTCAACTTCTTCCAAGACACTCTGACTACCCTCGCCACAAATATGCGTTGCAAACGCCAACGCACCCTTCTCTCCAATGCGGCATCCCTGCATCAGCAATGTCTTCAACGTGGTATTCTCTCTCACTGCTTCAAACAAAGCAGTTGCTCCATACGGCCCCACACGATTGTTGGGCATATAAACCTCAGTAATAAACTTGGACACCTGCAACACCCGTGAAAGGGCGTATGCACCGTGAGAACGAAATCCCTTCTTGCCACTCCCTCCCCCTCCACCAAACTTCGCGTTCCTTCCTTCTTTGCCTGCAATACTGAAGTCCAATCTCGTGATGAAGCTCAACGCCCCATTGCAATGTTTGAGTAAGACCTCGACCAATGCCAACATGTCGGCATCGAAGAAATTGCCGGAGACTCGCAGCGTGGGGAGGGAGAAGCGAATGGAGGTGAGAACGCCGGAGTTGATTCGGGCAGAGCATCCGTAGATTTGGCATGCGGCAGTGTACTCGGCAATAATTTGTTCGATAGAACCTTCATAAATGGTGAGTGTAGTAGGTGCTGGGGTGGCCACGGTGCAAGTAATATCTTGGGTCGATTGAGACGAAACCGACGATGACACGGACGTCTTTTGTTCGGAAGTCAACAGAAGCGATGCACCATCATCCGACGACGGTTTCCTAGAGCGAGACGCAGCAGGAGTATCCAAGGCATAAAGGGATGCGGTGGAAACTGATCTCAGGCGAGAATCCAACAACATCGGCGACAGGGAATCATTGCCGTTCCCGGTTTGAAGACAATCAGGACAGCACGACATACTCCAGAAGGGTCGAAGAAGTTGCATCGAGAGAGGCACCACCGACTTATGCTTCGTGGGACGTACAGATTGTACTTCTTTCGCGGGATCCGAGAAGCTCTCGGTAACTTCGAGCGCGGTAGATTCACGGGCAACGCGGCGTCGCCGGAGCCCGTCGGAGGTCCGCTCATAACTGCTTTCGCTGTTTGTGTCGCTGGAGCAATCGACATTGCTTACTTGGTGAGTGAGGTCATCGACTGCTTCGCTGATGGTGCGTTTGCGAGGAATGGTGCTCACCGTCATTGTTCTGCTCAAGCTCGTGTTCAACGAGTCAAGACTGGTAAAATGAGACTGTTGGAGCGAGACAGGGATGAGGATTGTGTATTGTATTGTATTGTATTGTATTGTATTGACGAGACCGATCACAACAACAGTGATGTAAGAGAACCTAAGAGAACCCTCAGTATATCTCGCATTGGAGTTGCTACGTCATCAGCAATAATCCAGAATAATACCCATTCCTTCATGAAGAACGATTTTTTAGAAGTTCGAAGATGTCTATTACGGACAAAATTATGTACATATCCTACCAAGCAGAGACATTATTCAACTTCCGGAACTTTTACTATGGGCTAGTTGTTTTTTGCACACCCATCCATGATCATATTTCCCTTTACCATGATGACAATGGGATCTACCCTGCTTAAACTTTCTGTGTTGTGGAATTGAAGAATACAGATGCAGCTATGGACCTAGGACTCATGTATGAATAATGTGGAATCATTAATGCACAGGGAGTTGCCCCTGGCTAAGCCCAGTGTATTTATGATGTCTTGAGGAGAGTGTGAAATACATATCAAATGTGGTTTCTTTCAGCTGTTACACCAAAATATCATATATCATGTTTACAAACCATGCTAGCTATCTAGAGCCAATCAATTCATGGGGTTGGTCTTTCTTCTGCAACCATGGTTGACATAGTCAAACATCTACCCCACACTGGAGAACACTGAATACATATCCAGGATACACAAAACGTCCAGCACTTGAGAAACTTCCAGTGCATCATCAGCAAGGGTCTTATGCACTTCTCCAATCAGATAAAATGGATCAGATCGATTGAAGGTAGTGCTGACAAGTCCTGACAGAGCAACTAAGCACCACATGATATACCAAGAAAATGTAGGACCCCCTGTAGGCAACACACCACAGTGAGGTCATTATTATGTAAATACATGATACATTCATGAGGATTGACTGTAATCAATCCTTCAAGCTTTTTACAAACATTCAACCTATGCTACTTTGTTTGCCTACCCAATTCTCTAAATCCATTTCTATGAGGAATCAGCTTAGGTCACTATCACCCAATAGCTGCACAACACAAGATATATTGCATTAATAGCCAATCTTTCAAACAATACCTGCCATTGTGTCTCTGGAATTGAATGAGCAAGCCTTTTGCTCACAGTATCATATCAATTGAGTTTCATCTTGCAAGCTATCATTGAATAAGGCAGTGTAATCATACGCCCTACAGATAAAGACCAACAGGAATTATGTCACTCCTACAAGAAGCTCCAAAACGTTTGAGGTCCTATTCATTTGGATCCCGCTTGGAATAGCTTTAAAGAAATGACTCTGAGCAAGGCAGTCCAGGATGGACTTAAGCACCAAGAGTGCAAGCAAGGAAGCGATGTAACAAATCTGGTAAATCCAGGAAAACAATGAACTCCAAGAGACAATGGATTCCACTTCAAACATGATCAAGCTCACTCTTCCAGAGGTTTAAGAAAAACTCTGAGCAGTGTAAATTCAAACATAACAGTGCAAAGTGGATTATGTATTTTGATGCATAACCTTGTTTAACCCTTTTAGAGAAATATTAAAAATAGCCATGCACCAAAATTCATTGTTTGATCAGGACTTCATAAAGTAGAAAAATCTATGATCACCAAATTATTATATCATTGCATGTGTTCATCATAACATTGAGAATTAATGCCAGGCATCAAAATATATCATTTCATTTGGAGGAAATGTCTATTATATTATTGGCCCAACCTAATGACAAAAAATGCCGGCTCTCTCTGATTCTCACAAAATTTTCTCAAATTTGATTCAAATACACATCAATGTTGAATGGTATTGGCGGACCTTATAATATTCTGACGCATACATAAACTTGTTCATCAACCATAAAATGAAGATTCACTTTGTTGGGGTTCATACCAAGCCTTCAAGATGGGGAATATAATAGCCTCAATCATCATTCTGGTATGATATGGATGTTGGACAAGGTGGGGATTTCTATGATGGATACAGGCAATATAGGAATAGAAGAGACTCCAAGGGGATTGTGTCCTGCCCGTGCCTATTGGCCCCCTTTTTGTGTAAAGGACAAAGTATCATTGAAGATACCAAAAAGGTGCCTGGATGGAGTACATGTGGGTATGTACCTACAGTAGCCTCGAGGTAGGCTACTTACTTTTGAGTAGCATGGTCCATTCCAGATACCTTGTTGGAATAGGAGTACGTCAGTGATACTTCCTGTAGATTATGGTACTAATCCTACTTTCTTGTTCCTCTCCGAGAGGCTGTAAACCACCAACTCTGAGAGAGTTGTGGTGTGAACATGCTGCTGCCGAGGAGATGTCTCCTCAGCCATCACGTGAACATCTAGAAGTTAGTCAATTAAAATTAATGCTCACATTTTCATTTCCACTTCAGTTCTCTACTTTTTTATCACTTTGACCATTAGGTCACTATAATTATAGTCTTTACAATGGTTAACACCATGCCAAACCTCCTCAAGGCCCTCTCAACACCACAGTTCATGTGGTACAACAAGTGGACCTCTCTGGGCCCTGATGGGCTTCCAGATCAAGTGATTGCGGCCGGCTTGAAGCAGCCCGATCGAATCAAGATCTTTTTCACTGTGAATGGGAAAGAGTTGACCTGAAGCGTCGCGCCCCACCAGGCTTGCTTCGGCCCCGAGTTCTTCCTCACGCAAACGATTTCTGACTTTGAGTCGAACATCGTTTTGCGATTGCCTGCGAACAAGCAGCGCAACTGGCCTAAGTTGTTCACGCTATTGGAGGAATGCTTTCAAGAGGTCGGTTTGACCGAATGGTCAAACATTGTATGCGCGCTTTGCCCGGACGACATGAGCAAGACCTACGAGAACTTCGTCGACTGCCAACGAGACAATCTCAAGGCAATCACAGGGTTCCCAAACATTGGCGACCAGCTGATCCGCTGGTTCCCTATGGATCAAAAGCCGGCGCTCATGCCCATGCATGACTACATGCGCCGCCAAATGCAGCTCATGAGCTACCTCAAAAAAGGGCTCCTTCATTCGACAATGGAGTTGCCCACCAAGACAAAGAAGATCAAGCAAATCTTCTTCTTGATGCTGAGGAAGCAACAGCAGAAGTATGCAGAAATGCATAAAATGCTGCCCAACGACCACGTCACACTCCTCTGCTTCTTCGAGCAGTGCCAAAACGCTTATCAAGCAAACGGCGTACTCAATCAGCTCCAGAAGGTGAAAACTTAGAAGGCTGCCAGGAAAACGAGCACCAAGAAACTGCACAAGCACGGCTCCAGGACAACTCGTCGCGACTGACATCTCTCCCGCTCGAATGATTGGGACAATTGTCACGATCATCACGGCCACCACCGCCACCACCGCCACGACAGCTACAACCACAGCGATTGAAGCCACTGCCACAAGCACAGCGACTGTGCCCCCGACAAGCAGTCACACAAGTACGACTACCGCAGCAACGGCGATGGCAAATATTGTGGCCATGACAGCAAGAGCGATGATTGCCGCCGCCACAACAAGGACAAGCAGCACATCATGCACAATGATGATGGGTCCAAGCGCTCTGCGTCCACCTCCCGCGACTGTTCCAATTCATCTCGCGGTTCCTCAGTCAGGTCCCTCTCCATGTCCTGGTCCAGGTTGGTGGTCAAGCACCACATGGAAGAGCAGGGAACGGCCAGCCCACACCATCCCAAGAGGACACATTCCTACTCCAACGACAATCCCAATGGACTTTGCGACATACCCGCGCTAGATGGCAAAAGCGTTTACACCACCTTTGCTGCTCCTAGCAAGAAGTCCAAAAAGGCCAGGCGCAAGACCGCCTAGGAAACTGCGCCAGAAGAAAACTTCTTTTGTCCCACAATGCATCTACGTTCCTCGCATGTAAGTCAACCCAGAGCTTGACCACAATACTTTAGATAGTGTCGATAATCTAGATATAGTTAATGGCAACAATGACGTTAGTTTTAAAACTTGAATGTTTTTAAACTATGGACGATGAGTCAGGTAGTGTACTACCTTGCTTATAAGAAGTAGATGACTCCTCTACTGACGATTCTTTTTTTCTGCTGGAGATGCCTATTCTTTTCCAAACCATGAATGTTTTGAACTGGAGTTTGAGGAACCCAGGTACAATTATCACGGGCCAAAGATTCTTGTGCCCAGACGTGAATGCCCAATTACCATCTGTACCACAGAAACAATCGGGGCAGTCAAGAGAAGACAACTCCTGCAAGTGCTGCTTGATTCTGTCTTGACTGTGTCCCTGAACAAGAGATCAGGCTTACTGCCAAAGGTTTTCACTAAGACAATTAGTGACACCAAAAACACTTCCACACCTGCAGGGAAATTTCAAGCGCAGGAAGTTGTGACACTCAGAGATCTGAGATTGCCAGAGTTTGACAAAAACCGGTGCATCAGCCAACAAAAAGCTTTGGTATTTGATAATGATAATGTCAGATTCGACATTATCCTGGGTACAAATTTCCTGTTGAAAACAGGAATTTAACTCAATTACTCAGCAGGCAAAATGGAATGGTTCGTTTGTTCCCTTCCTTTGTGCCCCCCAGGTGGCCTGGACTCCAAAGACTTCGATGGAATGGAGGATATGTTTTTCATCCAAGCAGAAGATGAGCTCTTTGGCAAAGATTGGTCGAGCTGCTATGCCACCAACATTTTGGATGCCAAATATGAGTGGACAGATGTAGCTGAAGTCTTAGACAAGCAAACACATCTCAATGCACATAAGACAACAGCAAGATGTTCGATGGAACTCTTGGGTTGTACCCACATCGCAAGGTACACATAGAATTGGTACCCAATGCTAAGCCTGTACATGCCTGACCTTACCAGGCTCCATGCGTACACATGAGTATGTTCAAATAGGAATTAGATCACCTCGTTGAACTTGGAGTACTTATCCCAGCACAGGAAAGTGAATGGGCCTCTCCTACCTTCATCATCTCGAAGAAGGATGGTCGAGTACGTTGGATCAGTGATTTACACCAACTGAATGAGGTAATTAAGCGGCGCAAGTATCAGCTTCTGATCATATTGGGTATTCTGTGCAAATGTTTCGGGTATAAATTCTTTACCAAACTTGATGTATGTATGCAATACTACACCTTTGAGCTTGACGAAGAAAGTCAAGACCTATGTACGATTATTACGCTGTTTGGCAAATATAAGTGTGCCCGGCTCCCCATGGGACTCAAGTGCTAACCTGATATAGCACAGTCCATAATGGAAAGTGTACTGTCTGGCATTGAGGATGCAGACATGTACATCAACAACATTGGTGCATTCTCCCACGATTGGGATCACCATGTAAAACTCCTTGCCACAATCTTGAGAAGATTGAGGGAGAATGGATTCACCAGTAACCTGCTAAAATGCAAATGGGCAGTTCAGGAAACTGACTGGCTCGGCTATTGGCTTACACCCCAAGATCTTAAGCCATGGAAAAAGAAAAATGAGGCTATCCTGCACATGGATTGCCCTCGCAACACCACAGAACTGCGCATGTTCATTGGCTGTGTAAATTATTATCGTGATATATGGCCGAGTCATGCCCATATTCTCAAACCCTTGACTGATCAGTCCAGGTTGAAAAAGTGTGCTCCAATCAAATGGACCGACAAAATGCAGCAGGCATTTGACAAAACGCGTGCCTTCATGGCTGCCGATGCTCTCGCTGTCTATCCAGACCACAACAAAAGGTTCGATATATATAGAGATGCATCAGACTTCCAGTTGGGAGCTTCCATTGTTCAAGAAGGAAGGTTGGCTGCCTACTTCTCTCAAAAGCTGTCAAAATTACAGCAGAACTACAAAGTAATGGAGAAGGAAATTCTCTCTATTGTTGCTACCCTAGAGGCATTCAGGGGAATACTACTAGGTGCTTACATTCATGTCTTTACCGATGATAAGAACCTCATGTTCAACACCTTGAAGACACAAAGGGCCTTACGTTGGCGCAATAAGGTCAAGGAGTACTCACACACATTGCATTATATTGAAGGACATAACAACATTCTAGCTGATAATTTATCTTGGCTCTATTGCCTAGTTACACATGCTCAGATGGCAGAGGGGAAGAATCTCGTAGACCCAGCAGTGGTTTCCTACGACAAAGACGAAGTGTACTTCTTGGATCAAGAGTACGCAGGGTTCAATGACAATGAACTAACAGAGATGTTAGAGTGTTACCTCAACCTCCCGGAAATTCCTCATCCTGAGCGTAATCCGCTGAATTATGCTCTCATACGTGAACAGCAGTAGCAGGATGCCAAACTGCTAGCTCTACAAGCACAACATCCTGACAACTATGTAAACTTGCAACTAGATCCAGATGTCGCGGACATCATCTGTTACAAGAAGGATCCCACCCAAGACAATTGGAAAATTTCCTTGCCGGACTCAAGTGGTTGATGACACAGTCAAGTGGTTTCACCAAGTGATGGGACATCCTGGAGAAAAAAGGCTAACTGAGTCATTGAGACAGCGATACCACAATCCAGCCCTGCATCAACACATTGAGTAGCTCAAGTGTTCCGACTGTCAAAAGTACAAAAAAGAAGGCTGTGGATACGGACTGTTGCCCGAGAGAGAAGTGTGAATCACACCTTGGGAAGAAGTGGCCATCAATCTCATTGGACCTTGGGAAGTCAAGGTTATTGGCCAAAAAGTGGAGTTCAATGCACTGACCTGGATTGACACTGCTTCGAATTTAGTTGAAATTATCAGGATTGATAACAAGACAGCCCCACACATTCACGATAAATTCACGCAGTGTTCGCTTTGCCGCTACCCCCGACCAATGTGTTGTGTTCACAACAAAGGGGGTGAGTTCATAGGCAGTTCGTTCCAATGGTTGTTGAAATTGTTCAATATCAAGGATGTTTGCTCAACCAGCAAGAATCCCCAGTCGAATCCAGTCTGTGAAAGAATGCATCAAACTGTAGGCAATGTGCTACGAACCCTAGTGCACACCAATCCTCCACAGAATATGACTCAGGTGCGAGACATAATCAAAAATGCACTAGCAACAGCTATGCACACCATGTGCACCACTGTTGCCACCACCCTAGGAAGTGCTGCAGGAGCTCTTGCGTTTTCAAGGGATATGTTTTTGAACATACCGCTAATCACTGATAGGCAGGCCGTTGCATCCTTACGCGGACATCATGTCAATGAGAATTTGCAACGTGCTAACAGGAAGTGATATCACTATGACTATGCTCGAGGGCAACAGGTTCTGAAGAAAGTGCACAACTCAACTAAATTGGGAGTAAGAACCGAGGGCCCTTACACCATTGAACATGTTCAAGTCAATGGAAACTTAACCATTCAGTTGATTGACAAGATCACCAAATGCATCAACATATGCAGAGTGCTGCCGTATCATTGAACCTTTTCCACTTACCCCAGTGAAGACAGCTTTGATCAACGAGCTGTATCCGAGGTCTTTTCGAGTTTTTTACCTCAGGTTGCTTTTTCTCCACCTCTTCATTGGAAGGAATGAAAGCGGAGTTGTTTCACCATTCATTCAATTTGTTCGATTCATGGCAGAGAGAGATTCTTGCAATTGAGGGGAAGAGTGTCCCGCCCATGCCTATTGGCCCCCTTTTTGTGTAAAGGACAAAGTATCATTGAAGATACCAATAAGGTGCCTGGATGGAGTGCGTCTGGGTATGTACCTACAGTAGCCTCGAGGTAGGCTACTTACTTTTGAGTAGCATGGTCCTCTCCAGATACCTTTTTGGAATAGGAGTACGTCAGTGATACTTCCTGTAGATTATGGTACTAATCCTACTTTCTTGTTCCTCTCCAAGAGGCTGTAAACCACCAACTCTGAGAGAGTTGTGGTGTGGACATGCTGCTGCCAAGGAGATGTCTCCTCAGCCATCACGTGAACATCTAGAAGTTAGTCAATTAAAATTAATGCTCACATTTTCATTTCCACTTCAGTTTTCTACTTTTTTATCACTTTGACCCTTAGGTCAGATTGCTTTCATCCTTAGCTCATTGGTCTGTAGTTGATTCACTATGAGTACACACCTCCGGCAATGATGGAATGATGGTAGCTGGCCATTGCTCAACCTTCGTAAACACATGGTAGATCCTCATTTCCAATGCATCAATTGTTGTTGCTACAGGCAATGTCGTTTGCTTTGCTGATATTTGTATCAATTGAGACATCTAGCTTAAGAAATACCACATTCAATCTTCCTCTTTGTCACTGTCAATCTGCAAATGAGAGATTGTCAAGAAGGGACTACTTTTCAATCAGGGTTAGAGATCCTGATAGACAAATGTTCAATCCTTGTGTAATTTATATTTGCTTCAAGCTAAGAAGCCCTTGTACAACAAAGGCTCTCCCGACGACCCACATGCGGTCGAGAAAAACAAATTTTCATCACGCAGAGTACTACGTTCATCCCGCACCACCATTCAAATGACTTCTTCCTCAGCCCTCCAAGGAGTTCTGACAAGAAATTTTTTTAGGGACTAGTCTAGGAGAGAAACTACGAGCCATGTCCTCCGTGAAAGCATTTCCGAAGGGCTCAAGTGGATTGAGTGCGAACGTGGCATCAGAGGAAAGAATTCCCCATACGCTACATTCCCGAGCAGGATCCCGTGCAGGATGCCCTCGAGAAGACCAAAAAGACCACCTACTTCAAGTTGACTCTTCCCAACACGGGAATGAGTTAAAGGTGGCAGTATGGGTGTCCGGGACTCCCGAGCAGTTTCTTCTGCATGTACGCTCCGCCATTCACGCGTGCAAGCAAATGGGTCTTGATGCGAGCTTCGCCGATGCGGAGAAGGCTGTTAAGACAGCCAAGCTCGTGGCAGAGATCGCGAAGGAGGAGTATTCGCAACTGCGTAGTTCCGAGAAGAAAAAGAAGGGCAATAAAGGCGATGCGACCGGTACTACGGCCGAGGCTGTACCGCCTGCCCTAGCTGAAGCTAAGGCCTTATACGACAAGGCCCTAAAGGCTCTAGATGCTGCAAAGCTAGCCGTCACAACGGCAGGAGCAAAGCCCTTCGAGCTGTATGGAAACCTCCTTTCCGACGAGGCCCATCAGCCTTGGGAAAAGATCATCAAGGCCCTAGTGACTCATGCTCCTTGGGAAGACATCAAGGGAGTACCGCACATGGAGACTCCCACGAAGACTTGGGACTCGTTCCACGAGTGCGTCATGTTCCACCTGTTACAGGTGTTCCGTCACGACGCGGGTAAGACCCTCAAGTACTATATCACGAACACGTTGAAGAAGCCCAACAGGGTCTTGATACGTCAGTTTTTTATCCAAGTAGAACAGCTCAACAGCTACCTCGGGACATTGCCCTGCCTGTATTACAGCCCAAAGGCAAATCTGGCTACCAAGAAGGTATTGCCCTTGGATGATGCCGACCTTGCAACTCACTTGTTACTCATGTGTCCAGCCAAGTGGCAGACCCAATACGACTTGACCGAGAATACCACTCCGGTCAGCACTGGGGCCCTTCTCTTGGTCCTAGAGAACATCGAGAATAACGCGGAACCCAATACAAAGCCTTCCAGCATGATCAAAGCAAAGGTGGCTGATCAAAAGCGCAAAATGGAGTCGATGGACTCCCGCATCCCCAAGAAGCCCAAGAAGGTGGGCTGGACCGACAAGCACTGTGTGCTATTCAAGAAGCATGGGGGGCCGCACAAAAGTCACAACACCCGTGACTGCCGCCGTTATAACAAAGACGGTACTCCGATCAAGAAGGATGGGCGCGCAGGTAAACCCAATTCAAAAGAAAGGATGCCAGAGGGTGCAAACTTTGCCCAGATAGTCCGGGCAGAGTTGAAGAAAGCACTACGCAAGAAGTCTGGCAAGCGCAAGAAACGCCGCACCAATGACTCGGAAAGTGACAACGACTCCGATGAAAGTTCTTGAAGGCGCGGGTCGGATAGCACTGGGGAATTACATACTTGTAAGAAACGTAAACTAAATACTGCAATTGATAGTTATACTACCCCCAGTCCAAGTAAAGCTATCCAAACTAATAAAAGTAAAAAAGTTAAATCGACTGTCACCAAAGAGAAGACTTCAAAAAAATCTTGTTCCAAAACAAAAAAGTCTGAATTTGAAATTCGAGACAATTTAGAGACTACGGCCTCAAATATTTCAAAAAAATCTTACAACAAAAACAATGTCAGTAGTAAAACAAAAGCCACTGAGGATAGTATTAAGACTCCCAGTGCAAACCATAGTCTCAAGCAACCAAAACAAGAGGTTGCATCCCACACCAAGGACCGCCTCGGTGTTACGGCACTAATAGCCATCATGGAACAAGCGACTGAAAGTCAGTCCTCCAGAGCATACAAACAACCTCTGAGGAGTCGCCCCAGTAACAAAGTCAAAGTCCTACTGGACTCTGGGTCTGATGGAGACCTTATTTTTCTACCAAAAGGAAAAGACAAATCCTTTCCCTACCTGACTAGGCAAGTGCCAAAGTCTTGGCATACATCAAATGGGAGCTTCCAGACAACTGGACGGGGGAAGATCAGAGTAAAATTCTTTGAATACTCCAGTAGCAAGGAGTACTTTCTACGACCTGATGTTGTGGAATACAAAGAGGATAGCATGACAAAACCAGGGTTTGACCTGATTCTTGGTAGTAATACCTTGAAAGAGTTAGGAATTGTCCTAGACTTTCGGACAAAAGAAATCACAGTAGATGACATCTCACTGCCAATGAGAGACATCAATAAACTAAAAACAAGAGCTACAGTAAAACGGGCTTGGACTATGAATAATAGCATCTACCAAGACCATCCAAAGAACCCCAAAGTATGCTAAAGAGGCAACAAAATGCCTCATACACATATTACACGCTAAATATGAAAAAGCGGATCTCAGGGCAATTGTCAAGGACAACTGCACACACCTAAGTGTCCCAGAACAAACTAAGTTACTGGAGCTCCTACAAGAATTTGAGGAACTATTTAGCGGGAAACTAGGTGACTGGGATTGTAAGCCAGTCTCTCTCCAGTTGAAGGAAGGAGCACAGCCATATCATGGCCGGCCTTCTCACATACCCAAGAAGCACGTAAAAATCACCAAAAGGGAAGTACAGAGGCTATGTGACTTAGGGGTACTCAAATGTGACCTAAGCCAGAAAGTATTTAAAAAATCTTGTTGTAGACTTTGCTGACTTTGTTTTTATGAGCTTAATACTACTGTACAACTGATGAATGAGATACTAGTTATCTCATGCATAAAAACACAAATGATCATGGGAGAGATTGGCAGTGATTTGTGGCAGTTCCATGACTGGCTCATATTCAACTGCCCAAAGGAACTGTCCCATGGGAAGGTTCCTGAGAAGGAAATCCTCCATTGGATATTCAACCTAAGAAAACACCTACAATGTGTATGGTGGAGTTCTAGGAAGGAAAATCCTATTTGGATATGATTTCTGAGAAACTCATATCTTATGACTTTTGAGTCCTTCCTCTGTATCAAACAATGTGAAGGAGACTTATGGAGTTCCAGCTGGAAGCTCCAGATTCTTGGCCTATGTCACTTGCCCCCACGAATGGAGGGTCAGGTGAGGTGTGAAAAAACCTTTTCTTTGGAAAGGAAAAATGGGGAGGCCTGTTTTGTGAGTGGAAGACACTTGTTTTGTGTACCGAGTTATACTGGTGATACAAGACTTTCCTGGCTGAGTAGTGACTCCGAAGCATTATTTCAAGCGTAAGTGTTAGTGGAGAGAGGAGTAAGAGTGATTCACTGACATGTTCTTTATTTTAAGTGTCTGTAGTGTCAAAGTATGGTGTTACTCTCCTAATGTTTAATCTTTCTGATTTTGTTCCGCGGTGAACCCTGATAGTACCATTCGTATGGACTGTCGATATAGTCCAAGGATCTTTATGGTATTTGCTGCGAAGAAGTACTCTATCACCAATTTTATAATCCCAATCGACGCGAGACTTGTTTTCACGTTCGGTGTTGCGATCGGTTTGGCGTTGCCTATGGTCTCCTATTTTGTTCCAGTCAGCTAGGAAGGGAATGTCAAACAGCATGTCCCTGCCAAATATTGCTGCACCTGGAGAGGCTTTGAGTACCGTGTGGTATGTGGAGCGAACGGCCCATGCAGCATCTGTGAGGAAGTCTGCTATGTCACTAGGAGCCACTGTATTGGCCATGTCTAATTCAGCGGTGCAGACATTGTCATGATTACTTGATGCATCCGTTCTAGTATTGCGTTTGCTTGGGGGTTCTTGATGCTGGTTGGCTTACGCTTGATACCGTATGAATCACATAGGGTTTGAAATTGAGCTTGAACTTCGCTTCCATTGTCGTAAATGATTACTTGACAACGTGGGTAGCGGCTAAACCAGATCTTGTTTACTAAAGAGCCAACTTGTGCTGATGATTTATCAAAGTATGCTTCTTTAGGTTTATTATGTGTGTTAGTACCCTTGAGGCCCTTTTTACCCTTGGGAGTAACAGAATTGAATTCAGTTACCGGTAGTTCCACAATTTCGAACCAACTGGTAGCTGGATCTATCATTGTGACACACATAAAGTCAATTTCAGTGCCGTCTTTGCCCTTGAGAGTGTATGGTCCGATTAGGTCCACACATAGTACCTCCCAGGGTTTGATACAACCAATTTTGTAGGCAATTTACCATACTTATGTTGGCGTCGTTTGTTGACTTGGCATTTATGACAATTTTTGACAAAGGTGCGGACAGAGTGTCTCAAACCTTTCCAATACATCGCAGCGAAGAGTTTCTTCGAGACGGGTTGTCCCTGGATGCTGCAGGTAGTGATGGTACCACTGTACTGCTCGCTGCTGGAGTTCCTGTGGGATGACAAGTTTGCCATCTTTGCACAGTACTTGAACATTTTCTACCAGCTGAGGTTTGTATGCCTCCAGCAGGCTGAGTTTGTCCAGCATTTTATCCGTTTGTTGAGCTGCGGCAATCTCCCGAACTGTCAGGGGATAGATCGCATTCTCTTCGCTGCGGTTAGCAAACACAAAGTTCATGAGGTCTGAGTGTTGTGTTGGGGATGGGTCCTCTTCTGATTGCATAGTGTAATAACACCAGCATTTGGTGAAGGTCATCCATTTTCCTTGACGTCCTTTGTTGGACCAAAGTCAAGGCGTGAAATTGCATCTGCAACTGTGTTGTGGATTCCTTTGATGTACACGATTTCAGGACCATATTCCTCTAGTAATAAACGCCAGCGGTAAACCCTGTCACAGGTTAAACCGAGTGCATCTTGCATGAGGTTCTTGTGATCTGTGTAGACTACAATAGGCTGGCCCCACAGCATTCCTTTGAATTCTTTGAGTGTTTCAACAATGGCTAGAAGTTCAATTTCGGTTACGCTGTATTTTTTGCTGACAGACAGAGAGTTTTCTGCTGAAAAATGCAATTGGCGGTTGTTCTGAGTAATGACGGCTCCAAGTTGTCTCTTGGATCCATCAGTATAGATCTCAAACCCTTTTGAGTAATCAGGGTAGGCCAAGGACACATCTTTGGCGATAGTGGCCTTTACGTCATCGAATGCTTTTGATGTTCCTCAGTCCATTTCCAGGGTTTCTTTTTAACCTTGAGAAGTTTGGATTGTTTGGTATGACCACACTCGCCTCTGAGGCTTGTGAGTGGGGCAAGCATTTCGCTGCGCCGTGCCCAAAGATCTCGATAGTATTGGACCATGCCAAGAAATCTACAGAGGTCTTTGACATTTTTGGGCGGTGTCAGTGCAAGTATCGACTGTACCTTCTTGGGTTGTGGTTTAATTCCCTCTCGTGAGAGGATGTACCCAAGATATTCTGTTTCAATGGCACAGAAGTTTGATTTGCGAGCATTTACTTTTAGGTTCGCATCTTGCAGTCTGGAGAGGACCAATTCCAATTTAGCCAGGTGGTCTTCCAGGGTTCCCTTGGTGATACATAGTAGATCATCAATGTAAGCTCTTACAAACTCAAGGGTGGCCATTAGTTCCGTCATTTTTGATTGAAATATGTCCGGAGAACCAGCAATTCCCATTGGTAACCTGAGGTAAGAGTACTTACCCCATGGAAATATAATGGTGCAGATCTTGGATGCATCTGGATCCAACCTAATGGTGTAGTAGCCCATGTTTAAATCAAGGGCTGTGGCAAAAGTGAAACCTTCTAACTCTTGCATGACTGTACTAATTTTAGGTAACGGGAATGGTTTTCTAACTATCCTTTTGTTTACTTCTCTAAAATCACTTAGGAAGCGTACAGTCTGATCTTTTTGGTACTATGAATGATGGTGAAGCCCATTCAGATGCGGGCTGCCACTGTAGTACCCCTAGGTCACATAGTCTTTTGAGCTCTTTCATGAGAGTCTCTTTTACTGAATGTGGCACTGGGTAGGCTCTGCCATGGTACGGTTTTGCACCTTCCTTCAGTTTGAAGGAGACAGGCTCAGTATTCCAATCACCTAGTGTACCATCAAAGAGGTCCTCGTATTTACGGAGGAGCTCCAACAACTTATTTTGATCTTGTAGACTAAGGTGAGGACAATTGTTGTCAACAACTGATTGGAGGTCTGCTTTTTCATATTTTGCATCTAAGATGTGAACTGCACGCTGAGTGGCTTCCTCAGTACTACGTGGTTCATGAATCATGCTGTGGTTAACTGACCAAGCTTTTTCAATCTTAGAGCTAGTTGACAGACTGTTGATGTCTCTCATCGGCAAGATGATCTCATCAATGGTAATATCCTTTGTTCGAAAATCTAGAACAATTCCAAGCTCTCTTAGTGTTTTTACACCTAAGATGAGGTCAAACGCTGGCTTAGCCATCTTTTTACCATCATACTCCACAACATCAGGTTTAACTGTGTATTCCTTGCTGTTGGAGTACTCTAGGAATTTTAGAGTAACTTCGCCTCTTCCTTTGGTTTGGAAGCACCCATTCGACGTGTGCCAAGACTTTGACACCTGCCTAGTCAAGTAGGGAAAACGCTTGGTGGTTCCTTTTCATGGAACATGAGGTCACCATCGGAACCAGTGTCCAATAGTACTCTCAAGAAGTTGTTTTTGCGACTCCTGGACAAGTGTTTGAGTTTTGTCAAGGACTGACTTCCAGTCGCTAATTTTTGTACAGCTAGTACTGCTGTTACTGAGTCCATTGATTTTTGTGGGTTAGATGGCTCAATTGACTTTGATTTATGTAGGGTGTCCCTCACTGAGTTGGGATCTACATCAAAGTTAGTGGACAAGTTCGAGGTGTCTTTGAGATTTTTCAAAGTTACATCCACTAAGGGACTCGAATAATCCGGAATTAAAATTTTGTCATTTAATTCTAATTTTAGTTTTTATCGGACCAGGGGTAGTGTAATTGGCTAACTCATGGTTAGTTTTAATTTTCTTACAACTATTTTCATTTTCCCGGTACTACCCGACCCAACACTTCAGGATGAGTCGGAATCGCTGTCACTTTCTTCGCGGCGGCGACGTTTCTTGCCTTTTTGTTGGCTTTCTTGAGAGACTTCTCAAGTTTCTCCATGCGAGCCAAGACCTGGGCGTAGGACTTCTTGGGCGACTGTCCTCGCGGGACATTCGTGCAGCTTGCCCGAAAGTACCTCGCGTAGGAGTTCCGTCTTTGTTGTACCGGCGACACTCCGCGGTGTTATGCGTGGTGTGTGCGCCCCATGCTTTTGCATAGCTTGCAGTTCTTGTCTGCCAGCGTATACTCCGTGTGCGCTTGCTTGGGCTTCTTGGGAATTCGTGCGCCTAGCACGAACTTCTTGGAGGGCTGTTCAGCTTGGGCCTTTGCAGGCTTAGAAGACGACTGCCTCTCATCCACTGGGTGCGCCACCTCAATTCGCTCAAGAATGAGCAATAGAGGCTTAACCCCTTCGGGATAGCACTTTTCAAGCAAGTGGTACTGGTCCTGCCACTTCAACGGACACATGCCCAAGATGTGGCATGCGAGTTCCGCGTCAGTGAAGGAGTAGACCTGTTGGGTCATTGTACTTGCGCTGGGGCTGTAATACAAGCACGGGAGGTCTTCCACGTAGTTGTTCAGCTGCATCACGCGCTGCACAAACTGACGCACCCGAACCTTGTTGGGCTTCTTGAGGCAATTTGAAATATAGAATTTCAAATTTTTGCCTGCGTCATGTGCGAAACACGATTGGAGGTGGAGTAACTGGCACCTCCTGAATGACTCGGACGTCTTGCCCGGTGACTTCTTCCTTTCGACTCCGAAGATGTCGTGAAAGGGACTTGACTCTGTCTGCTCCTTGACAATTAAGTCCCAGGGCTGACGTGCCTCCTCAGTGAGAAGGTTGGCGTAGAGTTGAAAAACTTCTAGGGCCGAGTCGGTCATTTTTGTCCTTAAGGCGAGCATGTCGGCCTTTAGGAGAGTGACTCTGCGGTCTTTTTCTCTTTCTCAGTCTTGCTGAGGGGGTCATCGGCAAGTTCGCGTAGAACAGCCTTCCAATCACCTTTTTCGACTCATATGCCTTTTGGCATCATCGCAGGCGGGAATTAGACCCATTTTCTTGGCGGTACTATACGCCTTGTTCACGTGCAGTACAAACTGCTGGTTGGTACCGTGTCGGACCAAACCGTGACTCGGGTTTCTGACCCATTTGGAGGGTGCACTTGAGGGTCTCAGGCTTGAGGTCCAAAGCTTCTTGGACTGGGTCCCGATCCGGCACATAACGGATAGGGGCTTTCTTGCCACCCCTTCCGCTCGCACTCTTGGTTCTTAAGCCCAATAGGGGCTATTTTCTCAGCAGACATTCTTGAGAGGGCTGCTCCGAGACTTGTTCCAAGGAAAAGGGTCTTGTAGGAGCTTCGTGGCGGTTCACACTCAAAGGAGACACGATTGGCACGAATCTTGTTGGCGGCGGGATCACGTAGCGCAGACGTGGTGCTACTATTTACCGGCGCACAAAAGACGGTGGCTCGACGGGCAAACACGTGGATGCTGAACGCTGGACTGGTGGAGGACAGACGCAACGGTGTTGAACGGACGGTGGTCGGTTCGACGGTGACGGACGGTCGAAGGACAGTGCAGCGATGGACAGACGTTCCAAAAAAATTCGCTCGAGTAGGTTATCAATTGATAGTGACCTAAGCCAGAAAGTATTTAAAAAATCTTGTTGTAGACTTTGCTGACTTTGTTTTTATGAGCTTAATACTACTGTACAACTGATGAATGAGATACTAGTTATCTCATGCATAAAAAACACAAATGATCATGGGAGAGATTGGCAGTGATTTGTGGCAGTTCCATGACTGGCTCATATTCAACTGCCCAAAGGAACTGTCCCATGGGAAGGTTCCTGAGAAGGAAATCCTCCATTGGATATTCAACCTAAGAAAACACCTACAATGTGTATGGTGGAGTTCTAGGAAGGAAAATCCTATTTGGATATGATTTCTGAGAAACTCATATCTTATGACTTTTGAGTCCTTCCTCTGAATCAAACAATGTGAAGGAGACTTATGGAGTTCCAGCTGGAAGCTCCAGATTCTTGGCCTATGTCAAAATGGCAAGATGATTCTGAATGGGCATCGCCTACATTCATCATACCCAAGAAGGACAACACCGTACGGGTTGTCAGCAATTTTAGGGAAGTAAATAAACGGGTAGTGAGAAAACCGTTTCCTATTCCTAAAATTAGCACTGTTCTACAGGAACTAGAAGGCTTTACATATGCCACAGCCCTTGATCTCAATATGGGCTATTACACCATTAGATTGGATCCAGATGTGTCCAAAACATGCACCATTATCTTTCCGTGGGGTAAGTACTCTTACCTACGGTTACCAATGGGTGTTGCATGTTCTCCCGGTATCTTCCAAGCTAAGATGTCAGAGCTAATGGCAACCCTTGAGTTCGGACTTAAGGGAACGTTGTATAAAAAATAAAAACAGTCGAACTTGATACTATTTAGAAGCATCATACAATATTTAAAAGTAATATGTTGTGGAGAACATATTTCCACTTACTAGGAGAACATCCACTCCAAAGGAACAGTGGTTGTTGGTCAAAAGGCCTAATCAATTATTTTAATTTAGCGGAGGCCATCCGACTTTTCAAACATACTTTGTCCTGAGGATGAGGCCTTAGGTATGGATGGTAAGAAAAGGACATTTTCAAAGATTCGTACATTTAGGTACCGATCTTTGGAAATGTACCGATTTCTGAAAATGTACCGATACGTGTCGAAGGTACATTTTGAAAGATCGGTACCTTCTACAGTAGGAACTAATACAATTTCTACGAGAAAAATGAAATCGGTACATTTTTCAAAGATCGGTACTTTTAGTACCGATCTTTGAAAATCTACCGATCTTGCAAAATGTACTTTTCGAT
Source organism: Cyclotella cryptica (assembly GCA_013187285.1). Taxonomy (NCBI): domain Eukaryota; phylum Bacillariophyta; class Thalassiosirophyceae; order Thalassiosirales; family Thalassiosiraceae; genus Cyclotella; species Cyclotella cryptica. Next base: position 586,418 of record JABMIG010000076.1, read on the forward strand.
TAATCAGTACATTTTGAAAGATCAGTACATTTTGGTACCAATCTGAGAAAGGGGCTTAAGAGTATTTCTTCCTGCATCTTGTCCATGTCGTGTCAACACATACAAAACAAATACATAAGATAAACTGCTCTCTATAGAGATAAACAATGCCCCCGGGTCGGAGTCCTAAATTCTTGTAGATTGTACTTAAAAATCCTCTAATGCCATCTGTGTTATTCTTGTATGAGTCACAGTATTGGTACTAACCTACATTCTTTCCCTTATGTCCTTCGTCCGAACTTACCTTGATGACTTATTATGCATCAGCAAGGGTAGCCTGGAAGACCACCTTACTAAACTAAGGTGGGTTTTCATCAGGTTGCGAGACGCAGGCTTGACAGTGAATGCACGCAAGTCATCTTTCTGTGCCATGGAGACAGAATACCGAGGATATGTGTTATCCGGAGTGTGGACATACCAAAGTCACAAAGGCCAATAAAACGAAGAAAAAGCCGTGGCATTGTGACAACATCCATCAGCAAGCATTCGGCACTGTAAAGGCAACAATGGCTTGTGATGTTACCTTGGCCTACCCTGACTACTCGCAGGGATTCGAGATTTACACAGATAGTTCAAAATTTTAATTGGGCGCTGTGATTACTCAAAACAACAGGCCGCTGGCGTTCTTCAGTAGAAAACTGAGTCAGGCGCAGCAAAAGTATAGCGTGACCGAACAAGAACTACTGGCCATAGTAGAAACACTAAAAGAGTTCAAAGGCATGCTTTGGGGCCAAAAAATTACGGTCTACACTGACCACAAAAATCTAATGCAGGATGCTCTAGGTCTGACCTCTGATCGAGTGTACCGCTGGAGATTACTCTTAGAAGAGTATGGCCCCACCATCGAGTATATCAAAGGCATCCACAACACCGTTGCGGACGTCATCTCACGACTGGACTATGGACCCGTCACAGATGACAGGTCAACCTGGATGACTTTCGCCCAGTGTTGGTACTACCACAACACCTCACAGCCAGAAGCATCCCTAGCATCCACCCAGGAATCCATGAACCAGGTGTTTGCTAATCGCAACGAAGAAGACTCCAACAAGCTGGTTCAAAATTGTAGAGTTGCCGGTATCACAGCTCCAGGAGCTTGATATTCCCACGGGTACAAAGGGGCAAAGGAGCAAAGACACACATGTCCAAACTAAACAACCCTACTTTGACAAGACGTCAGCAACAGTAGGTAATATAATAAATAGGACCTGGTTTAGCCATTACCCACGTAGTCAATACATTATCTACGCAACGGAAGTGAATTTAAACTTCACTTCGAGACCCTCTGTGATTCATATGGTCTGAAGCATAAGCCGAAAGCCGACCAGTGTCAGAAGCCTACAAGTGAACGCAATACTCGAGCGGGTGCATCAAACAATCAAGGCAATGCTCCGCACAGCTGACTTAGATATGGCCGATACCATCAGCAAGAGTGACATTGCTGACTTCCTCACAAACGCCGCATGGGTCGTTTGCTCTACCTATCACACAGTACTAAAAACCTCACCAGGAGCAGCTATTTTTGGAAGGGACATGTTGTTTGACGTCCCCTACATTGCTGACTGGTCAAAAATAGGGGAATATAGACAAACACAAACAGATAAAACACAAGACGGGAAAACGCCTCCCGCTTGACTGGGACTACCAGCCCGGTGACAAAGTACTGCTGCGAAAAGACGGTATCCTCCGCACAACAGAAAGCCAGTATGAAAGTGATCCTTGGACCATCACGTCAGTTCATATGAATGGCACCATAAGGGTTCAATGCAAAACTAAATCTGAGAGATTAAACATTAGGAGAGTTACACCATATTTTGAATAAAATAACCTCTGTACAATATTTCCTCTCTCCACATAACACTTACACTTCTTCACATGCTACACCATCTTTTTTTCCTACCAGAGGTTATTTTTTTCCTCAGGAGGTTTTATATTTTCGTGTGCATTGACACCTTATCGCTCCATTCGTGGGGGCGAGTGACATGAGGCAAGGTAGCTCCCCAGGCCTTAGACCCAAAAACAGGACCTATTGAGCCCAAATCAATAAACTTCCACAACAAAGGAAGTATAATCACTTCACTTCACAAAAAGTGTTGTCTCAAGAAGACATGAATCGTTTTTCACAGAAAAGCACTTCACATCACAAGAAGTACTTCCCAAGAAAGTACTTCACATCACAACAAGTCTTTCCCCATAGAAACACTTGATGTTACAGATAGTTTTCACAGTTAAAACTTCACAAATAGTTAATCGTGACACAAATCGATTTACCATGAAAATTTCATGTTCAAAGCATGAGGACTGATAGTTTACAGTCCTCATTCTCACCCAATTAAATAGCTCATAAAAATAATTTCCAATCAACTGGAATACCTCTTTCTACTTCCTTATCTAGAACTACGTTTCACCTACTTCCGGCTTAGGTCAGCCTGAGAAAGGAATAGTATGCCTGTCTGTCAACTGTCAAAAACTGTTGAAGATATCTTTTTTGGTGACATACCTATCCATTGATTATGGAAAGCTCATTTCCCTGGCTTTCTAACAGTGTATGAATCATGTATGCTTATTAGGCCTTTGGGCTGTCATGGTCCTTCCAAAATCAATCGATCACCATATAGTACTAGTATGTTTCTACACAAGAATACTTTTTGACCACGCATTGTCTTTTGTGATTTACAAAAAAGAGGCAGCAGTCTGTAAAATAATCTCCCAAATGAGGCAACTTTCCAATAGTAATAGGGTTCATGTCAATAGGCCCAGTCTTCAATGAATTTTTTTGTTGGGCTTTGGTGGGCAATGTGGAGGAAGATCAAAATCGAAAACAGTTGCACACTAATTTGATCAGGCATTGTGGACACCCAAGATGTACACATTGGTGACTTTGAAATTTGTTATTGACCCTGACTAGGACAACTACCAAATTTGCCATTGGTTGCTCAGGCTATGATATTGTTCAGCTGATATGCAAACAGCAATACCACCAAAACTTTCCATTGCTCTTCTATTGAGCCTAAAAACATGATTTTGTTCGTATCAATAGAGAAACTGACAGCAAAATTTGACAATTTTCTATTGGCTCTTTGATTTATTGAAGTCAAGCAGTCCAATAGCAGGTGCTATTTGACCATTTCAAATTGACAAAGTCCAATAGTGAATAACTTTTCAAATAGCATTTCCTGCCTTTTTCGTACCACTCCATCCAGTATACTTACATCAAATTTGGTCTTAAATGTACTGTACCAATTTGAAGGTGCTTCACAAAATCAGCGTTTATTAAAAAATCCTCAGTGCTGCTGTTTTTGTGGTGGCCGGAAGATTGCTATTTTTGTCTCGTGCCTCTCTAGAGAGATGATTCCGATTTTACAACAAAATCATGTTTTCAGTCAATTTCCATTTTATTGCTTGAATTGATGTTTGCTATCCGTTATTCCCCCAACAACACCACAGCCTCAAAATTTCAAAAACGTGGACACTCAAAGCTGGGCCATTCATACCATGTGGTGGGGTGTGTAGTATTGTAGGAGGGTGGATGTCTCGTGGATGTATTGTATCATATGAGGAGGAATAGTAGATGCGCTGGTATTCATGTCCACCCCTTGTGACGCTAAAAAATCTTGCCGCGACTGCTTGCCTGACTGCTCTTAGCTGCTCTTCTACAGCCCCTCACAGCAGCCTCACAGCACCTCACAGCCAGCTCACAGCCCTCTCACGGCCCCTTAACAATCGAGGAAACAAGTTGTCATGGGAGACAAGATAATCATACTCAAGATCGGTGGGTCATCCATAACAAACAAAGCTCTGGAAGAAACGTTGGATACGGAGGCACTGAAGTGGTTTGCAAAACTCATTTCGACTTGCATCGATGAATCTATTCGTTCACACAGTTCTTCAATTGATAGATCTAGCCGTTCAGAATGTAAGCCGAAATTTATAATTGTTCACGGTGCAGGATCTTTTGGGCACCATTCTGCGAAACGGTACGGTTTGAGATGTGGGAAGTCAGTTTTTTTGGATGAAAGTGTAAGCGTCGACGAGAAATCAAGTAATGGCACGTTAGACGGCGTACAGTTCCAATACCAAATGGAAGGTCTTTCGAAAACGCGGCATTCAGTACAAAAGTTGAACTCTGCAATCGTGAATTCACTTCTGAATCACGGTGTAAACGCCGTGGGTTTATCTCCTGGAATGAGCATTTCGTCATTACGTGCACACGGAGCCACAAAACGCAGAGGGGAGGAATGCGCAACAGATAACAGTATTGCAGGAATGAAGTTACTTTGTCAATCCATTCATGAATCACTGGAAGCTGGATTGCTACCCGTAATTCATGGTGATGCCTGTTTATTGTACGATGGGAAACGAGCAGGAATTTTAGGGGGTGATACTTTAGTTGAGGGAATAGCGACATTGTGGGATGAAAGCACTGCTGCTACGAATGAAACCGGGGATCGTCTTGGCAGAAGCGCAATTTCTCAAGTCATTTTCATCACTGATGTTGCTGGTGTTTTTACGTCCGATCCGAAATCTGATCGTAATGCCAAGCTTATCCGGCATCTGAGTGTCAATAGCACCACTGGAGAACTCAGTATCGTCGATACTAAAGACAACATGAACATGAATACATCATCTGCTAGTTCGTTGAATGTTAGTGGTTCAAGTCATGCACACGATGTTACTGGCGGATTGAAGGTAAGACATTACATTTAATGTTATTAGGGGAAGTAATGAAAGACACCCGTGTTTCTCAACGTGCGGCACATTTCGATGGACAGGCAAAACTCGGTGCAGCTGTGGCAATCGTGCAATCAGGAATTGACGTTATCATCACACAATGTTTATCTGAAAGTACAGAAGCTTTTATTGCCGGGACATGGAAGTCTGTTTGGGATTTAGACTCTGGAACATTGATTTCTCCTTCCCGGACATAATCGATTAGTTCCTTACGGTGTTAGCAAAAGGATAATAACGTGAAAGCAATGTTGCTACTCGCATTTAACCATCGAGTCTCAACTCTCGTATTGTTGCAGTTTCCAATTGGTTCAAAGACCTGTGTCTCGATGCATCTTCGTGTTTCAAGAACGCCGTTTGAAGTATCTGCAAGACATCCCCATGAGCCACAACAACACATTTCCACATCAGCGGAATATCTTCCGACATTGAGTGACATAACATAGCATCCAATTCATTGATGAGATTAGTGGTTCGTTCCAACACGGAGTTAGCAGACTCGACACCAAATTCATTGTGATTGGGATCTTTGACATCTATGTCCCATACATCCTGATATCTCGTGTCAGGACCTCCGTTCAATTCCCCAAAAAATCGCTCCCGCAGACGAGTTTCCAATACAACATCCTCGTTGTACAGTGTTATTTCTTTTTTCCTTAATTCGTCGGCAAATAGAGAGGCCGTTTCTCTGGCTCGTCTAAAGTCCGATGTGAAAATAGCTACGCCTTGACAATGTTGCGATGCCGACTTTAGATAATCGGATGCAAATGTTTCTCCAGCAAGCTTGGCTTGTTCCTTCCCCACATGTGAAAGACCATGCTCTACTGTAGATATAGCTGGGTCCGACGAGATAATTCTAGCAACGTTTGCAAGGCTTTGACCGTGGCGTAGAGCATAGAAGGAATTGGAGAGAGGAGAGCTCCGATGGAGGAGATGGTTGACGGTGGACATAGCTTGTGTTTCGGCGAGAACGAGCGCGATAGTTAAACAGATCGAAATCAGAGAGAATTGCTTTACCATCTCTGCTCCACCTCTGTATGGCTAGAGGAGGCAGAGGGGAAGATTGTCGGAGGGCTTCACGCTGGCCTCACGTATCTCCACAAAATCATGATTATGTCATGAGGTGTTGAACTGGTGTGGAAAGGGTGTTGAACACGTTTGTGTCCTAGGAACCGGTTTTTTGGGGGGCGGAAATTCGTATGGTATTGTACCTCATAGTATTGAATATAATATTATATGTTAGTAGCCGTTTGTAGACCCCCCCCCGTCTATAGACCCCACCTCACAGTCTATAATATGTTAGGCCAAAAGTGAGGTAACTTGCAATTGCTAAGGAATTGCAATAATTTTTTTCGGCGATTTCAGTTCCTGGGTGATGAAAACTTTGACAAGGAGTTGCAATCTTGCCAGGAATGCGTAGAACAATTCTTGGGTAACGACCGTATTATATGTGAATAGTGTGAAAAAGGTCATGTAGGCATCATTCTTTATATGATACTGGTGTCAAAACACATTCAACTGTCAATAAGGACGCGGTGTACCTATTCCTCCTCGGAAATTGAAATTTGGGGTAGTCAGGCACTTGTTACAATTCCTAAGGAATTGTACTTACCATGCATTTAGGGAGATGTAGAATCAGAAGCCCCCTTGTCGAACTATTCTGATCGTGGATTTTGATGCCAATCCATCACACCGTCATTCGAATTGATGCCAAGCTAGCGGCCTTCGCAGAAATCCCGGGCTAAACCATTGTTCGCAAGGAATTGCAAAATCGAAAAGTGCGACTACTTGTCAAAGTTTTCATCACCCAGGATTTGCAATTACGATCGCCATTTTTTTGCAATTCTTAGCAATCGCAAGTTACCTAACTTTTGGCCTAACATATAGACCCCCCGTCTAAAAATGATTTGGCGGGAAATATTGAACTGCCCTTCTGACAATCATGGCATGAGTCACGATTCTAAATTTATTATTTGGATGGTAGTGTCTATGATGTCTTGATAGAGTCTATAGACTAGTCATCTAAAATTATACGGTTGAGTCTATAGACTTGTATCTTTTATCCGGATTTATTGACAAGTCTATGCACTATCGCCCTTGCAAAGATAGTCTATAGACTAGCAAGCAATTTTACACACCAGGGTCTAGAGACCCTTCCTCTGTTCACAAGTGCTAGTCACGAACAGTCTATAGACTCATCAAAAATGGTGGTGGGGGTCTATACTAGTTGTTACAGTCTATAGACTCACACCACCTTTTTCAATGAGGCTATAGACTGTCAGGGGGGGTCTATTGACTATCACGTGATAGTCTATAGACCCCCCCCTCACAGTCTATAGACAGGGGGGGGGGGCTACAAACGGTTTTTCGGCAAATTTCGTGGAGTCTATAGACAACAGGGGGGGTCTATATAATGGGGAGGGGGGTCAACAAATGGCTACTAGCATATATACATACAATGGACTCCATGGACTACCGTATTGTACAATATCTCAGGCTCCTGTTGTCTCATGAAGCACAAGAGATAGGGGATAAGAGTGGGCTTATCTAGCTCATATACTATATCTAACACCCCCCTACAATCCAAGGACCCGTGGTTGTTGGATTGGAGTGTGCTGAACAAAAACAAATAAGCGGCCATGGGTAGCCTGTCAAGGAGCACTTGGCCACAGCGGCTGCTGCCACTGTATTCAAGGTCATGTCATCTATCGTGTGATCAGGCAAGATACATGGAATTGGTTGGTTACTGAATGCTGTGTAGCATGGTGAGTATATAGGAGGTATATGTCCCATGATGTAATCCACATGTCGATAGAAGAGGGTCCGGTTGAGTATTTTAGTCATGTGGTCAGCCATGTTTATGGCGGTGTTGATGTGTTCTAAGAGCATAAGATCCCATTCTACCCATTCCGATAGGGCAAAGAATCTAATATCCATATGTCTAGTACGGGTGGTCGGTTTCTGCACACTAGCCATTGCTGTACACGCATCATTGTCTTCGTAAAGGACTGTCGTGGCCTGTTGAGGTATACCTAAATCTCACAGAATACTCCGAATAAAGAGGATCATCTTACCAGCGTCGCACGCTGCCATGAATTCTGCTTCTGTGGATGAGAGTGCAACAGTTGGCTGTAATTTTGGTTTGTATGCAATGGTACCTCCCACAAGTTTGACTATAACCCCTGTAAATGAACATTGAGTCTTAGGACACGTTGCTCAATCAGAATCCACATATGCATGCATGTTGAGTTGGTCGTGCTGTGGTCTAGAAACCTGTGGTGGAAGTTGGCCATGGAGTGATGTTGTACAACTGGGGATAGGGTGTTCTTGCAATTCCATCAATGGATTGGCTCGCCAAAAGTATATGCCATCTTTGCGGGTTGCCACGAGGTATTTGATTGCATGTTTAAAAGCTTGACAATGAATTTCTGCGGGGTTTGCACTATGTTGTGCACACTTTACATCACCGTTGAAATGCCTGGCCTGCATGTCACCATTGCATAAATTAATTCACCTACGCCATTTCGGTATCCAAACTTGAAACGGTTAAGGAGGTCCTGTAATACAAGTGGGTAATTGTTCCCGACAGTCGTATGGAAGGTCTTTGGGAACGATTCATGTGTTGGGATCAGTAATGGTCGTTCTGCTATCATCCTAACCTCTGTGTGCCACATTTCGAGGTACTTAGCGCCCATCTTTTCAATGTATGTCTCCGCTGATATTTTTATGTAGTATCTCAATTGGAGCACATCAATTCCATTGAACAGGGTCACCATGCCTTGTCGCTTAATTGGCATGGAGAGGTCGTCTATAGCATTGTAAAATGCATAGACTAGTTTCATCGATGGTGTGGCAAATTCAAAGTGATCAACTTGCCGCTTAAAATTACACTTTTCCCCATTCCATATTCCGGAATAGAGGCAGGGTTCATGTGTAGTGGGTTTGAAGTTGTGGCTTTTAACCATGTTATTGCACCATTTTTCCCATAACCGTGGAGACTTGGGGTGTCCTTGCATCGTGCGCATAACCGGTATGACATATCCATCTGGAATGGGTTCATGTCGGTTGTGAACCCACCATTCACAAAATGCACGATCGTGTTGAATGTAAAATCCCTGTTTTGGTGCGGTTGCTTTGCTGAATACATTGCAGACATCTGCACCAAAGATGAGTAGATTTTCAGTGGCGGATATGGCGTAGAACATGCGTGAGGCTGTATGACCCACACAATTTGCGTAGGTATAGTCCAAAACCCTGACTTTTCCACCCCTTGTGGATCCATCGCATGCGCATCGAGCCTTCTTGCGTTTGTCGAGTTCTTTTACCGTGTACATCCACACTAAATGGAAAACATTGCAGCAGTTGGTGACATATGTGGGTTTTCCAAACATGACCTGTTTTTGATACTGATCCAGTTGCAGGTATTCTGATTCTTGCCACTCCTTCCAATAGATTTGTTTGAGCAGTTTTCCCCTAGTGAGCTTCAACAGTGCTAGTTGTAGACACCATCGCTTGCATCAATTGCTACTTGCTGATTCTCAATGAATTTTTCTTTTATAGAGAACCTTGTGTTGAGTTGGTTAATGTGGATCTGTGGTATCCCATCCTGAGTGAGGCATGTTGTACATCGGCAATTGTGTGGACCGGAATGTGTCCCGCCTGCATGAGCCAGGCCCCTTTTAGCTGTGTGCACCATCTGGGAATGTGCGATGCTGGCGTAGAGGGGTCCATGCTTGCTATGATTACCCTATTGTCTTCTTGGATGAGTCTCAGTCCTGTTGTAGGATGATCATTCGGGTGCGATCGTTGCATATCTAATCGTTCACTAAAAGCCTCGTAGTATGGGTTGGGCGAGAGAAAGATTTGTTGGAATGCTTCCTGTTTGCCCTCACCGCCCTGATGGATGAATTCAATCATGGCGTTGTTTAACTGTGTCTTGAGCTTGGCTGCACTTGCTGCAAATATTGTTCCAGGCGGTTAAGGACTGATCCGAAACGGTAGTGGATATAGTCTCGCCCAGGACGCTATCTTCGTTGGTGGGACTTTTGACATGTGTGGGTATGGTGCTGTTGCCGGTGTTGGGGTTAGCGATTCAACATTGCGATCCGTCTTTAAGTTTGTTTTTGAAAATCCTCTGCCGATGCGCGTAAGAAACCGACATCCATATGAAACTGCCTGCAGTGTTTGTGGACCGAGATTGGGCTCCTTCCAAAAGGCTGTTTCCTAATGCGTGCTTGTTCCTTGAAATCTATGTACCAAAATGGATGGAATTCAAATTCCTTTGGAATCCCCACTGCATGCTTTGGGAGCTCCTTGAGTTGCATTTCGTGGCATGCACCCATTTGCATTGCCCATGTCTCTGATTCAAAAATTTTGCCTTGGATGTTGGCTGATATTTTGATGTTTTTGGCACGCCTTTCCGCATGTGTCATGTGGTAGATTGCTTGATGGGAGACTTGCTACATGCATTATCTGGTTATCGGCAACTTGCCAGTGCCCATCATCCCTGTGCGCTTATGTTTTTGTATACAACTCTTCGTCATAGTCTTCTGGTGCCTGGTATATATCATGTTGAATTGCATTGCAAAAATAGAGTCCATTGGTTTGGTGGAGTGTGATCTGTCGCTTAGTAGAGGGGCCCTGAAACACAAGTATTCCCGGTTGTCCTATCTTTTGACCAACCTGTATCCATTTGGTGAACTGGGTGGATTGATCCAGGATGGCTTGTGGGGAAATGATCGTATCAGTTGCATGTGGGTTGTAAAAGCATTTTGTTTGTATGAGATGCCCGCCATCACATTCTATTGGGAGGTCAACCACGTGTTTGCATAGAGCCATTTCCAGTGGAGTACCATCCTTTTCCAGTGCCATTCCTACTTGTACTGGGTTGGGGAGGAGTGTGATGTTCTCTAAGAGTTTCCAGTTGTTTGTCATATAACAATTGGCCCCAGAGTCAGCCATCTTAGCACTGCCCCCTTCACTGTTGGGTGAACATGCATAGGTGTGCCCGAATGTACCTATATCAGCCATCATTGACTGCTCCATTACCTGCGTTGGTGGTATGCTGTGTCCAGAGTCCTGATAGTCTTGTGTCTGTTGTATGTTTTCCACCACTTGTTGCAATGGTGCATGTGTTTGTTTTATGGTTGGGAGTTTGGATGTGGGCAATACATTGAGTTGTAATTGAGGTATGAGTAGGACACAGTTTGGTTCTGTTGTGCAAACCAGGAAATCAGTGACTGCTGTAGGTGACTCCGGCCAGGCACAGCCCAACACACATCCTCTGGGCACGTCCATTTGTTCGTTGATCAGGCTGTCGTCATCTGAGATTTCGTCATGGAGGACATCTGCGGTGGCTTCATTGTGAGGAGGTTCCTTGAGATGGCTTGACATCTTGTCTTCTTGTGAAACATTAGGGTTAATTTGAGTGGTCACTTTAACGAGGGGCTGCTGACTGAGTTCTTTGTTCTGGATCATATGCTGACCGGTCACGTTCCTGTATTCATTCATCAGATAGGCATTCTGGTGAGTGGAGAGCTGCACATGACGAAGTTTGCACTTGTCATTCTGTATTAACCCTATTATCCCACAATTTATGCCTGTACCTCAAATGACCGTCTCCCTCGAACCCCGGTCTCATTCCTGCTCGAATGTGGCTGTGTTCTTGTCTTCTCGATAGTAATCCCAGTCATTCTGATCATCTAATTCATCAATATCTTTAAGATACCTATCCATATAGGTGTGGGGCACCTGTAGGGGTTTGCTTTTGATGCCTCTGCACTATCAGGGCATTTCAGTATGGCCTCATTTTGTTGAAACCAATTGTCGGCGGCCTGTTTCATAGCATCCGCGTTACCTGTCTCTCTCATATATTTTCTGATGAGGATGGTCATGGCCAGCATATCACACTGTACCGCTGTATGTCCTGTTCGTCCACACGCATGACATTTTGTTTACGGATCATATGCACTGCGTCTGCGGGGATTGTTCTGTCCCTATTTGGTGGAGGGTGTCCTATCGGTCTGCAAGGTTTGATTTATGCAGTGGCAATGGTTGGTGTATCCCTGCATATACCTGTTCAGTTCACTTGTTATAGTTGAAAGGGATGCTTTCTGCGTTGTGTCCGTATTGTGAGATTGTGCCCTTCTGGTGTTTTTGGTTCTGCCTGACGCGTGGGCTCCCATGCCATGCATAGGGGTTGAACTGTTGTCTTGGCTAGGCGTAAATGACCCCTTGCGTTTGTATCCCTTTCATCGTCGGAGTCGTCAGCATTGGAATCTGCAATGAATGTTGCCATATTGCCAATCTCAAAACGTGCTGGTAGGGGCACATTGGATGGTCATTCCTTAATTGCAGTTTTTACCATCAATGCTGCTGCCTTATACGTAACACCCCCTTCCTTCTTGACTGCCTCCAGGAACTTAATGACTGCCTTGTGTGGTCCAATTTTCTCCCCTTTCTTTTCATACAGTTGCATGATAACCCCAAACTGTCCTGCATAATCAAAGATGTTCTTACAGCTCCCAAATGTGGGCCATTTAATGTCCACCATGTGAGGTTTAAAAGGATCCACATACTGTTCTAACAGGATGTGCATCATTTCATATCCATTTGGTGGAAATCTGTTTTTGCCTTCAGGATGAGTTGGTCCAGTTTACCGAACGTGTCAATATTGTGTGGGATGAAATGACCATTTAGTATTTTCACGAGGGCATGCCCCGTACGATCATATTTCATATCTCCCAGGCCTGGGATGATTATACTTCTTATTGTACCCTTTCGTACCATTCACCCCAGTGTACCCCGATTCTATCCTGTTCCATTTTGTTCTGTTGGCAGCACTTTCTTGATCCCCAATATTCTAATATTGATTTATTAATATTAACCAAGAAAAAACTTACTCGAAAGTTGATTTGTGAATTAGTAGCTTCTACAGAAAACATACCACAATAAGACACATCTAAATCCCTCCAAATTGATTAAAACAGTCAAAAATGGTATCTTCTCCAAAAATGCTGGTACCCAAAATGCACAGGCGCCCACAGTGCTCAACAGTACCATTATTAACCATAGCAGCAGCCCCAGCAAACCATTTCATTCAATAGTCATCCCATCCAACCAATACTAAGCTCGTCACCAATACACCCCCATCATCAGTGCCATTTGTCTAATATCCCCTCCAAATCATCCCCAATACCCATCCCAACTGCAGGGGGTTCCGTTTAGGTTGTGTTGTAGCCGCATACCAAGTTTCATTGTCAAATTCAGGCTGAGGGACGATCTACAACATCAGCAGTGAGTTGACCTGTCGTGTGAGTTGCCCTCTTGTGTCTAGTATATCATGCCGTGCCATTCGTCTAATATCGCGTCCAAATCGCCCCCAATCACCATCCCAACTGCAGGGGATTCAGTTTAGGTTGTGTTTTAGCTGTATACCAAGTTTCATTGTCAAATTCAGGCGGCAGGACGATCTACAACATCAGCAGTGAGTTGACCTGTCGTGTGAGTTGCCCTCTTGTGTCTAGTATATCATGCCGTGCCATTCGTCTAATATCGCGTCCAAATCGCCCCCAATCACCATCCCAACTGCAGGGGATTCAGTTTAGGTTGTGTTGTAGCCGCATACCAAGTTTCATTGTCAAATTCAGGCGGCAGGACGATCCACAGTACTACTTCAGCAGCAGCAGTGAGTTCTCCTCTTGTGTCTAGTTTTGTACCCCATATATCATGCGGTGCCATTCGTCTAATATCGCATCCAAATCGCCCTCAATCACCATCCCAACTGCAGGGGATTCAGTTTAGGTTGTGTTTTAGCCGCATACCAAGTTTCATTGTCAAATTCAGGCGGGGGGACGATCCACAGTCCTTCAGCAGCAGCAGTGAGTTCTCCTCTTGTGTCTAGTTTTGTACCCCATATATCATGTCGTGCCATTCGTCTAATATCGCATCCAAATCGTCCCCAATCACCATCCCAACTGCAGGGGATTCAGTTTAGGTTGTGTTTTAGCCGCATACCAAGTTTCATTGTCAAATTCAGGCGGAGGGATGATCCACAGTACTACTTCAGCAGCAGCAGTGAGTTGGCCAGTCGTGTTTAGTATGTGATTCTTTGCATTGATCTAACAATTTGCTTTCCTTTGTACCGTGTTAGTGTCTAATCATCAGAACAACAAAAATAGTCTCACCGCTAGACCATGGCACCCTGGTTTGAAGATGTCTCCTGTTGAATGGGATCGATCTGAGAACAACCGAATTGCCGCCATTGCTCTCCGGGCAAGGGCCAAGCGACATTCCTTTCCTTCTTCGGCACCTCCACCCATTCCTATGGTACATCCAGCATGGAATCAAGCTCCAACTGCACAGTTCTGCAATGTTTTCAACCCTACACCCACAAATGCACCCATGGGATCCATTGCAAGCTCATTTCAGCCCCAATCGTCATATGGATCAATCTATGTACCCGCTGGTCCCCTCCCCACCTCCCTCCACAATGCGGAACACTGAATCTGCTGAGGCATCATTCCAGAACATGTCCAACCGTGTCTGGGGTTCAAACACCAATAACAGGGTGCCACTTGCCGATATAAAGGCACCAACAAGCAATTTTAACATCCAATCTGCCCCAGCTGATGATGATGCTTCTCCACCCCGCAAGAAGAGTCCAGTGCAAGTTCAATCCAACGATACCAACCAATCTCCAGTTCAGTCCAATGCCTCTTTTACCACTAATGCTGCTACCAAACCTTCTGGTAACAAGAAGTGGTACAATGGATTTGCCTTCACCCTTCACAAATGACTCAAGAATGGCAGCCGTCTTCGTTGTTCCAGCTTTCGCTCAGAGCCCGAATGTACTGTCATATTGAAAGAGTTCGACGATGGCACCACAGCTTAAACTGGCAAGCATGCACCAGGTTGTCTTTGCAGGAATGGCAAACAAGTTCCTTTGCCATCTACATCATCCAACTGCAGCGACCAAATGCACCAATGGGTGGAAAAACGAGCCACCCACCCTGATCACCTTCATGACCCAGCAGATCTCATCTGGCGTGACTGCGTTGCTCACTTCACTGAAGTTGTTGGTCCCAACTTTAATGGCCTTGATAAAAGTCAAATTTGCAATCTTGTCTACCATTTCCGTGAGAAAACATTTGGTTCCAATGCCATTGCCAAAGTTGAGTCACAATATTCTGGCCCCTCTGCAACCGCTTTTCTTCGCTGCAACACGACCTTCACCGACGAGAAGAAGATGCAAAGAATGATGTGCTTTGCTCTCCCTGCTCTGTTGAACCTCCTCATGTACCCTATGGTGAGAATCAAAGCTCCAGTTAAAATGATTAAGTTGTTGCAAGCCATTCACTCATTCTTGTATTAATTTGCTGCTCAGGTCCATATGTTTGTTGATGCCACATTCGATATTGTACCCCATCCCTTCTATCAATGCCTCATTATCATGGTGTTTGATGCACGCCTCCGCATTTTTATACCTGTGGCATGGATACTCATGACAGGCAAGACCAATGAGTGCTATTGGCAAGCCTTCAACTGGCTCTGTTCTGCTGTTGACGAGATTGCACCTGCATACATTGGCGTTGACTTCGAGAGAGCATTTTTTACTCAAGTATCAAATCATTTCTCCGAGGCAGACTTGATTGGATGTCTCTTTCACTTCAAGCAGGCACTGAGGAGGAAGATGATAAAACTTGGGATCCCAGAAGAGGAGGTGAAGTTTGTTATGCAAAAGGGCGTTATTGATTTGATTACAGTCATACCTGTTGAGCATTTGAACCCCAAGGGTACGGCTTTTGTTGCTGCTAAGATCTATGATTATTGTGCCGAACTCTACGGAAAGGGTTCCGATGAGTACAAAGAGTCTGAGAAGAAGTGGGATGACTTTTGGGCTGATTATTTTATGCCGTAAGTTTCATTCATTGGGTTTCTCACTTTTCCTGCTTATGTGCTAATATTCGTTTCTGCTATTTCCCAGCTTTTGGATGCAACCAGAGTTTGTGAAAGTGTGGAATGTTGCCCATCTTGTAGATAAGAAGGATAAGATGAAGTTGCTACACCGCACAAGCAATGGTCTTGAGCGCTACAATAGGCACTTCAATGGCATTTGCCCTACCACCCACCCCAATCTTGTTACTTTTGCACATGCTCTTCACAAAGAAGCAGAACGTGTTCTACAGCGAATGGATGATGTGGCCAAGGGCAGAGAAGTTCCTCCAGAGTACAATGAGCCCGTTTTCCAGAAATCCCACCTGAGTTTTATGGCAATGCAAAGAGGTGGCAAGAAGGGAAGGCAAGAAGTGAGGTGATTCTTCATTTGGGGATTATGATGGTGGTTTTATGGCAATGCAAAGAGCGGCAAGAAGGGAAGGGGCAAGAAGTGAGGAGATTCTTCATTTGGGGATTATGATGGTGGTTTGTGTTTCAATATCTGTGTTCACTTCAGTATGTAGTTTGCAGTTGAATTCTGCTGTTCTGGATGTGTGAAGCTGCAGTTGAACTCTGCTGTTCTAGATAATAACTTTAGAAGAACATTTTTTATCACAGAAAACAGAGGTAGTATTAGGGTAAATTATGGGGTACGGGACTAAATGGTACAGTGGTGAAATAAACCATACCGAGGCATTGATCCTCTGCACAAAGTCCCTGTTAGGTACCCTGTTAGGTTTCTTCAGCCCATTGCTGATATAGAACTTGCTCTGCTGCATCAGTCCTAAAGACAGTCTGCAGGTGCAACTGGACACACTCCCTGAAGGAGTCCCAGGTTGCCGAGCATTTCATGGGGTGTTCAAACCCATAGACATCAGTCCATGGTTCACAGTTGATCTGTTCCCCTATGATGTTGGTCCAAGGTCTACGAGCAGTTTCTGACAGTTGGGTGGAATACTGCAAGAAGATCGCTTGGCTAGCTGACTCTATGGCCTCTTGGCTACGGATTTTGGCAGCAGTTGCCTTTGTCCATGCATGGAGGACGGGAGAACTTTCATCTGTTCCCTTATACTTGGCTTCGGCCACTGTGGCCGCAGTCAGCTTTCCCTCAGCATTCTTGTCTGCCTTGCATGATTCCTCGTAGTCCGTGTCTAGTCCTCTCTGGGAAATAATCTCCAGTGAGGTTTGAACATGGTTCAGGCACTACTCTGGACTTCCCTCATCAAAAACGGTGACGGACAAGGTCATCTTGTTGGAGACCTTGATTTTATTTACCACCATGGTGGTGTCCATGACAGTAGGAATATAGGAGATGGGTGGATTGGACCTCCAAGAGATCATCTCACACTCCTGCGGCTTGAGGCCTTCTGGGCTTGACTTACTCGACGACATCCTCTCAATTGCCTCTCCAAGGGGCATATTATAAAACAAGGCCTTGAAACAGGTCTTGGGTTCCCTGTGAAGGTTAGTTCGAAAAAGGATTTTTTTATTTTTAATTTTTCATCTTCGACTTTTAATTCTTGAAAGTCTTGCTTCCAACTATTTCGCGAGAATTCTCGATCTCGAAATTTATTGGACTCGTAGGACTCCCCGATCGCCAAAGTCGATCGCTCGAAGTTTATTGCTATCTCGCTAATCGCGGGAGAAATTTCGGAGAACTCGTTGATCACAAAACCGGAGGAATTCGTCGCTCGCAAGTAGGATTTTTGGAGAGATCGACGCTCGCACAAAAAAACGTATTGCTCACGCAAAAAAGTTAAAGTTGCTGCGCAAGATAAAAAAATAGTGTACGTCGTGTCGGAGGGGTTGGATGTCGTTGGTTTTGGTGCACGAAGGTCGCATCACAGCTATCTTAAGATAGTGACCTGAGCCATATTGTCGCAAAAAAATATCACGCGAAAATTATAGGTACATTCCACAGGGGTCAAAGTTTTTATTTTATGAGCGTAATTTGCTCTAATTGTGAGGATGGAAGGGCAGTGCAGCTGCTCTTCTAATCCAAATGATGCAAGCGAAATGTGTGTAGATTCTACACACATTTGGTATGCATTTAGCCTTCCCAAATGAAGGGGCTATGGACTCTGGTGTTCTGGAGCCCATAGGGCATTGGACTCCTGTGGTGGGGAGTCCTAGCCTTTTGGACCAGGGCGATGGACTCCAATGTTGGGGAGTCCTTGCCTTTTGGATCAGGGGCAGTAACTTCCCGCCTGGGGAGTCCTGAGAATGCTTCCTTTGTATTTTGTACCAATGGGTACAAAAATGGGCTGATTCTTGGCCTATGTCAGACCCACACCTCTCTTTTTGATGAGGCTATAGACTGTCATGCAGATGGTCTGATTCTGCGGGGCTGAACCTTGCAAGATTATCCGCGCGACTGTTTTGGTGCCACAAATTGTGTGCGATGGACAGACTTTAAGACCTAACCTAAAGAATGTTCCAAAGTGGAAATGCCATTGAGAAACTTCATCT